>CM035220.1:6209992-6224255 GCA_020233015.1 Callinectes sapidus | reverse complement strand
TGTTAATACTCTTAAATGCTGAAAAAAACGTAATTTATGAAATTTTAGATAGAAAAAGTATATTGTAACATGAAAAAGTTGTTTTCTACAAAAAAAAACGCCCAAAAAGGTTAAAAATGGAAACTTTGTATAGTTACAGAGAAAAAAATGTATATAGTGTTTATTTTATTGTTTTTATTCAAAACATTGAAATCAATAGAAAATTCTTAAAAAAGTTACTTTTGGTGTATAATCATATATTTTTTCGTAAAAGAGACGGTTTTCCTTTAAAAGTAGTAAATCTCCGAAAAACATTGAAAAAAGGGTCATTTATGCGGTTTTAGAGAGAAAAAAAAAATTGTCGTAAAACAAGGATAAAAGCATAGCAATAGGTAATTTGTGGAATTCTAGAGAAAAAAAGTGTTGTCGAGAAAATGAATGTATTTTTTTGGTTTTCTTCCACCAACAAATGAAAATATGAAAAAAACCCTTGAAAAAATCACTTTTTAGGCAGAATTTTCTTCCTTATTCAAATTGCATATATTATACTTGTAAGAAAGGGTTTTGTTTAAAATGCCGTTAATACTCCTAAAAACGTTGAAAAAACGTCATTTATGATTTTTTTCAGAAAAAAAAGTATATTGTGGCAACATTCAGTGTTTTTTGTTTATTTTTTTATGAAAAAAATGAAATAAGCAGAAAACCATCGAAAAAATTCACTTTGTTGGTGAAAAGAAACTTTTTTTCTTGAAATGGCATATATTCCTTTTTTTTTTTTTAACTAAAATAAAGATGGTCTTTCTTAGATAATATGTTAATTCTCCAAGAAACGCTGGAAACGGGATAATTTATGCAATTTTGGGAGAAAAAATTGAATTGCCATGAAAAGTTAATATATTTCTTGCTTTTTCTTTCATTTTCACTCAAAACATGGAAATGAAAAGAAATAACACTGAAAAATCCTTTTTCTTAAATAAATATATATTTTTTCATTGAAATGGCTTTTATTACATTTTATGTAACATGAAAAAGGGATTTTCTTCATAATGTTGTTAAAACCAATAAAAAGGTTTAAATAGGGTAGTTTATGTAACTTTAAAGCGAAAAAGAACACACTATTGCGTATTGTTCATGTTTTTAATTAAAACATGGGAATTCATAGAAAATTACTGAAAAACTCACTTTTAGAGGTAAAAACATACTTTTTTTTCTAAGGGAAGATGGATTTGTCATAAAAATATAGTAAAGCCCTTAAAATCCTTGAAAAATGGATAATTGAAATTGCATATACAGGTATACTTGTAAAAGGGGGTCTTATGTAAAATGCCGTTAATACTCATAAATACTGAAAAAAATGTAATTAATGAAATTTTAGACGGAAAAAGTGTATTGTAACATGAAAAAATTGTTTTCTACAAAATGTGTTTAAAAGTCCAAAAAGGCTAAAAATGGATATTTTGTATAGTTTCAGAGAAAGAAATATAGTGTTTATTTTTTTTGTTTGTAATCAAAACATTGAAATCAATCGAAAATTAATAATAAAGTGACTTTTGGTGTAAAATCATATATTTTTTTTCGTAAAAGAGATGGTTTTCCTTTAATAGTAGTAAATCTCCGAAAAATATTGAAAAAAGGGTCATTTATGCGGTTTTAGAGAAAAAAATATCTATTGTCGTAAAACAAGGATAAAAGCATAGAAATAGGTAATTTGTGGAATTCTAGAGAAAAAAAAATTTTTTTGGTTTTCTTCAACCAACAAATGAAAATATGAAAAAAAAACTTGTAAAAAACACTTTTTAGGCAGAATTTTGTTCTTTATTTAAATTGCATATATTATACTTGTAAAAGAGGGTTTTGCTTGAAATGCGGTTAATACTCACAAAAACGTTGAAAAACACGTCATTTAAGATTTTTTCAGAAAAAAAAAAATATTGTGGTATTATTCAGTGTTTTTTGTTTATTTTTTTATGAAAACAATGAAATAAGCAGAAAATCATCGAAAACTTCACTTTCTCGATCAAAAGAAACTTTTTTCGTGAAATGGCATATATTCATTTTTTCTGAACTAAAATAAAAATGGTCTTTCTTAGAAAAGATATTAATTCTCCAAGAAACGCTAGAAATGGGATAATTTATGCAATTTTGAGAGAAAAAAATTAATTGCCATGAAAAGGTAATATATTTCTTGCTTTTTCTTTCATTTTCACTCAAACCATGGAAATGAAAATAAATAACACAGAAAAATCCTTTTTCTTAAAAAAATATATATTTTTTATTGAAATAGTTTGTATTACATTTTATATAAATGAAAAAGGGATTTTCTTCAAAATGTTGTTAAAACCAATAAAAAAGGTTTAAATAGGGTTGTTTTTGCAACTTTAAAGAGAAAAAATATAAGCTATAGCGTATTGTTCATGTTTGTGATTGAAACATGGAAATTCAAAGAAAATTACTGAAGAAATCACTTTTGGAGGTAAAAACACTTTTTTTTTCTAAGGGAAGATGGATTTGTCATAAAATTACTGTAAATCCCTTAAAAACGTTGAAAAATGGATAATTCAAATCGCATATGTTATACTTGTAAAAGGGGGTTTTATGTAAAATGCCGTTAATACTCCTAAAAACTTAAAAAAACACAATTTATGAAATTTAGGTAGAAAAAGTATATTGTAACATGAAAAAGTTGTTATCTACAAAATGTGTTTAAACGTCCAAAAAGGTTAAAAATCGATACTTTGTACAGTTTCAGAGAAAAGATGGTTTTCCTTTAAAAGTAGTAAATCACCGAAAACATTGAAAAAAGGGTCATTTATATTGTTTTAGAGAAAAAAAATATATTGTAGTAAAATAAGGTTAAAAGCATAAAAATAGGTAATTTGTGCAGTTTTAGAGAAAAAAAGTATTGTTAAGAAAAAATGTATTTTTTTGGTTTTCTTCCACCAACAAATGATAATATGAAAAAAACCTTGGAAAAGTCACTTTTTAGGCAGAATTTTCTTTTTATTCAAATTTCATATATTATACTTGTAAATGGGGGTTTTGTTAAAAATGCCGTTAATACTCCTAAAAACGTTGAAAAACACGTCACTTATGATTTTTTTCATAAAAAATGTATATTGTAGCAATATTCAGTGTTTTTTGTTTATTTTTCGATGAAAACAATGAAATAAGAAGAAAATCATCGAAAAATTTACTTTTTCGGTGAAAAGAAACTTTTCGTGAAATGGCATATATTCCTTTTTTCTGAACTAAAAAAAAAGATGGTCTTTCTTAGATAAGATGTTAATTCTCCAACAAACGCTGAAAACGGGATAATTTATGTAATTTTGAGAGAGAAAATTGAATTGCCATGAAAAGTTAATATATTTCTTGCTTTTTCCTTCATTTTCATACGCTAGAGTGTATTGTTCATATTTTTAATTAAAACATGAAAAATCAAAGAAAATTATTGAAAAACTAACTTTTGGAGGTGAAAACATACTTTATTTTCTAATGGAAGATGGATTTGTCATAAAATTATTGTTAAACCCTGAAAAGCGTTGAAAAATGGATAATTCAAATCGCATATGTTATACTTGTAAAAAGGGGTTTTGTTATAAATGCCGTTAATACTCCTAAAAACGTTGAAAAATACGTCATTTATGATTTTTTCAGAAAAAAAAGTATATTGTAGCAATATTCAGTGTTTTTTGTTTATTTTTTTATGAAAAAATTGAAATAAGCAAAAAATCATCAAAAAATTCACTTTTAGGTGAAAAGAAACTTTTTTCGTGAAATGGCATATATTCCTTTTTTCTTAACTAAAACAAGATAGTTTTTTTTAGATAAGATGTTAATTCTCCAAGAAATGCTGGAAACGGGATAATTTATGCAATTTTGAGAGAAAAAAATGAATTGTAATGAAAAGTTAATATATTTCATGCTTTTTCCTTCATTTTCTTTTAAAACATGGAAATGAAAAAAAATAACACTGAAAAATAATTTTTCTTAAAGAAATATATATTTTTTCATTGAAATAGCTTCTATTACATTTTATGTTACATGAAAAAGGGATTTTCTTCAAAATGTTGTTAAAACCAATAAAAAGGTTTAAATAGGGTAGTTTATGTAACTGTAAAGAGAAAACAACACGATATAGCGTATTGTTAATGTTTTTAATTAAAACATGGAAATTCAAAGAAAATTACTGAAAAACCCACTTTTGGAGGTAAAAACATACTTTTTTTCTAAGGGAAGATGGATTTGTCATAAAATTATTGTAAAACCCTTAAAAACGTTGAAAAATGGATAATTCAAATCGCATGTGTTTTACTTGTAAAAGGGGGTTTTATGTAAAATGCCGTTAATACTCTTAAAAACTGAAAAAGATTTAATATATGAAATTTTAGATAGAAAAAGTATATTGTAATATGAAAAAGTGGTTTTCTACAAAATGTGTTAAAACGACCAAAAAGGTTAAAAATGGATACTTTGACCAGGTTCAGAGAAAGAAAATGTATATAGTGTTTGTTTTCTTGTTTTAATCAAAACATTGAAATCAATAGAAAATTATTAAAAAAGTGACTTTTGGTGTAAAACTATATATTTTTTCGTAAAAGAGATGGTTTTCCTTTAAAAGTAGTAAATCTCTGAAAACCATTGCAAAAAGATTCATTTATGCAGTTTTAGAGAAAAAAAATTATATTGTCGTAAAATAAGGATAAAAATATAAAAATAGGTAATTTTGTGCAATTTTAGGGAAAAAAAATATTACATTTTAGGCAGAATTTTCGTTTTATTCAAATTGGATATATTATACTTGTAAAAGGGGGTTTTGTATAAAATGCCGTTAATACTCCTAAAAACGTTAAAAAACACGTCAGTTATGATTTTTTTTCAGAACAATGAAATAAGCAGAAAATCATCGAAAAATTCACTTTTTCGGTGAAAAGAAACTCTTTTCGTGAAATGGCATATATTCTTTTATTTTTGAACTAAAATAAAGATGGTCTTTCTTAGATAAGATGTTAATTCTCGAAGAAACGCTGAAAACGGGATAATTTATGCCATTTTGATAGAAATAAATGAATTGCCATGAAAAGTTAATAAATTGCTTGCTTTTTCCTCATTTTCACTCAAAACATGGAAATGAAAAGAAAAAACACTGAAAAATCCTTTTTCTTAAAGAAATATATGTTTTTTCATTGAAATAGCTTGTATTACATTTAATGTAACATGAAAAAGGGATTTTCTTCTAAATGATGTTAAAACTAATAAAAAGGTTTAATTAGGGTAGTTTATGTAAATTTAAAGAGAAAAACAATACGCAATAGCGTATTATTCATATTTTTAATTTAAACATGGAAATTCAAAGAAAATTACTGAAAAACACACTTTTGGAGGTAAAAACATACTTTATTTTCTAAGGAAAGACATATTTGTCATAAAATTATTGTAAAATCCTTAAAAACGATGATAAATGGATAATTCAAATCGCATATGTTATACTTGTTGGAGGGGTTTTTATGTAAAATACCGTAAATTCTCTTGTTAACTGAAAAAACGTAATTTATGAAATTTTAGATAGAAAAAGTATATTGTAACATGCAAACGTTGTTTTCTACAAAATGTATTTAAACGTCCAAAAAGATTAAAAATGGTTACTTCTACAGTTTCAGAGAAAGGAAATGTATATAGTGTTTATTTTCTTGTTTTTAATCAAAACATTTAAATCAATAGAAAATTATTTTAAAAAGTGATTTTTGGTGTTAAATCATATTTTTTTTCGTAAAAGAGATGGTTTTCCTTTAATAGTAGTAAATCTCCGAAAAAAATTGAAAAAAGGGTCATTTATGCGGTTTTAGAGAAAAAATATCTATTGTCGTAAAATAAGGATAAAAGCATAAAAATAACTAATTTGTGCAATTTTAGAGAAAAAAAGTATTGTCGAGAAAATTTTTTTATTTTTTTGGTTTTCCCTCCACCAACAAATGAAAATATGAAAAAAACCCTTAAAAGTCACTTTTTAGGCAGAATTTTCTTCTATATTCAAATTGTATATATTATACTTGTAAAAGAGCTTTTTGCTTAAGATCCCGTTAATACACCTAAAAATGTTGAAAAACACGTCATTTATGATTTTTTTTTTTTTCAGAAAAAAAAGTATATTGTGGCAATATTCTGTGTTTTTTGTTCATTTTTTTTTAATGAAAACAATGAAATAAGCAGAAAATCAACGAAAAATTTACTTTTTCGGTGAAAAGAAACTTTTTACGTGAAATGGCATATATTCCTTTTTTCTGAACTAAAATAAAGATGGTCTTTCTTACATAAGATGTTAATTCTCCAAGAAACGCTAGAAACAGGATAATTTATGCAATTTTGAGAGAAAAAAAATGAATTGCCATTAAAAGTTAATATATTTCTTGCTTTTTCCTTCATTTTCACTCAAAACATGGAAATGAAAAGAAATAACACTTAAAAATCCTTTTTCATAAAGAAATATATATTTTTTCATTGAAATGGCTTGTATTACAATTTATGTAACATGAAAAAAGCATTTTCTTCAAAATGTTGTTAAAACCAATAAAAAGTATTAAATAGGGTAGTGTATGTAACTTTAAATAGAAAAAAACAATAAGCTATAGAGTATTTTTTATATTTTTAATTTAAAACATGGAAATTCAAAGAAAATTACTGAAAAACTCACTATTGGAGGTAAAAATATACTTTTTTCAAAGGGAAGATGGATTTGTCATTAAATTTTTGTAAAACCCTTAAAAACGTTGAAAAATGGATAATTCAAATCGCATATGTTATACTTGTAAACGGGAGTTTTATGTAAAATGCCGTTAATTCTCCTAAAAACAGAAAAAAAAGTAATTTATGAAATTTTAGATAGAAAAAGTATATTGTAACATGAAAAAGTTGTTTCTTACAAAATGTGTTTAAACGTCCAAAAAGGTTATGAATGGATACTTTGTATAGTTTCAGAGAAAGAAAATGTATATAGCGTTTTTTTTCTTGTTTTTAATCAAAACATTGAAATCTATAGAAAATGATTAAAAAAGTTACTTTTTGTGTAAAATCCTATTTTTTTAGTAAAAGAGATAGTTTTCCTTTAAAAGTAGTAAATCTCTGAAAAAAACATTGAAAAAAGGGTCATTTATGCGGTTTTAGAGAAAAAAATATAAATTGTCGTAAAATAAGGATAAAACCATAAAAATAGGTAATTTTTACAATTTTAGAGAAAAAAAAATATATTGTCAAGAAAAAGAATGTATTGTTTTGGTTTACTTCCACCAACAAATGAAAATATGAAAAAAACCTTGCAAAAGACACTTTTTTCTCTGAAACTGTACAAAGTACCTATTTTTGAACATTTAAAAACATGTGCAAAGAAACTTTTTCATGTTACAATATACTTTTTAATCTAAAATTTCAAAAACTTCGTGTTTTTTTTAAACGTTTTTAGGAGATTTAACGGCATTTTACACGAAACCCACCTTTTACAATTATAACATATGCAATTTGAATTAAGAAAAAAAATTTTGCTGAAAAGTGACTTTTTTTTTGTTTTTCATGTTATTTTCATTGGTTGATAGAAGAAAAACCTTTTTAGGAGTTTTAATAATATTTTGAGGGAAAATCTTTTTAATTTAAATAAAAAAAAATGCCATTTCAAAGAAAAAAACAAATTTGTGAACATTTTCTTTGTTTCTCTTTTTCTCTCTATGTTTTGATTGAAAATGAAGGAATAAGACACTCAAATTTTTTAGCAGTACATTTTTTTCATCAATATTGCATAAATTACCTCTTTTTCAACGTTTTTAAGAGTATTAACAACATTTCAAATGAAAACACTCAGTTTTAGTTAGTTAGTGTAGTTTTTACCTCCAAAAGTGATTTTTTTTTCAGTAATTATCTTTCAATTTCAATGTTTTAATTAAAACAAGAAAAATACACTATATTTTGTTTTTCTCCTTAAAGTTACATAAACTACCCTATTTTAACCTTTTTATTGGTTTTTATAGCAATTCATTTTTTTCTCTCAATTTTGCATAAATTATCCCCTTTTCAGCATTTTTAGGAGAATTAACATCTTATCTAAGAAAGACCATCTTTTTTAGTGAAGAAAAAAGGAATATATGCCATTTCACGGAAAAAGATCCTTTTCACCGAAAAAGTGAATTTTTCCATGGTTTTCTGCTTATTTCATTGTTTTCATAAAAAATAACCTTTCATTTCCATGATTTGATTGAAAATGAAGGAAAAAGCAAGAAATATATTGACTTTCATTTTTTTCTCTCAAAATTGCATAAATTATCCTTTTTTCAGCGTTTTTAGGAGAATTAACATCTTTTATAAATAAGACCATCTTTTTTAGTGAATAAGAAAGGAATATACGCCATTTCACTGAAAAAGTTCCTTTTCACCAAAAAAGTGAATATTTTTGATGATTTTCTCCTTATTTCATTGTTTTCATAAATAATAAACAAAAAACAATGAATATTGCCACAATGTACTTTCTTCTCAAAAATTTCATAAATGACGTGTTTTTCAACGTTTTTAGGAGTATCAACGGCCTTTTACACAAAACCCTCTTTTACAAGCGTAATATAGGCAATTTGAATAAAGAAAAAAATTCGGCCTAAAAAGTGACTTTTTCAATGTTTTTATCTTATTTTCATCTGTTGGTGGAAAAAGACCAGAAATACATTCATTTTTCGACAATATATATATTTTTTCTCTAAAACTGCATAAATGATCCTTTTTTCAATGTTTTACGGAGATTTACAACTTTTTAAAGAAAACCCTCGCTTTTAGGAAAAAAATATGATTTTACACGAAAAGTCATTTTTTAATAATTTTCTTTTGATTTCAATGTTCTGATTAAAAACAAGAAAAAAAAACCACTATATACATTTTCTTTCTCTGAAAATGTACAAAGTACTCATTTTTGAACGTTTAAAAACATGTACAAAGAAACTTTTTCATGTTACAATATACTTTTTTATCTAAAATTTCAAAAACTACGTGTTTTTTAAACGTTTTTAGGAGTATTAACGGTATTTTACACGGAACCCACCTTTTACATTTATAACATATGCAATTTGAATAAAAAAAAAAAAAAATTTCTAAAAATGCATAAATCATCCTTTTTTCAACGTTTTTTTGGGAGATTTTAAAACTTTTCAACGAAGCCGCTCTCTTTTAGAAAAAAAGAATGATTTTACTCCAAATCAATGATTTTCTATTGATTTCAATGTTTTGATTAAAAATTTCCTTTCTCTGAAAGTATATAAACTACAAAATTTTAACCTTTTTGGACGTTTTAACAACCTTTTGAAGAAAAAACCTTTTTCATGTTACAAAAAATGTAATATATATATATACCATTCAAGAAAGAAAATATTTCTTTAAAAAAAAGGGGATAATTTAAATGTTTCTATTTTAATTTCCATTTTTCTCCCAAAATTACATAAATTATCCCCTTTTCAGCGTTTTTAGGAGAATTAACATCTTATCTAAAAAAGACCATCTTTTTTAATGAAGAAAAAAGGAATATATGCCATTTCACGACAAAAGTTCCTTTTCATCGAAAAAGTTAATATTTCGATGATTTTCTTCTTATTTCATTGTTTTCATGATTAATAAACAAAAAACAATGAATATTGCCACAATGTACTTTTTTCTCAAAAATTTCATAAATGACGTGTTTTTCAACGTTTTTAGGAGTATCAACGGCATTTTACACAAAATCCCCTTTTACAAGTGTAATATAGGCAATTTGAATAAAGAAAAAAAAAATCGGCCTTAAAAGTGATTTTTTCAATGTTTTTATCTTATTTTCATCTGTTGGTGGAAAAAGACCAGAAATACATTCTTTTTTCGAAAAAACTGCATAAATGACTCTTTTTTCAATGTTTTACGGAGATTTACAACTTTTCAAAGAAAACCCTTTGTTTTAGGAAAAAAATATGATTTTACACGAAAAGTCATTTTTTAATAATTCTCTTTTGATTTCAATGTTCTGATTAAAAACAAGAAAAAAAAAAAAAACACTATATACATTTTCTTTCTCTGAAACTGTACAAAGTACCCATTTTTGAACGTTTAAAAACATGTACAAAGAAACTTTTTCATGTTACAATATACTTTTTTATCTAAAATTTCAAAAACTACGTGTTTTTTAAACGTTTTTAGGAGTATCTATTAACGGCATTAGACACGAAACCCACCTTTTACAATTATAACATATGCAATTTGAATGAAGAAAAAAAATTCTGCTGAAAAGTGACATTTTTTTGTTTTTCATTTTGTTTTCATTGGTTGATAGAAGAAAAGCAAAAAACTAATTGTTTTTTACGACAATATTTTTTTTCTCTAAAAATGCATAAATCATCCTTTTTTTCAACGTTTTTTTTAGGAGATTTTAAAACTTTTTCAAGGAAGCCGCTCTCTTTTAGAAAAAAAAAGATGATTTTACTCCAAATCAATGATTTTCTATTGATTTCAATGTTTTGAATAAAAAAAGGGAAAAAAAACACTTTATACATTTCCTTTCTCTGAAAGTATATAAACTACCAAATTTTAACCTTTTTGGACGTTTTAACAACATTTTGAAGAAAAAAAAACTCTTTCATGTTACAAAAACTGTAATATATATATACCGTTCAAGAAAGAAAATATTTCGTTAAAAAAAGGGATATTTTAAATGTTTCTATTTTAATTTCCATGTTTTGATTGAAAAGGAAGAAAAAATCAAGAAATCCACGTAGTTTTTATGGCAAAACATTTTCTTTCCTTAAAATTTCATAAATTACCCGTGTTTCAACGTTTTTCAGAGTATTAACAATATTTAAAAGTAAACCTTCTTTTTAACATAAATATAATTGTAATATTTGCAATTTAACCAAAAAAAGTGTATTTTCTACCCTATTTTAACCTTTTTAGGAGTTTTAACAATATTTTGAGGAAAACTCTTTTTAATTGAAATAAAAAGTATGCCATTTCAAAGAAAAAAAATTATGTCAAAATTTTCTTTGTTTCTCTTTTTCTATCCATGTTTCGATTGAAAATGAAGAAAAAAGACACTTAAATTTTATAGCAGTACGTTTTTTCATCAATATTGCATAAATTATCTCTTTTTCAGCGCTTTTAAGAGTATTAACAACATTTCAAAGAAAAACGCTCAGTTTTAGTTAGTTAGTTTAGTTTTTATCTCCAAAAGTGAGTTTTTTTTTCAGTAATTATCTTTCAATTTCAATTTTTTCATTAAAAACAAGAAAAATACACTATATATTTTTTTTCTATTTAAAGTTACATAAACTACCCTATATTAGCCTTTTTATTGGTTTTAACAACATTTTTAAGAAAATCCCTTTTTCTTGTTACATAAAATGTAATACAAGCCATTTCAAGGAAAAAATATAAATTTCTTTTAGAATAAAAATTTTTTACAGTATTTTTCTTTTTATTTCCATGTTTTGATTGAAAATGAAGGAAAAAGCAAGAAATATATTGACTTTTTTATAGCAATTCATTTATTTCTTTCAAAATTGCATAAATTATCCCCTTTTCAGCGTTTTTTGGAGAATTAACATCTAATCTAAGAACACCATTTTTTTTAGTGAAGAAAAAGGAATATATGCCATTCCACGGAAAAAGTTCCTTTTCACCGAAAAAGTGATTTTTTCTATGATCTGCTTATTTCATTATTTTAATAAAAGAATAACTTTTCATTTCTATGTTTTGATTGAAAATGAAGGAAAAAGCAAGAAATATATTGACTTTTTATTGCAATTCATTTTTTTCTCTCAAAATTGCATAAATTATCCCCTTTTCAGCGTTTTTAGGAGAATTAACATCTTATCTCATAAAGACCATCTTTTTTAGTGAAGAGAAAAGGAATATATGCTATTTCACGGAAAAAGTTCCTTTTCACCGAAAAAGTAAATTTTTCGATGATTTTCTGCTTATTTCATTGTTTTCATAAAAAATAACTTTTCATTTCTATGGTTGATTGAAAATGAAGGAAAAAGCAATATATATATTGACTTTTTAGAGCAATCCATTTTTTTCTCTCAAAATTGCATAAATTATCCTCTTTTTAGCGTTTTTAGGAGAATTAACATCTTATCTAAGAGAGACCATCTTTTTAAGTGAAGAAAAAAGGAATATATGCCATTTCATGGAAAAAGTTCATTTTCACCTAAAAAATGAATTTTTCGATGGTTTTCTGCTTATTTCATTGTTTTCATAATAAATAACTTTTCATTTCCATGTTTTGATTAAAAATTAAAGACAAGGCAAGAAATATATTGAATTTTTTTGCAATTCATTTTTTTTTTTCTCTCAAAATTGTATACGTTATCCCCTTTTCAGCGTTTTAAGGACAATTAACATCTTATCTAAGAAAGACCATCTTATTAAATGAAGAAAAAAAAGAAATATATGCCATTTAAGAAAAAAATATTTGCTATTCACCGAAAAAGTGTTTTTTCGATGATTTTCTGTTTATTTCATTGTTTTGATAAAAATTAACTTTTCATATCCATGTTTTGATTGAAAATGAAGGAAAAATCAAGAAATACATTGACTTTTTATTGCAGTTCATCATTTTGTCTCTCAAAATTGCATAAATTATCCCCTTCTCAGCGTTTTTAGGAGAATTAATATCTTACCTAAGGAAGACCATCTTTCTAAGTAAACAAAAAAGGAATATATGCCATTTCACGAAGAAAATTCCTTTTCACCGAAAAAGGGAGTATTTCGATGATTTTCTGCTTATTTCATTGTTTTCATAAATAATAAACAAAAAACAATGGATACTATGACAATATACTTTTTTCTCAAAAATGTAATAAATGACGTGTTTTTTTTTAACGTTTTTAGGAGTATTAACGCCATTTTACACAAAACGCCCTTTTACAAGTGTAATATAGGCAATTTGAATAAAGAAAAAAATTCTGCTTCAAAAGGGACTTTTTCAATGTTTTTATCTTATTTTCATCTGTTGGTGGAAAAAAAAGCAAAAATACATTCTTTTTTTCATCAATATTTTTTTTTCTCTTAAACTGCTTAAATGACCGCTTTTTCAATGTTTTACGATTTACAACTTTTCAAAGAAAACTCTCTCTTTTAGGAAAAAAATATGATTTACACGAAAAGTCATTTTTTAATAATTTTCTTTTCATTTCAATGTTTTGATCTAAAACAAGAAAATAAACACTATATACATTTTCTTTTTTTGGAACTGTACAAAGTACCCAATTTTGAACGTTTAAAAACATGTAGAGAGAAACTTTTTCATGTTACAATATCCTTTTTTATCTAAAATTTGAAAAATTACGCGTTTTTTTTAAGTTTTTTGGAGTATCAATGGCATTTTACACGAGACCCACCTTTTACAATTATAACATGCAATTTGAATTAAGAAAAAAAATTCTGCTGAAAAGTGACTTTTTTTTATGTTTTACATGTTATTTTCATTGGTTGATAGAAGAAAAGCAAAAAAATTAATTGTTTTTTACGACAATATCTTTTTCTCTAAAAATGCATAAATCATACTTTTTTCAACGTTTTTTTGGAGCTTTAAAACTTTTCAAGGAAGCCGCTCTCTTTTAGAAAAAAAAAGGATAATTTTACTCCAAATCAATGATTTTCTATTGATTTCAATGTTTTGATTAAAAACAAGAGAAAAAAACACTTTATACATTTTCCTTCTCTGAAAGTATATAAACTGCCAAATCTTAACCTTTTTGGACGTTTTAACAACATTTTGAAGAAGAAACCTTTTTCATGTTACAAAAAAAAGTAATATATATATCCTGTTCAAGAAAGAAAATATTTCTTTCAAAAAAAGGGATAATTTAAATGTTTATATTTTAATTTCTATGTTTTGATTGAAAAGGAAGGAAAAATCAAGAAATCCATGTAGTTTTTACGGCAAAACATTTTCTTTCCTAAAAATTCCATAAATTACCCTTGTTTCAATGTTTTTTAGAGTATTAACAATATTTTAAAGTAAACCCTCTTTTTCATATATATATAATTGTAATATATGCAATTTAACCAAGAAAAAGTGTATTTTCTATTCTATTTTAACCTTTTTAGGAGTTTTAACAATATTTTGAGGAAAACTCTTTTTAATTTAAATAAAAAGTATGCCATTTTAAAGAAAAAAGCAAATTTATGTCAAAATTCTCTTTGTTTTACTTTTTCTATCCATGTTTTGATTGAAAATGAAGGAAAATGACACTTAGATTTTATAGCAGTACATTTTTTTCGTCAATATTTCATA
>CM035220.1:6198301-6209892 GCA_020233015.1 Callinectes sapidus | reverse complement strand
GGTGAAAAGGAACTTTTTCCGTGAAAAGGCATATATTCCTTTTTTCTTCACTAAAAAAAGATGGTCTTTCTTAGATAAGATGTTAATTCTCCAAAAAACGCTAAAAAGGGGATCATTTATGCAATTTTGAGAAAAAAACTGAATTGCTATAAAAAGTCAATATATTTCTTGCTTTTTCCTTCTTTTTCAATCAAAACATGGAAGTGAAAAGAAGAATACTGTAAAATCCTTTTTCTAAAAGAAATATATATTTTTTCCTTAAAATGGCTTGTATTACATTTTATGTATTACATTTTATGTAACAAGAAAAAGGGATTTTCTTCAAAATGTTAAAACCAATGAAAAGGTTAAAATAGGGTAGTTTATGTAACTTAAAAGAGAAAAAAAATATATAGTGCATTTTTCTTGTTTTTAATTAAAACATTGAAATTGAAAGATAATTACTGAAAAAAAACACACTTTTGGAGGTAAAAACTAAACTATCTAACTAAAACTGAGTGTTTTTCTTTGAAATGTTAAAAACGCTGAAAAAGAGGTAATTTATGAAATATTGATGAAAAAAATGTACTGCTATAAAATTTAAGTGTCATTTTCCTTCATTTTCAATCAAAACATGGATAGAAAAAGTAAAACAAAGAGAATTTTTACATAAATTTGCTTTTTTCTTTGAAATGGCATACTTTTTATTTAAATTAAAAAGAGTTTTCCTCAAAATATTGTTAAAACTCCTAAAAAGGTTAAAATAGAGTAGAAAATACACTTTTGGTTAAATTGCATATATTACAATTATATTTATGTGAAAAAGAGGGTTTACTTTAAAATATTGTTAATACTCTAAAAAACATTGAAACACTGGTAATTTATGGAATTTTAAGGAAAGAAAATGTTTTGCCATAAAAACTACATGGATTTCTTGATTTTTCCTTCCTTTTCAATCAAAACATAGAAATTAAAATATAAACATTTAAATTATCCCTTTTTTTGAAAGAAATATTTTCTTTCTTGAACAGGATATATATATTACTTTTTTTTGTAACATGAAAAAGGTTTCTTCTTCAAAATGTTGTTAAAACGTCCAAAAAGGTTAAGATTTGGTAGTTTATATACTTTCAGAGAAGGGAAATGTATAAAGTGTTTTTTTCTCTTGTTTTTAATCAAAACATTGAAATCAATAGAAAATCATTGATTTGGAGTAAAATTATCCTTTTTTTTTCTAAAAGAGAGCGGCTTCCTTGAAAAGTTTTAAATCTCCAAAAAAACGTTGAAAAAAGTATGATTCATGCATTTTTAGAGAAAAAGATATTGTCGTAAAAAACAATTAATTTTTTTGCTTTTCTTCTATCAACCAATGAAAATAACATGTAAAACATAAAAAAAGTCACTTTTCAGCAGATTTTTTTTTCTTAATTCAAATTGCATGTTATAATTGTAAAAGGTGGGTCTCGTGTAAAATGCCATTGATACTCCAAAAAACTTTTTAAAAACGCGTAATTTTTCAAATTTTAGATAAAAAAGGATATTGTAACATGAAAAAGTTTCTCTCTACATGTTTTTAAACGTTCAAAATTGGGTACTTTGTACAGTTCCAAAAAAAGAAAATGTATATAGTGTTTATTTTCTTGTTTTAGATCAAAACATTGAAATGAAAAGAAAATTATTAAAAAATGACTTTTCGTGTAAATCATATTTTTTTCCTAAAACAGAGAGTTTTCTTTGAAAAGTTGTAAATCGTAAAACATTGAAAAAGCTGTCATTTAAGCAGTTTAAGAGAAAAAAAAATATTGATGAAAAAAAGAATGTATTTTTGCTTTTTTTTCCACCAACAGATGAAAATAAAATAAAAACATTGAAAAAGTCCCTTTTTAAGCAGAATTTTTTTATTTATTCAAATTGCCTATATTACACTTGTAAAAGGGCGTTTTGTGTAAAATGCCGTTAATACTCCTAAAAACGTTAAAAAAAACACGTCATTTATTACATTTTTGAGAAAAAAGTATATTGTCATAGTATCCATTGTTTTTTGTTTATTATTTATGAAAACAATGAAATAAGCAGAAAATCATCGAAATACTCCCTTTTTCGGTGAAAAGAAACTTTTTTCGTGAAATGACATATATTCCTTTTTTGTTTACTTAGAAAGATGGTCTTCCTTAGATAAGATATTAATTCTCTTAAAAACGCTGAGAAGGGGATAATTTATGCAATTTTGAGAGACAAAATAATGAACTGCAATAAAAAGTCAATATATTTCTTGATTCTTCCTTCTTTTTCAATCAAAACATGGATATGAAAAGTTAATTTTTATGAAAACAAAGAAATAAGCAGAAAATCATCGAAAAAACACTTTTTCGGTGAATAGCAACTTTTTTTTCTTAAATGGCATATATTTCTTTTTTTCTTCGTTTAATAAGATGGTCTTTCTTAGATAAGATGTTAATTGTCCTTAAAACGCTGAAAAGGGGATAATGTATGCAATTTTGAGAGAAAAAAAAATGAATTGCAAAAAAATTCAATATATTTCTTGCCTTGTCTTTAATTTTTAATCAAAACATGGAAATGAAAAGTTATTTATTATGAAAACAATGAAATAAGCAGTAAACCATCGAAAAATTCATTTTTTAGGTGAAAATGAACTTTTTCCGTGAAATGGCATATATTCTTTTTTTCTTCACTTAAAAAGATGGTCTTTCTTAGATAAGATGTTAATTCTCCTAAAAACGCTAAAAAGAGGATAATTTATGCAATTTTGAGAGAAAAAAATGGATTGCTCTAAAAAGTCAATATATATCTTGCTTTTTCCTTCATTTTCAATCAAAACATGGAAATGAAAAGTTATTTTTT
Source organism: Callinectes sapidus (assembly GCA_020233015.1). Classification (NCBI taxonomy): domain Eukaryota; kingdom Metazoa; phylum Arthropoda; class Malacostraca; order Decapoda; family Portunidae; genus Callinectes; species Callinectes sapidus. The sequence continues at coordinate 6,207,051 of CM035220.1, read as the reverse complement.
ATGAAAACAATGAAATAAGCAGAAAATCATCGAAAAATTTACTTTTTCGGTGAAAAGGAACTTTTTCCGTGAAATGGCATATATTCCTTTTTTCTTCACTAAAAAAAAGATGGTCTTTATGAGATAAGATGTTAATTCTCCTAAAAACGCTGAAAAGGGGATAATTTATGCAATTTTGAGAGAAAAAAATGAATTGCAATAAAAAGTCAATATATTTCTTGCTTTTTCCTTCATTTTCAATCAAAACATAGAAATGAAAAGTTATTCTTTTATTAAAATAATGAAATAAGCAGATCATAGAAAAAATAACTTTTTCGGTGAAAAGGAACTTTTTCCGTGGAATGGCATATATTCCTTTTTTCTACACTAAAAAAATGGTGTTCTTAGATTAGATGTTAATTCTCCAAAAAACGCTGAAAAGGGGATAATTTATGCAATTTTGAAAGAAAGAAATGAATTGCTATAAAAAAGTCAATATATTTCTTGCTTTTTCCTTCATTTTCAATCAAAACATGGAAATGAAAAGAAAAATACTGTAAAAAAATTTTATTCTAAAAGAAATGTATATTTTTTCCTTGAAATGGCTTGTATTACATTTTATGTAACAAGAAAAAGGGATTTTCTTAAAAATGTTGTTAAAACCAATAAAAAGGCTAATATAGGGTAGTTTATGAAACTTTAAATAGAAAAAATATATATAGTGTATTTTTCTTGTTTTTAATGAAAAAATTTAAATTGAAAGATAATTACTGAAAAAAACTCACTTTTGGAGATAAAAACTAAACTAACTAACTAAAACTGAGCGTTTTTCTTTGAAATGTTGTTAATACTCTTAAAAGCGCTGAAAAAGAGGTAATTTATGCAATATTGATGAAAAAACGTACTGCTATAAAATTTAAGTGTCTTTTTTCTTCATTTTCAATCAAAACATGGATAGAAAAAGAGAAACAAAGAAAATTTTGACATAATTTTTTTTCTTTGAAATGGCATACTCTTTATTTAAATTAAAAAGATTTTTCCTCAAAATATTGTTAAAACTCCTAAAAAGGTTAAAATAGGGTAGAAAATACACTTTTTTTGGTTAAATTGCAAATATTACGATTATATTTATGTTAAAAAGAGGGTTTACTTTTAAATATTGTTAATACTCTGAAAAACGTTGAAACACGGGTAATTTATGGAATTTTAAGGAAAGAAAATGTTTTGCCATAAAAACTACGTGGATTTCTTGATTTTTTCTTCCTTTTCAATCAAAACATGGAAATTAAAATAGAAACATTTAAAATATCCCTTTTTTTTAACGAAATATTTTCTTTCTTGAGCGGTATATATATATTACAGTTTTTGTAACATGAAAGAGTTTTTTTTCTTCAAAATGTTGTTAAAACGTCCAAAAAGGTTAAAATTTGGTAGTTTATATACTTTCAGAGAAAGGAAGTGTATAAAGTGTTTTTTTTCCCTTTTTTTTATTCAAAACATTGAAATCAATAGAAAATCATTGATTTGGAGTAAAATCATCCTTTTTTTTCTAAAAGAGAGCGGCTTCCTTGAAAAAGTTTTAAAATCTCCTAAAAAAAACGTTGAAAAAAGGATGATTTATGCATTTTTAGAGAAAAAAATATATTGTCGTAAAAAACAATTAATTTTTTGCTTTTCTTCTATCAACCAGTGAAAATAAAATGAAAAACAAAAAAAGGTCACTTTTCAGCAGAATTTTTTTTCTTCATTCAAATTGCATATGTTATAATTGTAAAAGGTGGGTTTCGTGTCTAATGCCGTTAATAGATACTCCTAAAAACGTTTAAAAAACACGTAGTTTTTGAAATTTTAGATAAAAAAGTATATTGTAACATGAAAAAGTTTCTTTGTACATGTTTTTAAACGTTCAAAAATGGGTACTTTGTACAGTTTCAGAGAAAGAAAATGTATATAGTGTTTTTTTTTTTTTTCTTGTTTTTAATCAGAACATTGAAATCAAAAGAGAATTATTAAAAAATGACTTTTCGTGTAAAATCATATTTTTTTCCTAAAACAAAGGGTTTTCTTTGAAAAGTTGTAAATCTCCGTAAAACATTGAAAAAAGAGTCATTTATGCAGTTTTTTCGAAAAAAGAATGTATTTCTGGTCTTTTTCCACCAACAGATGAAAATAAGATAAAAACCTTGAAAAATTCACTTTTAAGGCCGATTTTTTTTTCTTTATTCAAATTACCTATATTACACTTGTAAAAGGGTATTTTGTGTAAAATGCCGTTGATACTCCTAAAAACGTTGAAAAACACGTCATTTATGAAATTTTTGAGAAAAAAGTACATTGTGGCAATATTCATTGTTTTTTTTTATTATTTATGAAAACAATGAAATAAGAAGAAAATCATCGAAATATTAACTTTTTCGATGAAAAGGAACTTTTGTCGTGAAATGGCATATATTCCTTTTTTCTTCATTAAAAAAGATGGTCTTTTTTAGATAAGATGTTAATTCTCCTAAAAACGCTGAAAAGGGGATAATTTATGTAATTTTGGAAGAAAAATGGAAATTAAAATAGAAACATTTAAATTATCCCTTTTTCTTTAAAGAAATATTTTCTTTCTTGAATGGTATATATATATATTACATTTTTTGTAACATGAAAAAGGTTTTTTCTTCACAAGGTTGTTAAAACGTCCAAAAAGGTTAAAGTTTTGTAGTTTATATACTTTCAGAGAAAGGAAATTTTTAATCAAAACATTGAAATCAATAGAAAATCATTGATTTGGAGTAAAATCATCCTTTTTTTCTAAAAGAGAGCGGCTTCGTTGAAAAGTTTTGAAATCTCCAAAAAAAAAACGTTGAAAAAAGGATGATTTATGCATTTTTAGAGAATTTTTTTTTTTTTAATTCAAATTGCATATGTTATAAATGTAAAAGGTGGGTTTCGTGTAAAATACCGTTAATACTCCTAAAAACGTTTAAAAAACACGTAGTTTTTGAAATTTTAGATAAAAAAGTATATTGTAACATGAAAAAGTTTCTTTGTACATGTTTTTAAACGTTCAAAAATGGGTACTTTGTACAGTTTCAGAGTAAGAAAATGTATATAGAGTTTTTTTTCTTGTTTATAATCAGAACATTGAAATCAAAAGAAAATTATTAAAAAATGACTTTTCGTGTGAAATCATATTATTTTCCTAAATGCGAGGGATTTCTTTAAAAAGTTGTAAATCTCCGTAAAACATTGAAAAAAGGTCATATACGTATGCAGTTTTAGAGAAAAAAAATATATTGTCGAAAAAAGAATGTATTTGTGGTCTTTTTCCACCAACAGATGAAAATAAGATAAAAAAATTGAGAAAGTCACTTTTTAGGCCGAATTTTTTTCTTTATTCAAATTGCCTATATTACGCTTGTAAAAGAGGGTTTTGTGTAAAATGCCGTTGATACTCCTAAAAACGTTGAAAAACACGTCATTTATAAAATTTTTGAGAAGAAAGTACATTGTGGCAATATTCATTGTTTTTTGTTTATTATTTATGAAAACAATGAAATAAGGAGAAAATCATCGAAATATTCACTTTTTTGGTGAAAAGGAACTTTTTTTCGTGAAATGGCATATATTCCTTTTTTCTTCATTAAAAAAGATGGTCTTTCTTAGATAAGATGTTAATTCTCCTAAAAACGCTGAAAAGGGGATAATTTATGTAGTTTTGGGAGAAAAAATTGAATAGCAATAAAAAGTCAATATATTTCTTGCTTTTTCCTTCATTTTCAATCAAAACATGGAAATGAAAAGTTAATTTTTATGAAAACAATCAAATAAGAAGAAAATCATCGAAAAAATCACTTTTTCGGTGAAAAGCAACTTTTTTCGTGAAATGCCATATATTTATTTTTTTCTTCACTTAAAAAGATGGTCTTTCTTTAATAAGATGTTAATTCTCCTACAAACGCTGAAAAGGGGATAATTTATGCAATTTTGACAGAAAAAAAATGAATTGATATAAAAAGTCAATATATTTCTTGCTTTTTCCTTAATTTTCAATCAAAACATGGATATGAAAAGAAAAATACTGTAAAATCCTTTTTTCTAAAAGAAATATATATTTTTTCCTTGAAATGGCTTGTATTGCATTTTATGTAACAAGAAATGGGATTTTCTTCAAAATGTTATTAAAACCAATAAAAAGGTTAAAATAGGGTAGTTTATGTATTGAAATAAGCTGAAAACCTTAGAAAAATTAACTTTTTCGTTGAAAAGGAACTTTTTCAGTGAAATGGCGTATATTCCTTTCTATTCACTAAAAAAGATGGTCTTTCTTAGATAATATGTTAATTCTCCTAAAAACGCTGAAAAGAGGATAATTTATGCAATTTTGAGAGAAAAAAATGAAAGTCAATATATTTCTTGCTTTTTCCTTCCTTTTCAATCAAATCATGGAAATGAAAGGTTATTTTTTATGAAAACAATGAAATAAGCAGAAAACCATGGAAAAATTCACTTTTTCGGTGAAAAGGATCTTTTTCCGTGAAATGGCATATATTCCTTTTTTCTTCACTAAAAAAGATGGTCTTTCTTAGATAAGATGTTAATTCTCCTAAAAATGCTGAAAAGGGGATAATTTATGCAAAATTGAGAGAAAAAAATGAATTGCTATAAAAAGTCAATACTTTTCTTGCTTTTTCCTTCATTTTCAATCAAAACATGGATATGAAAAGAAAAATACTTTAAAATCCTTTTTTCTAAAAGAAATATATATTTTTTCCTTGAAATGGCTTGTATTGCATTTTATGTAACAAGAAAAAAGATTTTCTTCAAAATGTTGTTAAAACCAATAAAAAGGTTAAAATAGGGTAGTTTATGTAACTTTAAGGAGAAAAACAAAATATAGTGTATTTTTTCTTGTTTTTAATTAAAACATTGAAATTGAAAGATAATTACTGAAAAAAAATCACTTTTGGAGGTAAAAACTAAACTATCTAACTAAAACTGAGTGTTTTCCTTTGAAATGTTGTTAATACTCTTAAAAACGTTGAAAAAGAGGTAATTTATGCAATATTGATTAAAAAAATGTACTGCTATAAAATTTAAGTGTCTTTTTCCTTCATTTTCTATCAAAACATGGAGAGAAAAAGAGAAACAAAGAAAATTTTCACAAATTTGTTTTTTTCTTTGAAATGGCATTTTTTTTTTTTTTAATTAAAAAGATTTTCCCTCAAAATATTGTTAAAACTCCTAAAAAGGTTTTTCTTCTATCAACCAATGAAAATAACATGAAAAACAAAAAAAAAAGTCACTTTTCAGCAGAATTTTTTTTCTTAATTCAAATTGCATATGTTATAATTGTAAAAGGTGGGTTTCGTGTAAAATGCCGTTAACACTCCTAAAAACGTTTAAAAACACGAAGTTTTTGAAATTTTAGATTAAAAAGTATATTGTAACATGAAAAAGTTTCTTTGCACATGTTTTTAAACGTTCAAAAATAGGTACTTTGTACAGTTTCAGAGAAAAAAAGTGTCTTTTGCAAGGTTTTTTTCATATTTTCATTTGTTGGTGGAAGTAAACCAAAAAAATACATTCTTTTTCTTGACAATATATTTTTTTTCTCTAAAATTGTAAAAATTACCTATTTTTAAGGTTTTATCCTTATTTTACGACAATTTATATTTTTTTCTCTAAAACCGCATAAATGACCCTTTTTTCAATGTTTTTCAGAGATTTACTACATTTAAAGGAAAACCATCTCTTTTACGAAAAAAATAGGATTTTACACCAAAAGTAACTTTTTTAATCATTTTCTATAGATTTCAATGTTTTGATTAAAAACAAGAAAAAAAACGCTATATACATTTTCTTTCTCTGAAACTATACAAAGTATCCATTTATAACCTTTTTGGACCTTTAAACACATTTTGTAAAAAATAACTTTTTCATGTTACAATATACTTTTTCTATCTAAAATTTCATAAATTATGTTTTTTTTCGGTTTTTAGGAGTATTAACGGCATTTTACATAAAACTCCCTTTTACAAGTATAACATATGCGATTTGAATTATCCATTTTCAACGTTTTTAAGGGTTTTACAAAAATTTAATGACAAATCCATCTTCCCTTTGAAAAAAGTATGTTTTTACCTCCAATAGTGAGTTTTTCAGTAATTTTCTTTGAATTTCCATGTTTTAAATTAAAAATATAAAAAATACTCTATAGCTTATTGTTTTTTCTATTTAAAGTTACATACACTACCCTATTTAATACTTTTTATTGGTTTTAACAACATTTTGAAGAAAATCCTTTTTTCATGTTACATAAAATGTAATACAAGCCATTTCAATGAAAAAATATATATTTCTTTATGAAAAAGGTTTTTTAAGTGTTATTTCTTTTCATTTCCATGTTTAGAGTGAAAATGAAGGAAAAAGCAAGAAATATATTAACTTTTAATGGCAATTCATTTTTTTTCTCTCAAAATTGAATAAATTATCCCGTTTCTAGCGTTTCTTGGAGAATTAACATCTTATGTAAGAAACACCATCTTTATTTTAGTTAAGAAAAAAGGAATATATGCTATTTCACGTAAAAAGTTTCTTTTCACCGAAAAAGTAAATTTTTCGTTGATTTTTTGCTTATTTCATTGTTTTCATTAAAAAAATGAACAAAAAACACAGAATATTGCCACAATATACTTTTTTTTCTGAAAAAAATAATCATAAATGACGTGTTTTTCGACGTTTTTAGGTATATTAACGGCATCTTAAACAAAAACCCCTTTTACAAGTATAATATATACAATTTGAATATAGAAGAAAATTCTGCCTAAAAAGTGACTTTTAAAGATTTTTTTCATAATTTCATTTGTTGGTGGAGGGAAAACCAAAAAAATACAATTTTTTTCCCGACAATACTTTTTTTCTCTAAAATTGCACAAATTAGTTATTTTTATGCTTTTATCCTTATTTTACAACAATAGATATTTTTTCTCTAAAACCGCATAAATGACCCTTTTCTCAATGTTTTTCGGAGATTTACTACTATTAAAGGAAAACCATCTCTTTTACGAAAAAAAATATGATTTAACACCAAAAATCACTTTTTTAAATAATTTTGTATTGATTTAAATGTTTTGATTAAAAACAAGAAAATAAACACTATATACATTTTCTTTCTCTGAAACTGTAGAAGTATCCATTTTTAATCTTTTTGGACGTTTAAACACATTTTGTAGAAAATAACGTTTGCATGTTACAATATACTTTTTCTATCTAAAATTTCATAAATTACGTTTTTTTCAGTTTTCAAGAGAATTTACGGTATTTTACATAAAAAGCCCTCCTACAAGTATAACATATGCGATTTGAATTATCCATTTTTCAACGTTTTTAAGGATTTTACAACAATTTTATGACAAATATGTCTTTCCTTAGAAAATAAAGTATATTTTTACCTCCAAAAGTGTGTTTTTCAGTAATTTTCTTTGAATTTCCATGTTTAAATTAAAAACATGTATAATACGCTATTGCGTATTGTTTTTCTCTTTAAAGTTACATAAACTACCCTAATTAAACCTTTTTATTAGTTTTAACATCATTTAGAAGAAAATCTCTTTTTCATGTTACATTAAATGTAATACAAGCTATTTCAATGAAAAAACATATATTTCTTTAAGAAAAAGGATTTTTCAGTGTTTTTTCTTTTCATTTCCATGTTTTGAGTGAAAATGAGGAAAAAGCAAGCAATTTATTAACTTTTCATGGCAATTCATTTATTTCTATCAAAATGGCATAAATTATCCCGTTTTCAGCGTTTCTTCGAGAATTAACATCTTATCTAAGAAAGACCATCTTTATTTTAGTTCAGAAATAAAAGAATATATGCCATTTTACAAAAAGAGTTTCTTTTCACTGAAAAAGTTAATTTTTCGATGATTTTCTGCTTATTTCATTGTTCTGAAAAAAAATCATAAATGACGTGTTTTTTAACGTTTTTACGAGTATTAACGGCATTTTATACAAAACCCCCTTTTACAAGTATAATATATCCAATTTGAATAAAACGAAAATTCTGCCTAAAATGTAATATTTTTTTCCCTAAAATTGCACAAATTACCTATTTTTATATTTTTTATCCTTATTTTACGACAATATAATTTTTTTCTCTAAAACTGCATAAATGAATCTTTTTGCAATGGTTTTCAGAGATTTACTACTTTTAAAGGAAAACCATCTCTTTTACGAAAAAATATATAGTTTTACACCAAAAGTCACTTTTTTAATAATTTTCTATTGATTTCAATGTTTTGATTAAAACAAGAAAACAAACACTATATACATTTTCTTTCTCTGAACCTGGTCAAAGTATCCATTTTTAACCTTTTTGGTCGTTTTAACACATTTTGTAGAAAACCACTTTTTCATGTTACAATATACTTTTTTCTATCTAAAATTTCATATATTACATTTTTAAAAGTTTTTAAGAGTATTAACGGCATTTTACATAAAACCCCCTTTTACAAGTACAACACATGCGATTTGAATTATCTATTTTTCAACGTTTTTAAGGGTTTTACAATAATATTATGACAAATCCATCTTCCTTTAGAAAAAAAGTATGTTTTTACCTCCAAAAGTGGGTTTTTCAGTAATTTTCTTTGAATTTCCATGTTTTAATTAAAAACATTAACAATACGCTATATCGTGTTGTTTTCTCTTTACAGTTACATAAACTACCCTATTTAAACCTTTTTATTGGTTTTAACAACATTTTGAAGAAAATC
>CM035220.1:6184118-6197477 GCA_020233015.1 Callinectes sapidus | reverse complement strand
ACACCAAAAATCACTTTTTTAAATAATTTTCTATTGATTTAAATGTTTTGATTAAAAACAAGAAAATAAACACTATATACATTTTCTTTCTCTGAAACTGTAGAAGTAACCATTTTTAATCTTTTTGGACGTTTAAATACATTTTTTAGAAAACAACGTTTGCATGTTACAATATACTTTTTCTATCTAAAATTTCATAAATTACGTTTTTTTCAGTTAACAAGAGAATTTACGGTATTTTACATAAAAACCCCTCCAACAAGTATAACATATGCGATTTGAATTATCCATTTTTCAACGTTTTTAAGTGTTTTACAATAATTTTATGACAAATCCATCTTCCCTTAGAAAAAAAGTATGTTTTTACTTCCTAAAGTGGGTTTTTCAGTAATTTTCTTTGAATTTCCATGTTTTAATTAAAAACATTAACAATACGCTATATCGTGTTGTTTTCTCTTTACAGTTACATAAACTACCCTATTTAAACCTTTTTATTGGTTTTAACAACATTTTGAAGAAAATCCCCCTTGTTCATGTTTACATAAAAGTAATAGAAGCTTATGTCAATGAAAAAAGATAGTTTTCTTTAAGAAAAATTAGTTTTTCAGAGTGTGATTTTTTTGTCATTTCCATGTTTTAAAGAAAATGAAGGAAAAAGCATGAAATATATTAACTTTTCATTACAATTCATTTTTTCTCTCAAAATTGCATAAATTATCCCGTTTCCAGCATTTCTTGGAGAATTAACATCTTATCTAAAAAAGACCATCTTTGTTTTAGTTAAGAAAAAAGGAATATATGCCATTTCACGAAAAAAGTTTCTTTTCACCTAAAAGTGAATTTTTTGATGATTTTTTGCTTATTTCAATTTTTTCATCAAAAAATAAACAAAAAACACTGAATATTGCTACAATATAATTTTTTTTCTGAAAAAATCATAAATGACGTATTTTTCAACGTTTTTAGGAGTATTAACGGCATTTATAACAAAACCCCTTTTTACAAGTATAACATTTGCGATTTGAATTATCCATTTTTCAACGCTTTTCAGGGTTTAACAATAATTTTATGACAAATCCATCTTCCATTAAAAAATAAAGTATGTTTTTACCTCCAAAAGTTAGTTTTTCAATAATTTTCTTTGATTTTTCATGTTTTAATTAAAAATATGAACAATACACTCTAGCGTATGAAAATGAAGGGAAAAGCAAGAAATATATTAACTTTTCATGGCAATTCAATTTTCTCTCTCAAAATTACATAAATTATCCCGTTTTCAGCGTTTCTTGGAGAATTAACATCTTATCTAAGAAAGACCATCTTTTTTTTTAGTTCAGAAAAAAGGAATATATGCCATTTCACGAAAAGTTTCTTTTCACCGAAAAAGTAAATTTTTCGATGATTTTCTTCTTATTTCATTGTTTTCATCGAAAAATAAACAAAAAACACTGAATATTGCTACAATATACTTTTTTTATTAAAGAAATCATAAGTGACGTGTTTTTCAACGTTTTTAGGAGTATTAACGGCATTTTTAACAAAACCCCCTTTTACAAGTATAACATATGTAATTTGAATAAAAAGAAAATTCTGCCTATAAAGTGACTTTTCCAAGGTTTTTTTCATATTATCATTTGTTGGTGGAAGAAAACCAAAAAAATTCATTTTTTCTTGACAATACTTTTTTTCTCTAAAATTGCACAAATTACGTATTTTTATGCTTTTAACCTTATTTTACTACAATATATTTTTTTTCTCTAAAACAAAATAAATGACCCTTTTTTCAATGTTTTCGGTGATTTACTACTTTTAAAGGAAAACCATCTTTTCTCTGAAACTGTACAAAGTATCGATTTTTAACCTTTTTGGACGTTTAAACACATTTTGTAGATAACAACTTTTTCATGTTACAATATACTTTTTCTACCTAAATTTCATAAATTATGTTTTTTTAAGTTTTTAGGAGTATTAACGGCATTTTACATAAAACCCCCTTTTACAAGTATAACATATGCGATTTGAATTATCCATTTTTCAACGTTTTTAAGGGATTTACAGTAATTTTATGACAAATCCATCTTCCCTTAGAAAAAAAAAGTGTTTTTACCTCCAAAAGTGATTTCTTCAGTAATTTTCTTTGAATTTCCATGTTTCAATCACAAACATGAACAATACGCTATAACTTATTGTTTTTCTCTTTAAAGTTGCAAAAACAACCCTATTTAAACCTTTTTTATTGGTTTTAACAACATTTTGAAGAAAATCCCTTTTTCATTTATATAAAATGTAATACAAACTATTTCAATAAAAAATATATATTTTTTTAAGAAAAAGGATTTTTCTGTGTTATTTATTTTCATTTCCATGTTTTGAGTGAAAATGAAAGAAAAAGCAAGAAATATATTACCTTTTCATGGCAATTAATTTTTTTCTCTCAAAATTGCATAAATTATCCCATTTCTAGCGTTTCTTGGAGAATTAATATCTTTTCTAAGAAAGACCATTTTTATTTTAGTTCAGAAAAAAGGAATATATACCATTTCACGAAAAAAAGTTTCTTTTGATCGAGAAAGCTAAGTTTTCGATGATTTTCTGCTTATTTCATTGTTTTCATCAAAAAATAAACAAAAAACACTGAATAATACCACAATATAATTTTTTTTTTCTGAAAAAATCTTAAATGACGTGTTTTTCAACGTTTTTATGAGTATTAACAGCATTTCAAGCAAAACCCTCTTTTACAAGTATAATATATGCAATTTAAATAAAGAACAAAATTCTGCCTAAAAAGTGTTTTTTACAAGGTTTTTTTCATATTTTCATTTGTTGGTTGAAGAAAACCAAAAAATATTTTTTTTTCTCTAGAATTCCACAAATTACCTATTTCTATGCTTTTATCCTTGTTTTACGACAATAGATATTTTTTTCTCTAAAACCGCAAAAATGACCCTTTTTTCAATATTTTTCGGAGATTTACTACTATTAAAGGAAAACCATCTCTTTTACGAAAACAATATATGATTTTACACCAAAAGTCACTTTTTTAATAGTTTTGTATTGATTTCAATGTTTTGTTTACAAACAAGAAAATAAACACTATATACATTTTCTTTCTCTGAAACTGTATAAAGTATCCATTTTTAACCTTTTTGGACGTTTTTTGTAGAAAACAACTTTTTCATGTTATAATATACTTTTTCTATCTAAAATTTCATAAATTACGTTTTTTTCAGCATTTAAGAGTATTAACAGCATTTAAAAAAAAAAAAAATCTTTTTTACAAGTATTACATGCTATTTGAATCTATCTTCCCTTACAAAAAAAGTATGTTTTTACCTCCAAAGTGAGTTTTTCAGTAATTTTCTTTCTTTGCAGCGTTTCTTGGAAAATTAACATCTTATCTAAGAAAGACCATCTTTATTTTAGTTCAGAAAAAAATGAATATATGTTATTTCACGAAAAAATTTTCTTTTCACCGAAAAAGTGAATTTTTCGATTATTTTCTGCTTATTTCATTGTTTTCATAAAAAAAAATAAAAAAAAAATACTGAATATTGCCACAATATACATTTTTTCTGAAAAAAATCATAAATGACGTATTTTTCAACGTTTTTACGAGTTTTAACGGCATTTTAAACAAAACTTCTTTTTACACGTATAATATATTTAATTTGAATCAAGAAGAAAATTTTGCCTAAAAAGAAACATTTTCAAGGTTTTTTTGATATTTTCATTTGTTAGTGGAAGTAAACCAAAAAAATACATTCTTTTTCTCGACAATATTTTTTTTCTCTAAAATTGCACAAATTACCTATTTTTTTGCTTTTATCCTTATATTACGAAAAAATTTTTTTTTCTCTAAAACAGCATAAATGACCCTTTTTTCAATGTTTTTCGGAGATTTTCTACTTTTAAAGGAAAACCATCTCTTTTACGAAAAAAATAGGATTTTACACCAAAAGTCACTTTTTCAATCTTTTTCTATAGATTTCAATGTTTTGATTAAAAGCAAGAAAAAAAACACTATATACATTTTTTTTCTCTGAAACTATAGAAAGTATCCATTTTTAACCTTTTTGGACGTTTAAACACATTTTGTAGAAAACAAAATTTTCATGTTACAATATACTTTTTCTATCTAAAATTTCATAAATTACGTTTTTTTCAGTTCTTAGGGGTATTAACGGCATTTTACATAAAACTCCTTTTACAAGTATAACATATGCGATTTCAATTATCCATTTTTCAACGTTTTAAAGCGTTTTACAATCATTTTATGACAAATATATATTCCCTTAAAAAACAAAGTATGTTTTTACCTTCAAAAGTGAGTTTTTCAGTAATTTTCTTTGAATTTCCATGTTTTAATTAAAAACATGAACAATACTCTATAGCGCATTGTTTTTCTTTTTAAAGTTGCATAAACTACCCTATTTGAAACTTTTTATTGGTTTTAACAACATTTTGAAGGAAATCCCTTTTTCATGTTACATAAAATGTAATACAAGCCATTTCAATGAAAAAGTATATATTTCTTTAAGAAAAAGGATTTTTCATTGTTATTTCTTTTCATTTCCATATTTTGAGTGAAAATGAAGGAAAAAGAAAGAAATATAATAACTTTTCATGGCAATTCATTTTTTTCTCTCAAAATTGCATAAATTATCCCGTTTCCAGCGTTTCTTGTAGAATTAACGTCTTATCTAAGGAAGACCGTCTTTATTTTAGTTCAGAAAAAAAATATATATGCCATTTCACGAAAAAAGTTTTTTTCACTGAAAAAGTAAATTTTTCTTTGATTTTCTGTTAATTTCATTATTTTCATAAAAAAATAAACAAAAAACATAGAATATTGCCACAACATAATTTTCTTCTTAAAAAAATCATAAATTACGTGTTTTTCAACGTTTTTAGCAGTATTATCGTCATTTTAAACAAAACCCCTTTTTACAAGTATAACATTCAATTTCAATAAAGAAGAAAATTCTGCCTAAAAAGTGACTTTTTCAAGGTTTTTTTCATATTTTCATTTGTTGGTGGAAGTAAACCAAAAAAATACATTCTTTTTCTCGACAATATTGTTTTCTCTAAAATTGCACAAATTACCTATTTTTATGCTTTATCTTTATTTTGCGACAATATATATATATTTTTTTGTTTCTAAAACAGCATAAATGACCCTTTTTTTCAATGTTTTTCGGATATTTACTACTTTTAAAGGAAAACCATCTCTTTTACGAAAAAAATATGATTTTACACCAAAAGTAACTTTTTTAGTAATGTTCTATTGATTTCAATGTTTTGATTAAAATCAAGAAAATAAACACTATATACATTTTCTTTCTCTGAAACTATACGAAGTATCCATTTTTAACCTTTTTGGGCGTTTAAAGACGTTTTCTAGAAAGCACCTTTTTCATGTTACAATATATTTTTTATATCTAAAATTTCATAAATTACTTTTTTTTCAGTTTTTAAGAGTATTAACGGCATTTTACATAAAACCCCCTTTACAAGTATAACATATGCGATATAATTATCCATTTTTCAACGTTTTTAAGAGTTTTACAATAATTTTCTGACAAATCCATCCTCCCTTGGAAAATAAAATATGTTTTTACCTCCAAAGGGAGTTTTTAAGTAATTTTCTTTGAATTTCCATGTTTTAATTAAAAACATGAACAATACGCTATAGCGTATTGTTTTTCTCTTTAAAGTTACATAAACTACCCTATTTAAACCTTTTTATTTGTTTTAACAACATTTTGAAGTAAATCCCTTTTTCATGTCACAAAAAATGTAATACAAGCCATTTCAATGAAAAAATATATATTTCTTTAAGAAGAAGAATTTTTCAGTGTTATTTTTTTTTATTTTCATGTTTTGAGTGAAAATGAAGGAAAAAGCAAGAAATATATTAACTTTTTATGGCAATTCATTTCTTTCTCTCAAAATTGCATAAATTATCCCGTTTCCTGCGTTTCTTGAAGAATTAAAATCTTATCTAAGAAAGACCATCTTTATTTTAGTTCAGAAAAAAGGAATATATGCTATTTCACAAAAAAAAAAAATTTTACCGAAAAAGTGAATTTTTCCATGATTTTCTGCTTATTTCATTGTTTTCATCAAAAAATAAACAAAAAACACTGAATATGGCCACAGTATACTTTTTTTTCTGAAAAAAATAATAAATGACGTGTTTTTCAACGTTTTTAGGAGTATTAACGGCATTTTAAACAAAACCTTCTTCTACAAGTATTGTATATGTAAACTGAATAAAGAAGAAAATTCTACCTAAAAAGTGACTTTTTCAAGGTTTTTATCATATTTTATTATCTTGGTGGAAGAAAACTAAAAAAAAAAAAATACATTCTTTTTCTCGACAATACTTTTTTTCTCTAAAACTGCACAAACTACCTATTTTTATGCTTTTATCCTTATTTTACGACAATATACATTTTTTTCTCTAAAACCGCATAAATGACCCTTTTTTCAATGTTTTTGGAGATTTACTAATTTTAAAGGAAAACCATCTGTTTTACGAAAAAAATATGATTTTACACCAAAAGTCACTTTTTTAATAATTTTCTATTCATATTGTTACGACCCCAGGTTAAACCCTGACAAGGTTCCCAACCCAACTGGGGAGACCTGTCAATAAGTGAAGTCAATGAGTAGTAAGGCCACGTTACAACGGGTTTAACGCTTTGGGTTAACTCAGGGGTGTAACTAGAAAAGAAAAAAAATAAATAAAATTAATAAAATGAACATAAGTTCTAGGGGATGGAGACTTAAGAAAAGAGTCTCATATATTCACAAGGTTTATTCACAAATAATTAAGATTAAGAATTAAGTTTAACCAGGATAAAAATAAGTCAGGTCCGTTACCGTTAAGGGAATTATAATCACTTCCAGTAAAATTAAAATAACACAAAAATTAAATGTTTCACCTCAAAAATAGGAATAATTCAAGAACTAAGAGACACCAAAATAACTGAGAAAGACCCACACACTCTGGTGATCACATACACACCAGTTCAGAAACCGAATAAATCCCGGATTACACAGAGAAAATAATCACCAGATCACACCATAATAACGTTCACAAGAAAATAGCACCACAACTTGTTAACACCCGTAGCTGAATCACCATAATAGGAAATGAACCCAACACAATGCAATAATGATGCTAAGATAAAGGAAACCGGGCGGGCACCTACAAAATGGCGTACCTGAGGGGATTACACGAATCACGAAAAACACCCGTCACCACTCTCGCCAAAATACCACAATAAATCAAGGACAAACCCTTACACCAAATAAACCGTAAAACATCTCAACACATTGGCAATAATTGTGCCTAAAAGACAGAATCCTAGCACCAAGAATAAGAACAATAGAAAAATACTCAGCCCGGTACAAAGAGAGACACCACAGCGTCTGGTCCCCTCGCCCCTCGCCCGATCGCTCAGGTCTGTCCCTCCCCTGACCGGTTTTCGTCCGTCGCGCTTCTCTCTCCCTCCTCGGCGGAGGAACACCATTACGTCACACAACGCCTCTTCCACCTCTAGGCCTTAATTACAACTCCCAAACGCGAACGGAAATTAAACTATTATTCTACCAATACATTTACACAATTATAATATAGATACATGCATCACAAATAAATTCATATATGGCACTACATAAATAGCTTCCCTCGGGGGAGTGACGCGGTGCGTACTCGACCTTCACAGAGCAGCCTTGTTTGTCACATAAATTCCGCTGACCTGACAAAACGTGACCCGGCTAGTCACCAACGAACCTTCTAGACGCTACACAGTTATGTGAACATTACAGTATATCTACGAATAACGAGATTACATACAATAGATACATATATATAGTAAATGATAGTATAAGGTATATATAAATAATGGGCTGTCCTGGGAACATTACATATAGTTACATACAAACAAACATTGCTCGCAGGACACCAATAATAATATTTAACGTCAATACCTGACGGTCGTAACACACCCACATCAAAAGACAGGTCTGGCTCAGCATGAAACTACTACAGAGAAATTCAAGAGTTAAGAAACTGAGCAAGACCTGGCTAAACCTTTGACAGACCGTCAGCTAGGACATTATGAACACCCTTCACATGCTGTACATCCAGATTATACTCTTGCAGCAATAAACTCCATCTAGTGAGGCGCTGATTTTTATTTTTAAATTTATCCAAAAATTTCAGGGGGTGGTGGTCTGTATAAATAGTAATAACAGGACCAGAAGGAGGTAGATAAGCTGAAAAAAACTGCAAAGCCAGAATGATGGCTAGAAGCTCCTTCTCCACCACAGAGTAATTCTGTTGAGCAGAATTAAATTTCCTACTAAAGTAACTGATAGGATGATCAACATCATTATGGTCACTTTGTAGTAGCACTGCCCTGCGCCAAGATTACTAGCATCTGTTGCTAATTTGAAAGGACGTTTGAAGTCCGGAGAATGCAAGATGGGACGATTAGTGAGTAAATCCTTGATGGACTGAAAAGCATGTTCACACTCAGGGGTCCATTGGAACCTTCTCCCCTTTTTCAACAGTTCAGTAAGGGGGGCAGTGACATCAGAAAAATTAGTTACAAATCTCCTGTAGTATCCAATCATACCTAAAAAACGTTGTAGGCCCCTCCTATTCTCTGGACGTGGAACCTTTGCAATAGCCTCCACTTTACTAAGGGGAGGACACACTTTACCCTGGCCTACAATGTATCCTAGATATTGTACATGGGCTTTAACAAACTCACACTTTTTCAAATTCAGTACGAGGGAGGCCTCCGACAAACGAACCAACACTTTCTCTAGATGCACCAAATGGTCCTCCCACGTATCACTGAACACAATGAGGTCATCTATGTATACTGCACAGTTAT
Source organism: Callinectes sapidus (assembly GCA_020233015.1). NCBI lineage: Eukaryota > Metazoa > Arthropoda > Malacostraca > Decapoda > Portunidae > Callinectes > Callinectes sapidus. The sequence goes on along the minus strand of CM035220.1, from coordinate 6,188,562 downwards.
CAATGTCAGCCACTAACTGGTTCATGAGACGCTGGAAAGTAGCCGGAGCATTTTTAAGCCCATAAGGCATGACCTCAAACCTATAAGTACCTTGTGGCGTCACAAAAGTGGAAATGTCTTTGGCTCTCTCTGTCAGGGGTATTTGCCAGTATCCCCGCACAAGATCAAGTTTAGTTACAAACTTAGCACACCCTAAGGCGTCAATACATGCATCCACTCTTGGCAAGGGATAAGAGTCTGACTTTGTGAGAGAGTTCACTTTCCGATAATCTACACAGAATCGGAACGTGCCATCAGGCTTGGGAACTAAAGTCACGGGTGACGACCACTCACTAATACATGGTGTAACAAGACCACGGTCAAGCATATACTTTATCTCATCCTGCATGGCCTGGTAACGACTAGGATGAACTCTATAAGGGGGCAGTTTGACAGGCGTAGAACAACCCACATCTATATCATGATAAGTTAGGTTAGTTTGTCCAGGGGAGTCACCAAAAACAGACGGATACTTTTGTAAAAGGGACACTAGTTCAGTAGACTGGGGAGAAGTGACGTGTGACAGCTTCTCGTTCAACTGAGCAAAAGCGTCACTGTTTTCCTCCGACCACTGCGTCACACTTTGAAAGCACGGGGGAAAACTAAGCTCATCACTCTCAAAATCACCTTCGTCCTGGATCAAGCTACATGCAACACTAGGCAAGGAATGGGAACGGTGGTATGGCTTCAACATGTTTACATGACAGAGTTGATGCCTTTTCCGCCTATCAGGTGTTTCTACAAGATAATCCGTCTCACCCACTCGCTTGCAAACTCTATCGGGTCCCGAAAACTTTGCAGATAACGGTTGACCCTGGAATGGTAGCAACACTAGCACTTCATCATTCTCCTGGAACGTTCTTTCCCTCGCTTTTCTATCATACCATTCCTTCCTATGGCCTTGAGCCTGAGTTAAGTTAGTATGGGCCATCTGTAAGCCCTGAGCGAGGCGTTCCTTAAAGTCAGTCACATATTGCAACACACTAGGAGGAGGACCAACAGTACCACTCCACCTCTCCTTCACTAACATCAACGGTCCTCGACCGTGATGTCCAAAAATTAACTCATGTGGGGAAAAACCAAGAGATTCTGAGGGCACCTCTCGGGTGGCAAACAGTAAGAAGGGAACCCCTTTATCCCAATCTTGTCCCGTTTCCTCACAGTATTTACGTAGCATAGATTTCAATGTCTGGTGGTAGCGTTCAAGTGCGCCCTGTGACTGAGGATGGTACGCACTAGAAACTACATGTGCTATGCCTAATTCTGCTAAGCTCTCCCCAAACCACTTGGACATAAAGTTTGTGCCCTGATCTGATTGTACCTCCAAAGGCAACCCAAACCTTGTAAAAAAGTGCAAAAGTTCCCTTACCACTACCTTGGCATGAATAGTGCGTAGAGGGATAGCCTCAGGGTATCTCGTGGCCACATCACGAATTGTAAGGAGGTAACTATACCCTGAAGAAGTTTTAGGTAAGGGCCCCACAATGTCCACAATGATCCTCTCAAAGGGGTTTTGCATGACAGGTATAGGTTCAAGTGGGCTAACAGGCACTGGTTGGTTTGGCTTACCAGCGACTTGACAAGGGTGACACTCCTTGACGAAGCGGGAGACATCTGTCTTCATGTGCTTCCAGTAAAAGTGTTTCCTCAAGCGTTGTAGGGTTTTGCGGACTCCAAGATGTCCAGCATGAGCCATCTCCAGCAGCTGACGGCGACAATGCTGTGGGACCACGAGCTGGTGTGAATCCCACACTCCAGCATCAACATTAACATGAAGGGGTCTATACCTCCTCCATAATAACCCATTTTTCACATAAAATACAACACCACTTTCATTTTGACATACATCCTCATCCACTGCAATATTCCTAAGAGGTGTAAGCTGAGGATCCCTCAACTGTAACTCCCTAAATTTAGACAAACCAATCTCATTGAAGGGAGTAGGTAATGGGGGTTCAAACATTTGAGCCAGAGCACCTTCCTCAACTGCAGCAGGCACGTCAAGCTGGCTAATCACTGCACCATCAACCTCCACACTACCCTTATCACTGTTCTCACCCATACCACTCTCCGCCACACTCTCAGGGGGAGTGTTCATCACCTTTGCCATAGACCGAGTTACGGCACACACATTAAACACCTCAGGATGCTGCTGCTCCAAAGATACAGTTTCTGGAACACTCACAGGCTCGCTAGAAACAATGGGATGAGGAAAAACTTTGGCACCTGCAATGTCATTCCCTAGGAGAAGGTCTATACCTGGTATTGGTAGGCTTTCAACTACGCCCACATCTGCTGTTGCCTTCACCAGTTCACAATCTAAATGAACATTTACTTTGGGGAATGTATCAAATCCCGCAACCCCTCTAATAAGAATACTCTCACAACTTTCAAGTGGTTTACCCGTAGGGTTAATGAGCAAAGATCCAGTAGCTCCAGTATCCCTAAGAATAGTAACAGGGTATTTCTGACCACTAAGAGTAACATAACCAGGAAAAACAAAGGGACTGCATGACTCAATAGGGGTGGAAGTATAAGACAAAACAACATCACTTCCCGGTTTAGTCTGGTCCGCAGCTGGTGTGCTCTTCACCACCTGGGCAATCGGACGAGTATCTTGTGGGTCAGCCACACATGTCATCTGTGGAGCTGGAAGACGCATCCTCGAGCCTGCGAACGAGAATGCATGAGACTTTGTCACACCACCACTACCGTGCTTAGCAAAGCATCGGTTCTCAGTGTGCCCCGATTTACGGCAATAGTCACAATAATAGGGGGAATTAAATCTTGCCGGGGGCGGTTGTGGTTTCCTGGGAGGCTGGGAAGCACCCATGCCAGGAACTTTGTTAGGGTGCTGGACAGGTTTTTTAGGAAAATTGGATCTACCAGAATATTGAGAATTCTTGTGAGGTTGAAAAGGATGGTTAGTGTTGGTAGGACGATTAGTCAGACCCCGAGCAGGATCAAGGTCACCAGCACCATACGCAGCTCTCATATTAACCCAGTAATGGTCAGCCTGAGTGGCAGCAAATTTAACTTGGCTGAGATCAATGTTCTTATCTCTGAGGCAGAAGTCTGTCTCCTTTGGCACTTTTGACAAAAATTGTTCCACTAACACCAACTGATACAATTTGGCACCATCCACCTCCTCATCACCATTCATTACATCACAGGATCTGAGCCACATCACAAATGAATGTTCAAGCCTGGTAGCAAAATCCATGTATGACTCCTCAGGCTTTTTATGAACTTTCCTAAAAGTTTGCCGGTAGGCTTCAGGAGTAAGAGTGTATATTTTAAGAATCTCAGATTTCATGTAATCATAATCAGCGCACTGAGAAAATCTAAGGTTATCATAAACTTTTCTGGCTTTCCCCGTAAAAGAAGTCTGGGCAATTACTGACCATTCCTTCCTCGGCCACTCCAGACCCATGGCTGTTTTCTCAAATGCATTGAAAAATCCTAACACATCATTTTCATTACAAGAGGGAATAACCTTGATGCGATCAGAGAAGTTTTTACAGAAGCTAGACTGTTGGTGAGGAGAGCCAGTTAATCCTCCTGCCTGAAGTTTCTCACGTTCAAGCCTAATTTTATCCTGTTCTAGCTCTACTTCCTTAAGTCTGAGATACTCACTAGAACTCAAAGCAGGGGGAATTACCTCAGGATGAACACTAGAGGTGGGGGAAGGTGAGCGATTTCGTTCATCTCTACCTCGATCGCCACCAGCGTCAGGGTTAAAAATACCGTAAATTTCTTCCTTCAGGGCATTAAGCAAAGACCTTTTGTTGCTCCCCAATGGGAGGCTAAGTTGATAATAAGAAGCCAGTAATCCCAACTCATGTTTATCAAGTTCCTCTAACTCCTCTGGCGAAGGATTAGAGGCTAAAAATTTATCCACATCAGTATGGTTACTAATGTTAACCGGACGCTCTGACTCCTGATCATTCTCCATGATGTAATGTTCACAAAACACTTCCACAGAAATTACACATTCAGGAAAATATTAATGTAGTCACAAACCTTTACAACACTGCTGGAACACAAATAGGTTAGTGACATACTTGGAAATCATTATAATTATTAACTATCCTGGCGAGGTCGCCACTTTCTATGTTACGACCCCAGGTTAAACCCTGACAAGGTTCCCAACCCAACTGGGGAGACCTGTCAATAAGTGAAGTCAATGAGTAGTAAGGCCACGTTACAACGGGTTTAACGCTTTGGGTTAACTCAGGGGTGTAACTAGAAAAGAAAAAAAAATAAATAAAATTAATAAAATGAACATAAGTTCTAGGGGATGGAGACTTAAGGAAAGAGTCTCATATATTCACAAGATTTATTCACAAATAATTAAGATTAGGAATTAAGTTTAACCAGGATAAAAATAAGTCAGGTCCGTTAC
>CM035220.1:6159518-6178956 GCA_020233015.1 Callinectes sapidus | reverse complement strand
ATAAATGGGGAGGGTTAGCGGTAGGAAGGGCATCCAGCTCTAAAAACTTATGCCATAACCATGGAGCAAAGTCAAGAGTATGAGAATATAGCTAGGGCGTCCCCTGTATGCGACGCGCAGGAGCCTCGCCTAGCTGCTGCGATAAGTGAGAGAAGGGTACCGTGTCCGGGGCGGGCACGGCTAAAGAAGATAGCCCAAAGAGTTGGTTCCTTAAATGTTGGGAGCATGACGGGAAGGAGTAGAGAAGTAGCGGATGTGATGAAGAGGAGAAAAATTAGCATCATTTGTGTCCAGGAGACTAGATGGCGTGGAAACAAGGCCAGAGATGTGGAAGAAGGTTACAAGCTATTTTACAGTGGAGCAAACAAGGAAGGAAGAGGAGGTGTGGGAGTGGTATTGGATGCTGAGTGGAAGAAGCATATTGTGAAGGTAAACAGGTGCAGTGACCGAGTAATGAATATTAAGCTAATGTATGGAAAAGACAAACTTAACATCATCAGTGCTTACGCACCACAAGTCGGCTGTAGTATTGAGGAGAAAGAGGATTTTTGGGAACAGAGGGATGAGCAAATTACGGGGATGGGAGATGAAGAGAGAATCTTCCTTGGGGGTGATCTGAATGGCCATGTGGGAAGAAATAGAAATGTTATTGAGAGAATACATGGCGGAAGGGATGTGGGAGAGAGGAATGAAGAAGGTGAAAAGGTGTTGGATTTTGCAGTGGCTTACGACATGGCAATCTTGAATACTTTTTATAAGAAACAGGAAAATCAGATTTGGACATATTGCAGTAGAGGAAGGAAAAGTCAGATCGATTTCTTAATGTGTAGGAGAAATAACCTGAAGGAAATAAAGAATTTTAAGGTTATCAATGGCGAGAGTGTCACACCCCAACGCAGGCTGATAGTGATAGATTATGAGATGAAAGAAGAAAGAAAGGGCAGACAAAAACGGGCATAAAAAATTAAATGGTTTAGGTTAAAGGATGAACAGTTGAAAGCGGAGTTTAAAAATAAAGTGCTGGACAAGATGGAAGAAACTCAGGATCCAAACACATGGTGGACAACAAACAGCAAGCACATATTTGGGATAGGAGAAGAAGTATTTGGGAAAACATCAGGCAAGGACCCCCCACAAGATAAGGAGACTTGGTGGTGGAATAATGAGGTGAGAGAAAAAGTTAAGGAAAAGAAGGAGGCAAAGAAAACATATGACAGAATGGGAAATGAAGAAAAAGAAAGAGCCTACAGAGAAGCAAATAAAGAAGCAAAGAGGGCAGTAGCACAAGCAAAAGCTAGAGCAAGGGAAGATATGTACGATAAATTAGAAACAAAGGAAGGAGAGAAAACGATATTTGCACTAGCAAGAGAGGGAGAAGTCAACAAAGGATTTTACGGATATCAAACAGGTTAAAAATAAGGAAGGGAGAGTTCTTGTTGATAACAATGAAATAAAAGAGCGATGGAAGGAATATTTCAAGACACTTTTGAATGAGGAAAACCCAAGAGCAGGGATGGACTAAGGGGAACCAAATGACAGGAGAACAACAGCAATTTCAAAGGAGGAAGTTAAACTAGCATTAAGAAGGATGAACGACGGCAAGGCAACAGGGCCGGATAACATACCTGTAGAGGTGTGGAAGAGTTTAGAAGAAGGGATTGGGTGGTTATGCTGGTTACTAAATAAGATCTATGAGAAGGAGAAAATCCCAGATGCATGGAGATGCAGCGATGTGGTTCCAATATACAAAGAAAAAGGAGACATACAAGACTGTAAGAATTACAGAGGGATTAAATTAATGTCGCATACAGTGAAACTGTACGAAAAAATAATTGAGAGAAGAGTAAGAGGAGAAACACTGGTGGGAGACGAACAATTTGGATTTATGCCGGAGAGAAGTACTACCGATGCAATCTTTGCGCTAAGACAACTGTTGGAGAAGTATGGAGAAAAACAAAGAGAGTTACACCTTATCTTCATTGATTTGGAAAAAGCGTATGATAGAGTGCCACGCTAAGAAGTTTGGGCTAGTATGGAGCGTCTGAGAAGTATGTGAGGGTGATCCAGGACATATACGAAGGCTCAAGGACGAGGGTAAGGAGTAGTGTGGGCACAACGGAAGAGTTCGGCGTGAGAGTGGGTCTGCACCAAGGATCTTCTCTGAGCCCATACCTGTTCAACCTACTCATGGATGACAGTGTCCAAAATATAAAGGAGTGGACCGTGGACCATGTTGTTGTCGGATGACATAGTTTTGGTGGATGAAAGTAGAGAAGGTGTTGAGAGAAAGTTGGAGAGATGGAGAAGAGCATTGGAGGAGAGAGGTTTGAGACTTAGCAGGGAGAAGACGGAGTATCTGAATTTTAATGGTCGGCAGGAGAGTGAGGTATGGATGCAAGATGTGAAGTTAAAGGGGGCCAAGGAGTTTAGATATTTAGGCTCTCACATAGCAGCGGATGGCAGCTTGGATGGAGAGATTAGTCACCGTATCCAATCAGGCTGGAAGAATTGGAAAAGACCAACTGGAGTGCTATGTGACCGAAAAATTAGTGCAAGAGTAAAGGGGAAAGTGTTTAAATCAGTTGTAAGACCAGCAATGTTGTATGGTGCGGAAACGTGGCCAATAAAGATGGCACAAGAGAGTAAGTTGGAGGTTGCTGAGATGAGAATGTTAAGGTGGATACTTGGGGTGACAAGGAGGCATAAAGTGAGAAACAGTCTTTTAAGGTGAACAGCCAAAGTAACGGAGGTAACAAAGAAAGTACAAGGAAGGAGAATGCAATGGTTAGGTCACATCAAAAGACCAGAGAAAGAGTATGTCAGTAGAAGGATACTTGATATGGAAGTGGAGGGAAGAAGGCAACGTGGCAGACCAAAGAAAAGGTGAAAGGATTGCATCGGAGAAGACCTGAGGGAGAGAGGATTGAGGGAAGAGGATGTTGGGGACTGGGCCTTGTGGAGAAGACTAGCGAGGAACAGTGACCTCATATGAACATGGGAGCAGCTGCAGAAGAATAAGAAGAAAGGCACTTTACACAAAACCCCCCTTTACAAGTATAACATATGCGATTTGAATTATCAATTTTTTAACGTTTTTCAAGGTTTTACAATAATTTTATGACAAATGCATCTTTTCTTAGAAAAAAAGTATGTTTTTACCTCCAAAAAATGAATTTTTCAGTAATTTTCTTTGAATTTCCATGTTTTAATTAAAAACATGAATAGTACGCTATAGAGTATTGCTTTTTCTCTTTCAAATCCCTTTTTCATGTTACTTAAAATGTAATACGAGCCATTTGAAGGGAAAAATATATATATTTCTTTTAGAAAAATGATTTTTTATTGTTTTTTCTTTTCATTTGCACGTTTTGAATGAAAATGAAAGATAACAGCAAGAAATATATTAACTTTTTATTGGAATTCATTTTTTCTCTCAGAATTGCATAAATTATCCCCTTTCCAGTGTTTTTAGGAGAATTAGCATCTTGTCTATGAGAGACCATCTTTTTTTCAGATAAGAAAAAAGGAATATATGGCATTTCACGAAAAAAGTTCCTTTTTACCGAAAAAGTGAATTTTTCGGTGATTTTCTGATTATTTCATTGTTTTCATAAAAAAATAAACAAAAAACACTGAATATTGCGACAATATACTTTTTACTGAAAAAAAAATCATAAATGACGTGGTTTTCAACGTTTTTAAGAGTATTAACGGCATTTTAAACAAAACCCCCATTTACAAGTTTAATATATGCAATTTGAATAAAGAAGAAAATAAAGAAGAAACTTCAAGGTTTTTTTATTATTTTCATTTGTTGGTGGAAGAAAACAAAAAAAAAATACATTCTTTTTCTCGACAATATTTTTTTTCCATAAAATTGCACAAAATACCTATTTTTATGCTTTTATCCTTATTTTTCGATAATATATTTTTTTCTCTAAAACTCCATAAATGACCCCTTTTTCATTGTTTTTCGGAGATTTACAACCTTTCAAGAAAAAACATCTTTTTTACGAAAAAAATATGATTTTTCACCAAAAGTCAATTTTTAATAATTTTCTATTGATTTCAATGTTTTGATTAAAAACAAGAAAATAAACACTATATACATTTTCTTTCTCTGAAACTGTATAAAGTACTCATTTTTAACTTTTTTGGACGTTTGAAAACATTTTGTAGAAAACCACTTTTTCATGTTACAATATACTTTTTTATCTAAAATTTCGTAAATTTGGCTTTTTTTTCCAGTTTTTAAGAGTATTAACGGCATTTAACACAAAACCCCCTTCTACAAGTAAAACATATGCTATTTGAATTATCTATTTTTCAACGTTTTTCAGAGTTTTACAATATTTTAATGAAAAATTCATCTTGCCTTAGAATAAAAAAAGTATGTTTTTTACCTCCAGAAGGGAGTTTTTTAGTAATTTTCTTTGAATTTCCATATTCTAATTAAAAACATGAATAGTACGCTATAGAGTATTGTTTTTTCTCTTTAAAGTTACATAAACTACCCTATTTCAACCTTTTTATTGGTTTTAACAACATTTTGAAGAAAATGCCTCTGCTATGTTACATAAAATGTAATACAAGCCATTTCAAGAAAAAAAAAAAAAATTTAGAAAAGGGATTTTTCAGTTTTTTTTCTTTTTATTTGCACGTTTTATTTATTAACTTTTTATTTTTATTGGAATTTTTTTTCTCTCAAAATTGCATAAATTATCCCCTTTCCAGCGTTTTTAGGAGAATTAACATCTTATCAAAGAAACACCATTTGTTTTTTATTTCAGAGAAAAGGAATATATGCCTTTTCACGAAAAAAGTTCCTTTTCACCGAAAAAGTGAATTTTTCGATGATTTTCTGCTTATTTCATTGTTTTCATAAAAAAAAAAAAAAATAAACAAAAACACTGAATATTGCAACAATGTACTTTTTACTGAAAAAAATCATAAATGACGTGATTTTCAACGTTTTTAGGAGTATTAACGGCATTTTAAAATAAACCCCTTTTTACAAGTATAATATATGCAATTTGAATAAAGAAGAAAAATCTGCCTAAAAAGTGACTTTTTCCATATTTTTTCTCATTTTCAATTGTTCAAGGAAGAAAACCAAAAAAAATGCATTCTTATTCTCGACAATATTTTTTTCTCTAAAACTGCACAAATTACCTATTTTTATGCTTTTATCCTTATTTTACCATAATATATCTTTTTTCTCTAAAACTGCATAAATGACCTTTTTTTCAATGTTTTTTGGAGTTTTAATGCTTTTCAAGGGAAACCATCTCTTTTACGAAAAAAAAAAAAATTAACACCAAAAATCATTTTTTAATCATTTTCTATGGATTTCAATGTTTTGATTAAAATAAGAAAATAAACCCTATATACATTTTCTTTCTCTGAAACTGTACAAAGTACCCATTTTTAACGGTAAAGGAAATCCACTCTTGTTACTCTCTTCTTTATTCACTTTATATCTTTGGTTTACGTATAGATTTTCATTAGTAATATATTATCTGGTATTTGATTATGGTGTGAGATGTGTGTAAGACGAGTGCAGTGTTAAGAATGGATAATGGTTGAAAGGAATATTTAAGTGTGTTTTAATGTGTATGTTGGTTTGTGTATGATGTGTATGTAAAACGGATGAAATGATATATAAAGGTATGATATATATTACAAATGAAATAGTCTGCGCTCAAGACAGACAGAATATGAGAATGGTATATTTAAGGGCAGACTGAAGTAGTGTGCTGCTACAGTTTATTTAAATGCAGACCGAAGTAGTGTGCTGCTACAAAATCATCGAAAAATTCACTTTTTCGGTGAAAAGGAACTTTTTCCGTGAAAAGGCATATATTCCTTTTTTCTTCACTAAAAAAAGATGGTCTTTCTTAGATAAGATGTTAATTCTCCAAAAAACGCTAAAAAGGGGATAATTTATGCAATTTTGAGAAAAAAACTGAATTGCTATAAAAAGTCAATATATTTCTAGCTTTTTCCTTATTTTTCAATCAAAACATGGAAGTGAAAAGAAAAATACTGTAAAATCCTTTTTCTAAAAGAAATATATATTTTTTCCTTGAAATGGCTTGTATTACATTTTATGTAACAAGAAAAAGGGATTTTCTTCAAAATGTTGTTATAACCAATGAAAAGGTTAAAATAGGGTAGTTTATGTAACTTAAAAGAGAAAAAAATATATAGTGCATTTTCTTGTTTTTTTAATTAAAACATTGAAATTGAAAGATAATTACTGAAAAAAACACACTTTTAGAGGTAAAAACTAAACTATATAACTAAAACTGAGTGTTTTTCTTTGAAATGTTAAAAACGCTGAAAAAGAGGTAATTTTATAAATATTGATGAAAAAAATGTACTGCTATAAAATTTAAGTGTCATTTTCCTTCATTTTCAATCAAGACATGGATAGAAAAAGTAAAACAAAGAGAATTTTGACATAAATTTGCTTTTTTTCTTTGAAATGGCATACTTTTTTATTTAAATTAAAAAGAGTTTTCCTCAAAATATTGTTAAAACTCCTAAAAAGGTTAAAATAGGGTAGAAAATACACTTTTTTTTTGGTTAAATAGCAAATATTACAATTATATTTATGTTAAAAAGAGGGTTTACTTTTAAATATTGTTAATACTCTGAAAAACGTTGAAACACGGGTAATTTATGGAATTTTAAGGAAAGAAAATGTTTTGCCATAAAAACTACGTGGATTTCTTGATTTTTTCTTCCTTTTCAATAAAAACATGGAAATTAAAATAGAAACATTTAAAATATCCCTTTTTTTTGAACGAAATATTTTCTTTCTTGAACAGGATATATATATTACTTTTTTTTGTAACATGAAAGAGTTTTTTTCTTCAAAATGTTGTTAAAACGTCCAAAAAGGTTAAAATTTGGTAGTTTATATACTTTCAGAGAAAGGAAATGTATAAAGTGTTTTTTTTCCCTTTTTCTTATTCAAAACATTGAAATCAATTGAAAATCATTGATTTGGAGTAAAATCATCCTTTTTTTTCTAAAAGAGAGTGGCTTCCTTGAAAAAGTTTTAAAATCTCCTAAAAAAACGTTGAAAAAAGGATGATTTATGCATTTTTAGAGAAAAAAATATATTGTCGTAAAAAAACAATTAATTTTCTGCTTTTCTTCTATCAACCAGTGAAAATAAAATGAAAAACAAAAAAATGTCACTTTTCAGCAGATTTTTTTTCTTCATTCAAATTGCATATGTTATCATTGTAAAAGGTGGGTTTCGTGTCTAATGCCGTTAATAGATACTCCTAAAAACGTTTAAAAAACACGTAGTTTTTGAAATTTTAGATAAAAAAGTACATTGTAACATGAAAAAGTTTCTTTGTACATGTTTTTAAACGTTCAAAAATAGGTACTTTGTACAGTTTCAGAGAAAGAAAATGTATATAGTGTTTTTTTTTTTCTTGTTTTTAATCAGAACATTGAAATCAAAAGAGAATTATTAAAAAATGACTTTTCGTGTAAAATCATATTTTTTTTCTAAAAGAAAGGGTTTTCTTTGAAAAGTTGTAAATCTCCGTAAAACATTGAAAAAAGAGTCATTTATGCAGTTTTAGAGAAAAAAAATATATTTTCGAAAAAAGAATGTATTTCTGGTCTTTTTCCACCAACAGATGAAAATAAGATAAAAACATTGAAAAAATCACTTATAAGGCCGATTTTTTTTCTTTATTGAAATTGCCTATATTACACTTGTAAAAGGGGATTTTGTGTAAAATGCCGTTGATACTCCTAAAAACGTTGAAAAACACGTCATTTATGAAATTTTTGAGAAAAAAGTACATTGTGGTAATATTCATTGTTTTTTGTTTATTATTTATGAAAACAATGAAATAAGAAGAAAATAATCGAAATATTAACTTTTTCGATGAAAAGGAACTTTTGTCGTGAAATGGCATATATTCCTTTTTTCTTCATTAAAAAAGATGGTCTTTTTTAGATAAGATGTTAATTCTCCTAAAAACGATGAAAAGGGGATAATTTATGTAGTTTTTGGAGAAAAAATTGAATAGCAATAAAAAGTCAATATATTTCTTGCTTTTTCCTTCATTTTCAATCAAAACATGGAAATAAGCAGAAAATCATCGAAAAAATCACTTTTTCGGTGAAAAGCAATTTTTTTCGTGAAATGCCATATATTTATTTTTTTCTTCACTTAAAAAGATGGTCTTTCTTTAATAAGATGTTAATTTTCCTAAAAACGCTGAAAAGGGGATAATTTATGTAATTTTGACAGAAAAAAAATGAATTGATATAAAAAGTCAATATATTTCTTGCTTTTTCCTTAATTTTCAATGAAAACATGGATATGAAGAGAAAAATACTGTAAAATCCTTTTTTCTAAAAGAAATATATATTTTTTCCTTGAAATGGCTTGTATTGCATTTTATGTAACAAGAAAAGGGATTTTCTTCAAAATGTTGCTAAAACCAATAAAAAGGTTAAAATAGGGTAGTTTATGTATTGAAATAAGCTGAAAACCTTAGAAAAATTAACTTTTTCGTTGAAAAGGAACTTTTTCAGTGAAATGGCATATATTCCTTTCTTATTCACTAAAAAAGATGGTCTTTCTTAGATAAGATGTTAATTCTCCTAAAAACGCTGAAAAGAGGATAATTTACGCAATTTTGAGAGAAAAAATGCAAGTCAATATATTTCCTGCTTTTTCTTCATTTTCAATCAAATCATGGAAATGAAAGGTTATTTTTTATGAAAACAATGAAATAAGCAGAAAACCATGGAAAAATTCACTTTTTCGGTGAAAAGGATGTTTTTCCGTGAAATGGCATATATTCCTTTTTTCTTCACTAAAAAAGATGGTCTTTCTTAGATAAGATGTTAATTCTCCTAAAAATGCTGAAAAGGGGATAATTTATGCAAAATTGAGAGAAAAAAAATGAATTGCTATAAAAAGTCAATACTTTTCTTGCTTTTTCCTTCATTTTCAATCAAAACATGGATATGAAAAGAAAAATACAGTAAAATCTTTTTTTCTAAAAGAAATATATATTTTTTCCTTGAAATGGCTTGTATTGCATTTTATGTAACAAGAAAAGGGATTTTCTTCAAAATGTTGTTAAAACCAATAAAAAGGTTAAAATAGGGTAGTTTATGTAACTTTAAAGAGAAAAACAAAATATAGTGTATTTTTCTTGTTTTTAATTAAAACATTGAAATTGAAAGATAATTACTGAAAAAAATTCACTTTCGGAGATAAAAACTAAACTAACTAACTAAAACTGAGTGTTTTTCTTTGAAATATTGTTAATACTCTTAAAAACGTTGAAAAAGAGGTAATTTATGCAATATTGATGAAAAAAATGTACTGCTATAAAATTTAAGTGTCTTTTTCCTTCATTTTCAATCAAAACATGGAGAGAAAAAGACAAACAAAGAAAATTTTAACAAATTTGTTTTTTTCTTTGAAATGGCATATTTTTTAAATTTAAATTAAAAAGATTTTCCCTCAAAATATTGTTAAAACTCCTAAAAAGGTTTTTCTTCTATCAACCAATGAAAATAACATGAAAAACAAAAAAAAGTTACTTTTCAGCAGAATTTTTTTTCTTAATTCAAATTGCATATGTTATAATTGTAAAAGGTGGGTTTCGTGTAAAATGCCGTTAATACTCCTAAAAACGTTAAAAAAACACGAAGTTTTTGAAATTTTAGATAAAAAAGAATATTGTAACATGAAAAAGTTTCTTTGCACATGTTTTTAAACGTTCAAAAATGGGTACTTTGTACAGTTTCAGAGAAAAAAAGTGTCTTTTGCAAGGTTTTTTTCTTATTTTCATTTGTTGGTGGAAGTAAACCAAAAAAATACATTCTTTTTCTTGACAATATATTTTTTTTCTCTAAAATTGTAAAAATTACTTATTTTTATTGTTTTATCCTTATTTTACGACAATATACATTTTTTTCTCTAAAACCGCATAAATGAACCTTTTTTCAATGTTTTTTCAGATATTTACTACTTTTAAAGGAAAACCATCTCTTTTACGAAAAAAATAGGATTTTACACCAAAAGTAACTTTTTTAATCATTTCCTATAGATTTCAATGTTTTGATTAAAAACAAGAAAAAAAAACGCTATATACATTTTTTTCTCTAAAACTATACAAAGTATCCATTTATAACCTTTTTGGACGTTTAAACACATTTTGTAAAAAACAACTTTTTCATGTTACAATATATTTTTTCTATCTAAAATTTCATAAATTACGTTTTTTTTCTGTTTTTAGGAGTATTAACGGAATTTTACATAAAACTCCCTTTTACAAGTATAACATATGCGATTTGAATTATCCATTTTTCTACGTTTTTAAGGGTTTTACAAAAATTTAATGACAAATCCTTCTTCCCTTTGAAAAAAGTATGTTTTTACCTCCAAAAGTGAGTTTTTCAGTAATTTTCTTTGAATTTCCATGTTTTAAATTAAAAATATAAACAATACTCTATAGCTTATTGTTTTTTCTCTTTAAAGTTACATACACTACCCTGTTTAATACTTTTTATTGGTTTTAACAACATTTTGAAGAAAATCCTTTTTTCATGTTACATAAAATGTAATACAAGCCATTTCAATGAAAAAATATATATTTCTTTATGAAAAAAGATTTTTAAGTGTTACTTCTTTTCATTTCCATGTTTTGAGTGAAAATGAAGGAAAAAGCAAGAAATATATTAACTTTTAATGGCAATTCTTTTTTTTTTTCTCTCAAAATTGCATAAATTATCCCGTCTCTAGCGTTTCTTGGAGAATTAACATCTTATCTAAGAAAGACCATTTTTATTTTAGTTCAGAAATAAAAGAATATATGCCATTTCACGAAAAGAGTTTCTTTTCACCGAAAAAGTGAATTTTTCGATGATTTTCTGTTATTTCATTGTTCTGAAAAAAAATCATAAATGACGTGTTTTTTAACGTTTTTAGGAGTATTAACGGCATTTTATACAAAACCCCCTTTTACAAGTATAATATATCCAATTTGAATAAAACGAAAATTCTGCCTAAAATGTAATATTTTTTTCCCTAAATTGCACAAATTACATATTTTTATGCTTTTATCCTTATTTTACGACAATATATTTTTTTTCTCTAAAACCGCATAAATGAATCTTTTCGCAATGGTTTTCAGAGATTTACTACTTTTAAAGGAAAACCATTTCTTTTACGAAAAAATATATGGTTTTACACCAAAAGTCACTTTTTTAATAATTTTTTATTGATTTCAATGTTTTGATTAAAACAAGAAAACAAACATAATATACATTTTCTTTCTCTGAACCTGGTCAAAGTATCCACTTTTTAACCTTTTTGGTCGTTTAAACACATTTTGTAGAAAACCACTTTTTCATGTTACAATATACTTTTTCTATCTAAAATTTCATATATTACATTTTTTTCAGTTTTTAAGAGTATTATCGGCATTTTACATAAAACCCCCTTTTACAAGTAGAGCACATGCGATTTGAATTATCCATTTTTCAACGTTTTTAAGGGTTTTACAATAATTTTATGACAAATCCATCTTCCCTTAGAAAAAAAAAGTATGTTTTTACCTCCAAAAGTGGGTTTTTCAGTAATTTTCTTTGAATTTCCATGTTTTAATTAAAAACATGAACATATCGTGTTGTTTTCTCTTTACAGTTACATAAACTACCCTATTTAAACCTTTTTATTGGTTTTAACAACATTTTGAAGAAAATCCCTTTTTCATATTACATAAAATGTAATAGAAGCTATTTCAATGAAAAAATATATATTTCTTTAAGAACAATGATTTTTCAGTGTAATTTTTTTTCATTTCCATGTTTTAAGAGAAAATGAAGGAAAAACCATGAAATATATTAACTTTTCATTACAATTCATTTTTTTCTCTCAAAAATTGCATAAATTATCCCGTTTCTAGCATTTATTGGAGAATTAACATCTTATCTAAAAAAGACCATCTTTGTTTTAGTTCAGAAAAAAGGAATATATGCCATTTCACGAAAAAAGTTTCTTTTCACCTAAAAAGTGAATTTTTTAATGATTTTTTGCTTATTTCAATTTTTGCATCAAAAAATAAACAAAAAACACTGAATATTGCTACAATATACTTTTTTTTCATAAAAAATCATAAACGACGTATTTTCAACGTTTTTAGGAGTATTAACGGCATTTATAACAAAACCCCCTTTTACAAGTATAATATATGCAATTTGAATAAAAACAAAATTCTACCTAAAAAGATACTTTTCCAAGGTTTTTTTCAAATTTTCATTAGTTGGTGGAAGAAAACCAAAAAAATACATTTTTTTTCTCGATAATACTTTTTTTCTCTAAAATTGCACAAATTACCTATTTTTATGCTTTTATTTTTATTTTACGAAAATATATTTTTTGTCTCTAAAACCGAATAAATGACTATTTTTTCAATGTTTTTCGGAGATTTACAACTTCTAAAGGAAAACCATCTCTTTTAAGAAAAAAATATGATTTTACACCAAAATTCACTTTTTAATAAATTTCTATTGATTTCAATGTTTTGATTAAAAACAAGAAAATAAACTTTATATACATTTTCTTTCTCTGAAACTGTACAAAATATCCATTTTTAACCTTTTTGGACGTTTAAACACTTTTTGTAGAAAACAACTTTTTTCATGTTACAATATACTTTTTCTATCAAAAATTTCATAAATTACATTTTTTCAGTTTTTAAGAGTATTAACGGCTTTTTACATAAAACCCCCTTTTACAAGTATAACATATGCGATTTGAATTATCCATTTTTCAACGCTTTTCAGGGTTTAACAATAATTTTATGACAAATCCATCTTCCATTAGAAAATAAAGTATGTTTTTACCTCCAAAAGTTAGATTTTCAATAATTTTCTTTGAATTTTCATATTTTAATTAAAAATATGAACAATACACTATAGCGTATGAGAATGAAGGAAAAAGCAAGAAATATATTAACTTTTCATGGCAATTCAATTTTCTCTCTCAAAATTACATAAATTATCCCGTTTTCAGCGTTTCTTGGAGAATTAACATCTTATCTAAGAAAGACCATCTTTTTTTTTTTAGTTCAGAAAAAAGGAATATATGCCATTTCACGAAAAAAGTTTCTTTTCACCGAAAAAGTAAATTTTTCGATGATTTTCTTCTTTTTTTATTGTTTTGATCGAAAAATAAACAAAAAACACTGAATATTGCTACAATATACTTTTTTTTATGAAAAAAATCATAAATGACGTGTTTTTCAACGTTTTTAGGAGTATTAACGGCATTTTTTTAACAAAACCCCCTTTTACAAGTATGATATATGCAATTAGAATAAAAAGAAAATTCTGTCTAAAAAGTGACTTTTCCAAGGTTTTTTTCATATTATCATTTGTTGGTGGAAGAAAACCAAAAAAATACAATTTTTCTTGACAATACTTTTTTTCTCTAAAATTGCACAAATTACCTATTTTTATGCTTTTAACCTTATTTTATTAAAAAATTTTTTTTTTTCTCTAAAACCACATAAATGACCCTTTTTTCAATGTTTTCGGAGATTTACTACTTTTAAAGGAAAACCATCTTTTCTCTGAAACTGTACAAAGTATCGATTTTTAACCTATTTGCACGTTTAAACACATTTTGTAGATAACAACTTTTTCATGTTACAATATACTTTTTTTACCTAATTTTTTTTTAAGAGTATTAACGGCATTTTACATAAAACCCCCTTTTATAAGTATAACATATGCGATTTGAATTATCCATTTTTCAACGTTTTTTAAAGGATTTACAGTAATTTTATGACAATTCCATCTTCCCTTAGAAAAAAAAAAAAAAGTTTTTACCTCCAAAAGTTATTTCTTCAGTAATTTTCTTTGATTTTCCATGTTTCAATTAAAAACATAAACAATACGCTATACCTTATTGTTTTTCTCTTTAAAGTTGCAAAAACAACCCTATTTCAACCTTTTTTATTGGTTTTAACAACACTTTGAAGAAAATCCCTTTTTCATTTATATAAAATTTAATACAAACTATTTCAATAAAAAATATATATTTTTTTAAGGAAAAGGATTTTTCTGTGTTATTTATTTTCATTTCCATGTTTTGAGTGAAAATGAAAGAAAAAGCAAGAAATATATTACCTTTTCATGGCAATTAATTTTTTTCTCTCAAAATTGCATAAATTATCCCATTTCTAGCGTTTCTTGGAGAATTAATATCTTTTCTAAGAAAGACCATTTTTATTTTAGTTCAGAAAATTTTCTTTGAATTTCCATGTTTCAATTAAAAACATAAACAATACGCTATACCTTATTGTTTTTCTCTTTAAAGTTGCAAAAACAACCCTATTTCAACCTTTTTTATTGGTTTTAACAACATTTTGAAGAAAATCCCTTTTTCATTTATATAAAATTTAATACAAACTATTTCAATAAAAAATATATATTTTTTTAAGGAAAAGGATTTTTCTGTGTTATTTATTTTCATTTCCATGTTTTGAGTGAAAATGAAAGAAAAAGCAAGAAATATATTACCTTTTCATGGCAATTAATTTTTTTCTCTCAAAATTGCATAAATTATCCCATTTCTAGCGTTTCTTGGAGAATTAATATCTTTTCTAAGAAAGACCATTTTTATTTTATTTCAGAAAAAAAGAATATATGCCATTTCACGAAAAAAGTTTCTTTTGATCGAGAAAGTGAAGTTTTCGATGATTTTCTGCCTATTTCATTGTTTTCGTCAAAAAATAAACAAAAAACACTGAATAATACCACAATATAATATTTTCTGAAAAAATCTTAAATGACGTGTTTTTAAACGTTTTTATGAGTATTAACAGCATTTTAAGCAAAACCCTCTTTTACAAGTATAATATATGCAATTTAAATAAAGAACAAAATTCTGCCTAAAAAGTGTTTTTTACAAGGTTTTTTTCATATTTTCATTTGTTGGTTGAAGAAAACCAAAAAATATATTCTCTTTCTCGACAATATTTTTTTTCTCTAGAATTCCACAAATTACCTATTTCTATGCTTTTATCCTTGTTTTACGACAATACATATTTTTTTCTCTAAAACCCCATAAATGACTCTTTTTTCAATATTTTTCGGAGATTTACTATTATTAAAGGAAAACCATCTCTTTTACGAAAAAAAATATATGATTTTACACCAAAAGTAACTTTATTATTAATTTTCGACTGATTTCAATGTTTTGATTACAAACAAGAAAATAAACACTGTATTTCTTTCTCTGAAACTATACAAAATATCCATTTTTAGCCTTTTTGGACTTTTAAACACATTTTGTAGAAAACAATTTTTTCATGTTACAATACACTTTTTCTGTCTAAAATTTCATTTTTACATTTTTTTCAGTATTTATGAGTATTAACGGCATTTTACATAAGACCCCCTTTTTGCAAGTATACCTGTATATGCAATTTCAATTATCCATTTTTCAAGGTTTTTAAGGGTTTTACAATATTTTTATGACAAATCCATCTTCCCTTAGAAAAAAATATATGTTTTTACCTCTAAAAGTGAGTTTTCTATGAATTCCCATGTTTTAATTAAAAACATGAACAATACGCAATAGCGTATTGTTTTTCGCTTAAAAGTTACATAAACTACCCCATTTAAACCTTTTTATTGGTTTTAACAACATTATGAAGAAAATCCCTTTTTCATGTTACATAAAATGTAATACAAGCCATTTCAATGAAAAAAAAAATATTTTTTTTTAAGAAAAAGGATTTTTCAGTGTTATTTCTTTTCGTTTCCATGTTTTGAGTGAAAATGAAAGAAAAAGCAAGAAATATATTAACTTTTCATGGCAATTCATTTTTTTCTCTCAAAATTGCATAAATTATCCCGTTTCCAGCGTTTCTTGGAGAATTAACTCCTTATCTAAGAAAGACCATCTTTATTTTAGTTCAGAAAAAAGGAATATATGCCATTTCAAGAAAAAAAGTTTCTTTTCACCAACAAAGTGAATTTTTTCGATGGTTTTCTACTTATTTCATTTTTTTCAAAAAAAAAAAAAAAAAAACACTGAATGTTGCCACAATATACTTTTTTTTCTAAAAAAAATCATAAATGACGTGTTTTCAACGTTTTTAGGAGTATTAACTGCATTTTAAACAAAACCCCTTTTAACAAGTATAATATATGCAGTTTGAATAAAGAAGAAAATTCTGACTAAAAAGTGATTTTTTCAAGGTTCTTTTTCATATTTTCATTTGTTGGTGGAAGAAAACAAAAAAAATACATTAATTTTCTCGACAATACTTTTTTTCTCTAGAATTCCACAAATTACCTATTTCTATGCTTTTATCCTTGTTTTACGACAATTTTTTTTTCTCTCTAAAACCGCATAGATGACCCTTTTTTCAATGTTTTTAGGAAATTTACTACTTTTAAAGGAAAACCATCTCTTTTACGAAAACAATATATGATTTTACACCAAAAGTCACTTTTTTAATAATTTTCTATTGATTTCAATGTTTTGATTACAAACAAGAAAATAAACACTATATACATTTTCTTTCTCTGAAACTGTATAAAGTATCCATTTTTAACCTTTTTGGACGTTTGAACACATTTTGTAGAAAATAACTTTTTCATGTTACAATATACTTTTCTATCTAAAATTTCATAAATTATGTTTTTTTAAGTTTAAGAGTATTAACGGCATTTTACATAAAACACCATTTTACTAGTATAATATATGCAATTTGAATTATCCATTTTCCAACGTTTTTAAGGGTTTTACAATATTTTTATGACAAATCCATCTTCCCTTAAAAAGTAAAGTATGTTTTTACCTCCAAAAGTGTGTTTTTCAGTAATTTTCTTTGAATTTCCATGTTTTAATTAAAATCATGAACAATACGCTATAGCGTATTGTTTTTCTCTTTAAAGTTACATAAACTACCTTATTTAAACCTCTTTATTAGTTTTAACAACATTTTGAAGAAAATCCCTTTTTCATGTTACATAAAATGTAATAAAAGCCATTTCAATGAAAAAATATATATTTCTTTAAGAAAATTGATTTTTCAGTTATTTTTTTTATTTCCATGGTTTGAGTGAAAATGAAGGAAAAAGCAAGAAATATATTAACTCTTCATGGCAAATCCTTTTTTTCCTTTAAAAATTGCATAAATTACCCCGTTTCGAGCGTTTCTTGGAGAATTAACATCTTATCTAAGAAAGACCATCATTATTTTAGTTAAGAAAAAAGGAATATATGCCATCTCACGAAAAAAGTTTCTTTTTACCGAAAAAGTGATTTTTTCGATGATTTTGTGCTTATTTCATTGTTTTCATAAAAAAATAAAGAAAAAACAAAGAATATTGCCACAAAAAAAAATTTCTGAAAAAAATCTTAAATGACGTGTTTTTCTACGTTTTTAGGTGTGTTAACGGGATTTTTAACAAAATCCTCTTTTACAAGTATAATATAATTATGCAATTTGAATAAAGAAGAAATTTCTGCCTAAAAAGATACTTTTTCAAGGTTTTTGTCATATTTTCATTTGTTTGTAGAAGAAAACCAAAAAAATACGTTCTTTTGCTCGACAATACTTTTTTTCTCTAAAATTGCACAAATTAGCTATTTTTAAGCTTTTATTCTTATTTTACGACAATATATTTTTTTCTCTACAACCGCATAAATTACCCTTTTTTCAATGTTTTTCGGAGATTTACTACTTTTAAAGGAAAACCGTCTCTTTTACGAAAAAATATATGATTATACACCAAAAGTAACTTTTTTAAGAATTTTCTATTGATTTCAATGTTTTGAATAAAAACAATAAAATAAACACTATATACATTTTTTTCTCTGTAACTATACAAAGTTTCCATTTTTAACCTTTTTGGGCGTTTTTTTTTGTAGAAAACAACTTTTTCATGTTACAATATACTTTTTCTATCTAAAATTTCATAAATTACGTTTTTTTCAGCATTTAAGAGTATTAACAGCATTTTACAAAAAAAAAAACGTTTTTACAAGTATAACATATGCTATTTGAATTATCCATTTTTTTAAACGTTTTTAAGGGTTTTACAATATTTTTATGACAAATCTATCTTCCCTTACAAAAAAAGTATGTTTTTACCTCCAAAGTGAGTTTTTCAGTAATTTTCTTTCTTTGCAGCGTTTCTTGGAAAATCAACATCTTATCTAAGAAAGACCATCTTTATTTTAGTTCAGAAAAAAAAGGAATATATGCCATTTCACGAAAAAAGTTTCTTTTCACCGAAAAAGTGAGTTTTTCGAATATTTTCTGCTTATTTCATTGTTTTCATAAAAAAATAAATAAAAAATACTGAATATTGCCACAATATACATTTTTTCTGAAAAAAAATCATAAATGACGTATTTTTCAACGTTTTTACGAGTATTAACGGCATTTTAAACAAAACCTCTTTTTACATGTATAATATATTCAATTTGAATCAAGAAGAAAAGTTTGCCTCAAAAGAAACATTTTCAAGGTTTTTTTGATATTTTCATTTGATAGTGGAAGTAAACCAAAAAAATATATTCTTTTTCTCGACAATATTTTTTTTTCTCTAAAATTGCACAAATTACCTATTTTTATGCTTTTATCCTTATATTACGAAAAAAAAAAAAATTTCTCTAAAACAGCATAAATGACCCTTTTTTCAATGTTTTTCGGAGATTTACTACTTTTAAAGGAAAACCATCTCTTTTACGAAAAAAAATAGGATTTTACACCAAAAGTCACTTTTTTAATCTTTTTCTATAGATTTCAATGTTTTGATTAAAAACAAGAAAAAAAACACTATAGACATTTTTTTTTTCTCTGAAACTATACAAAGTATCCATTTTTAACCTTTTTGGACGTTTAAACACATTTTGTAGAAAACAACTTTTTCAAGTTACAATATACTTTTTCTATCTAAAATTTCATAAATTACGTTTTTTTCAGTTTTTCGGAGTATTAACGGCAAAACTCCTTTTACAAGTATAACATATCCGATTTCAATTATCCATTTTTCAACGTTTTAAAGGGTTTTACAATCATTTTATGACAAATATATATTCCCTTCTAAAAAAAATAAACACTATATACATTTTCTTTCTCTGAAACTATACAAAGTATCCATTTTTAACCTTTTTGGGCGTTTAAAGACATTTTCTAGAAAACACCTTTTTCATGTTACAATATATTTTTTATATCTAAAATTTCATAAATTACGTTTTTTTTTTTTTTTTTCTTCAGTTTTTAAGAGTATTAAAGGCATTTTACATAAAACCCCCTTTACAAGTATAACATATGCGATATAATTATCCCTTTTTCAACGTTTTTAAGAGTTTTACAATAAATTTATGACAAATCCATCCTCCCTTAGA
>CM035220.1:6148961-6158966 GCA_020233015.1 Callinectes sapidus | reverse complement strand
CTCCTGATCATTCTCCATGATGTAATGTTCACAAAACACTTCCACAGAAATTACACATTCAGGAAAATATTAATGTAGTCACAACCCTTTACAACACTGCTGGAACACAAATAGGTTAGTGACATACTTGGAAGTAATTATAATTATTAACTATCCTGGCGAGGTCGCCACTTTCTATGTTACGACCCCAGGTTAAACCCTGACAAGGTTCCCAACCCAACTGGGGAGACCTGTCAATAAGAGAAGTCAATGAATAGTAAGGCCACGTTACAACGGGTTTAACGCTTTGGGTTAACTCAGGGTTGTAACTAGAAAAGAAAAAAAAAGATAAAATTAATATAATGAACATAAGTTCTAGGGGATGGAGACTTAAGAAAAGAGTCTCATATATTCACAAGGTTTATTCACAAATAATTAAGATTAAGAATTAAGTTTAACCAGGATAAAAATAAGTCAGGTCCGTTACCGTTAAAAGAATTATAATCACTTCCAGTAAAATTAAAATAACACAAAAATTAAATGTTTCACCTCAAAAATAGGAATAATTCATGAACTAAGAGACACCAAAATAACTGAGAAAGATCCACACACGCTGGTGATCACATACACACCAGTCCAGAAACCGAATAAATCCCGGATTACACAGAGAAAATAATCACCAGATCACACCATAATAACGTTCACAAGAAAATAGCACCACAACTTGTTAACACCCGTAGCTGAATCACCATAATAAGAAATGAACCCAACACAATGCAATAATGATGCTAAGATAAAGGAAACCGGGCGGGCACCTACAAAATGGCGTACCTGAGGGGATTACACGAATCACGAAAAAACACCCGTCACCACTCTCGCCAAAATACCACAATAAATCAAGGACAAACCCTTACACCAAATAACCCGTAAAACATCTCAACACATTGGCAATAATTGTGCCTAAAAGACAGAATCCTAGCACCAAGAATAAGAACAATAGAAAAATACTCAGCCCGGTACAAAGAGAGACACCACAGCGTCTGGTCCCCTCGCCCCTCGCCCGCTCGCTCAGGTCTGTCCCTCCCCTGACCGGTTTTCGTCCGTCGCGCTTCTCTCTCCCTCCTCGGCGGAGGAACACCATTACGTCACACAACGCCTCTTCCACCTCAAGGCCTTAATTACAACTCCCTAACGCGAACGGAAATTAAACTATTATTCTAACAATACATTTACACAATTATAATATAGATACATGCATCACAAATAAATTCATATATGGCACTACATAATTAGCTTCCCTCGGGGGGAGCGACGCGGTGCGTACTCGACCTTCACAGAGCAGCCTTGTTTGTCACATAAATTCCGCTGACCCGACAAAACGTGACCCGGCTAGTCACCAACGAACCTTCTAGACGCTACGCAGTTATGTGAACATTACAATATATTTACGAATAACGAGATTACATACAATAGATACATATATATAGTAAAGGATAGTATAAGGTATATATAAATAATGGGCTGTCCTGGGAACATTACATATAGTTACATACAAACAAACATTGCTCACAGAACACCAATAATAATATTTAACGTCAATACCTTACGGTCGTAACAATATCAATGTTTAGATTAAAATCAAGAAAATAAACACTATATACATTTTCTTTCTCCGAAACTGTACAAAGTATCCATTTTAACCTTTTTGGACGTTAAAACAGAATTTTGTAGAAAACAACTTTTTCATGTTACAATATACTTTTTCTATCTAGAATTTCAAAAATTACATTTTTTTCAGTTTTTAAGAGTATTAACGGTATTTTACATAAAAACCCCTTTTACAAATATAACATATCCGATTTAAATTATCCATTTTTCAACGTTTTTAAGGGTTTTACAATAATTTTATGACAAATCCATCTTCCCCTATAAAAAAAAGTATGTTTTTACCTCCAAAAGTTAGTTTTTTAGTCATTTTCTTTCAATTTCCATGTTTTAATTAAAAACCTGATCAATACGCTATAACGTATTGTTTTTCTTTTTAAAGTTACATAAACTACTTTATTTAAACCTTTTTATTGGTTTTAACAACAAAGAAAACAACAACAACAACAAGAAAATCCCTTTTTCATGTTACATAAAATGTAATACAAGCTCTTTCAATGAAAAAATATATATTTCTTTAAGAAAAAGGATTTTTCAGTGTTTTGTCTTTTCATTTCCATGTTTTCAGTGAAAATGAATGAAAAAGCAAGAAATATATTAACTTTTCATGGCAATTCATTT
Source organism: Callinectes sapidus (assembly GCA_020233015.1). Taxonomy (NCBI): domain Eukaryota; kingdom Metazoa; phylum Arthropoda; class Malacostraca; order Decapoda; family Portunidae; genus Callinectes; species Callinectes sapidus. The sequence continues at coordinate 6,156,701 of CM035220.1, read as the reverse complement.
TTTTCTCTCAAAATTGCATAAATTATCCCATTTTCAACGTTTCTTGGAGAATTAACATCTTATCTAAGAAAGACCATCTTTATTTTAGTTCAGAAAAAAGGAATATATGGAATTTCACGAAAAAAGTTTCTTTTCACCGAAAAAGTTAATTTTTTGATGATTTTCTGCTTATTTCATTGTTTTCATCAAAAAATAAACAAAAAAACACTGAATATTGCCACGATATACTTTTTTTATGAAAAAAATCATAAATGACGTGTTTTTTAACGTTTTTAGGAGTATTTACGGCATTTTAAACAAAACCTTTTTTCACATCTATAATATATGCAATCTGAATAAAGAAGAAAAATTCTACCTAAAAAGTGAATTTTTCAAGGTTTTCTTTAATATTTTCATTTGTTGGTGGAAGTAAACCAAAAAAATACTTTCTTTTTCTTGAAAAATAGTTTTTTCTCTAAAATTGCATATATTACTTATTTTTACGCTTTTATCCTTATTTACGACAATATTTTTTTCTCTCTCTAAAACTGCATAAATGAGCATTTTATCAATGTTTTTTTCGGAGATTTACTACTATTACAATAAAACCATCTCTTTTACGAAAAAAAATTTTGATTTTACACAAAAAGTCACTTTTTAATAATTTTTTATTGATTTCAATGTTTTGATTAAAAACAAGAAAATAAACACTATATACATTTTCTTTCTCTGAAACTATACAAAGTATCCATTTTTAACCTTTTTGGACGTTTAAACACATTTTGTAGAAAACAACTTTTTCATGTTAAAATATACTTTTTCTATCTAAAATTTCATAAATTACGTTTTTTTCAGTTTTTAAGAGTATTAACGGCATTTTACGTAAAACCGCATTTTAAAACTATAACATTTGCGATATGAATTATCCATTTTTCCACGTTTTTAAGGGTTGTACAATATTTTTATGACAAATCCATCTTCCCTTAGAAAAAAAAGTATGTTTTTACATCCAAATGTGAGTTTTTCAGTAATTTTCTTTGAATTTCCATGTTTTAATTGAAAACATGAATAATACGGTATAGCATATTGTTTTTCTCTTTAAAGTTACATAAACTACCCTATTTAAACCTTTTTATTGATTTTAACAACATTTTGAAGAAAATCCCTTTTTCATGTTAAATAAAATGTAACACAAGCTATTTCAATGAAAAAATATATATTTTTTTTTAAGTTAAAGGATTTTCCAGTGTTTTTTCTTTTCATTTCCATGTTTTGAGTGAAAATGAAGGAAAAAGCAAGAAATATATTAACTTTTCATGGCAATTCATTTTTTTCTTTCAAAATTGCATAAATTATCTTGTTTCCAGCGTTTCTTGGAGAATTAACATCTTACGTAAGAAAGACCATTTTTATTTTAGTTCAGAAAAAAGGAATATATGCCATTTCACGAAAAAAGTTTCTTTTCACCAAAAAACTTAATTTTTCGATGATTTACTGCTTATTTAATTGTTTTCATCTAAAAACAAACAAAAAACACTGAATATTTCCAATTTACACTTTTTTTTTTTTTTAATCATAAATGAAGTGTTTTTCAACATTTTTAGGAGTACTAAAGGCATTTTAAACAAAACTCCTTTTTACACGTATAATATATGCAATTTGAATAAAGAAAAAAATTCTGCCTAAAAAGTGACTTTTTCAAGGGTTTTTTTTTCATATTTTCATTTGTTGGTGGAAGTAAACCAAAAAAATACATTTTTTTTCTCGACAATATTTTTTTTCTTTAAATTGCACAAATTACCTTTTTTTATGCTTTTATCCTTATTTTACGACAATATATATTTTTTTTCTCTGAAACTGCATCAATGACCCTTTTTCATTGTTTGTCGGAGATTTACTCCTTCTAGAGGAAAACTATCTCTTTTACGAAAAAATATATGATTTTACACCAAAAGTCACTTTTTTAATAGTTTTCTATTGATTTCAATGCTTTGATTAAAAACAAGAAAATAAACACTTTATACATTTTCTTTCTCAGTAACTGTACAAAGTTTCGATTTTTAACCTTTTTGGACGTTTAAACACATTTTGTAGAAAACAACATTTTCATGTTACAATATACTTTTTCTATAGAAAATTTCATCAATTACTTTTTTTCAGTTTTTAAGAGTATTAACGGATTTTTACATAAAAACCCCTTTTACAAGTATAACATATGCGTTTTGAATTATCCATTTTTCAACGTTTTTAAGGGTTTAACAATAATTTTTTGACAAATCAATCTTCCCTTAGAAAATAAAGTATCTTTTTACCTCCAAATTGAGTTTTTCAGTAATTTTCTTTGAATTTCCATGTTTTGATTAAAAACATGAAAAATACGCTATTGCGTATTGTTTTTCTCTTTAAACATACATAAACTACCTTATTTAAACCATTTTCTTGGTTTTAACAACATTTTGAGGAAAATCCCTTGTTCATGTTACATAAAATGTAATACAAGCCATTTTAATGAAAAAATATATATTTCATAAAGAAAAAGGATTTTCCAGTGTTATTTACTTTTCATTTCCATGTTTTTGAGTTAAAAAAAAGGAAAAAGCAAGAAATATATTAATTTTCAGGGCAATTTATTTTTTTCTCTCAAAATTGCATAAATTATCCCGTTTCCAGCCTTTCTTGGAGAATTAACATCTTATCTAAGAAAGACCATCTTTATTTTATTTCAGAAAAAAGGAATATATGCCAATTCACGAAAAAAAATTATTTTCACCGAAAAAGGGAATTTTTCGATGATTTTCTGTTTATTTCATTGTTTTCATAAAAAAATAAACAAAAAACAGTGAATATTGCCACAATATACTTTTTTTCTGAAAAAAATCCTAAATGACGTATTTTTACACGTTTATAGGAGTATTAACGGCATTTTAAACAAAGCCCCTTTTTACACGAATAATTTAAGTAATTTGAATAAAGAAGGAATTTCTGCCTAAAAAGTGACTTTTTCAAGATTTTTTTCATATTTTTATTTGTTGGTTGGTTCTTTTTCTCAAAAATATTTTTTTTCTCTAAAATTGCACAAATTACCTATTTTTATGCTTTTATTCTTATTTTACGACAATATATATTTTTTTTCTGTAAAACCACATAAAAGACCCTTTTTTCAATGTTTTTCGGAGATTTACTACTTTTAAAAGAAAACCATCTCTTTTACGAAAAAAATATGATTTTACACCAAAAGTCACTTTTTTAATAATTTTCTATTGATTTCAATGTTTTGATTAAAAACAAGAAAATAAACATTATATACATTTTCTTTCTATGAAACTGTACAAAGTATCCATTTTTAACCTTTTTGGACGTTTAAACAGATTTTGTAGAAAACAACGTCTTCATGTTACAATATACTTTTTCTATCTAAAATTTCATAAATTATGTTTTTCTTCAGTATTCAAGAGTATTAACAGTATTTTACATAAATCCCTTTTTACAAGTATAACATATGCTATTTGAATTATGCATTTTTTAACGTTTTTAAGGGTTTTACAATATTTTTATGACAAATCCATCTTCCCTTAAAAAAAAAAGTATGTTTTTACCTCCAAAGTGAGTTTTTCAGTAATTTTCTTTGAATTTCCATGTTTTAATTAAAACCATGAACAATACACTATAGCGTATTGTTTTTCTTTTTAACGTTACATAAACTACCCTATTTAAACCTTTTTATTGCTTTTAACAACATTTTGAAGAAATTCCCTTTTTCATGTTACATAATATGTAATACAAGCTATTTCAATGAAAAAATATATATTTCTTTAAGAAAAAGGATTTTTTAGTGTTTTTTTCTGTTCATTTCCATGTTTTGAGTGAAAATGAAGGAAAAAGCAAGAAATATTTTAACTTTTCATGGCACTTCATTTTTTTCTCTCAAAATTGCATAAATTATCCCGTTTCCAGCGTTTCTTGGAGAATTAACATCTTATCTAAGAAAGACCATATTTTTGCTCAAAAAAAAGGAATATGTGCCATTTCACGAAAAAAAGTTTCTTTTCACCGAAAAAGTGAGTTTTTTCGATGGTTCTCTGTTTATTTCATTGTTTTCATAAAAAAAATAAACAAAAAACACAGAATGTTGCCACAATATACTTTTTTTTCAGAAAAAAATAATAAATGACGTGTTTTTCAACGTTTTTAGCAGTATTAACGGCATTTTAAACAAAAACCCGTTTTACATGTATAATATATGCAATTTGAATAAAGAAGAAAATTCTGCCTAAAAAGTGATTTTTTCAATTTTTTTTTTTTTTTTCAAGCTTTCATTTGTTGGTGAAAGAAAACCAAAAAAATACATTCTTTTTCTCGACAATACTTTTTTTCTCTAAAATTCTACAAATTACCTATTTCTATGCTTTATCCATGTTTTACGAAAATATTTTTTTTCTCTCTAAAATCGCATGAATGACCCTTTTTTCAATGTTTTTCGAAGATTTATTACTTTTAAAGGAAAACCATCTCTTTTACGAAAAAAAATATTATTTTAAACCAAAAGTCACTTTTTTAATAATTTTCTTATGATTTCAATTTCTAGATTAGAAACAAGAAAATAAACACTATATACATTTTCTTTCTCTGAAACTGTACAAAGTATTCATTTTTAACCTTTTTGGACGTTTAAACACATTTTGTAGAAAACAACTTTTTCATGTAACAATATACTTTTTCTATCTAAAATTACACAGTTTACGTTTTTTTCAGTTTTTAAGAGTATTAACGGCATTTTATATAAAACCTTCTTTTACAAGTACAACATTTGCGATTTGAGTTATCCATTTTTCAACGTTTTTAAGGATTTTACAATAATTTTATGACAAATCCATCTTCCCTTACAAAATAAAGTATGTTTTTACCTCCAAAAGTGAGTTTTTCAGTAATTTTTTTTTTATATTTCTATGTTTTAATTAAAAACATGAACAATACGCTGTAGCGTATTGCTTTTCTCTTTGAGGTTACATAAACTACTCCATTTAAACCTTTTTATTGGTTTTAACAACATTTCGAAGAAAATCCCTTTTCATGTCACATAAAATGTAATACAAGCCATTTCAATGAAAAAAATATATATTTCTTTAAAAAGAAGGATTTTTCAGTGTTATTTCTTTTGTATTTCCATATTTTGAGTGAAAATGAAGGTAAAAACAAGAAATACATTAACTTTTCATGGCAATTAATTTTTTTCTCTCAAAATTGCATAAATTATCCAGTCTCCTGCGTTTCTTGGAGAATTAACATCTTTTCTAAGAAAGACCATCTTTATTTTAGGTCAGAAAAAAGGAATATATGCCATTTCACGAAAAGAGTTTCTTTTTACCGAAAAAGAGAACTTTTCCATGATTTTCTGCTTATTTTATTGTTTTTATCAAAAAATAAACAAAAATCTGAATATGGCCACAATATACTTTTTTTCTGAAAAAAATCATAAATGAAGTGTTTTTCAACGTTTTTAGGAGTATTAACGGCATTTTAAACAAAACCGCCTTTTACAAGTATAATATATGCAATTTGAAAAAAGAAGAAAATTCTGCCTAAAAAGTGACTTTTTCAAGGTTTTTTCATATTTTCATTTGTTGGAGGAAGAAAACCAAAAAAATACACTCTTTTTCTCGACAATACTTTTTTTCTCTAAAATTGCGCAAATTACCTATTTTTATGCTTTTATCTTTATTTTACTACAATATATTTTTTTTCTATAAAACCGCATAAATGACCCTTTTTTCAATGTTTTTCGGAGATTTACTACTTTTAAAGGAAAACATTTCTCTTTTACAAAAAATAAATATATGATTTTACACCAAAATTTACTTTTTTAATAATTTTCTATTGATTTCAATGTTTTGATTAAAAACAAGAAAGTAAAGACTATATACATTTTATTTCTCTGAAACTGAACAAAGTATCCATTTTTAACCTTTTTGGACGTTTAAACACATTTTGTAGAAAACAACTTTTTCATGTTACAATATACTTTTTCTATCTAAAATTTAATAATTTACGTTTTTTTTTCAGTATTTAAGGGTATCAACAGCATTTTACATAAAACTCCCTTTTACAAGTATAACATATGCCATTTGAATTATCCATTTTTCAACGTTTTTAAGGGTTTTATAATATTTTTTTGACAAATCCATCTTCCCTTAGAAAAAAAACAATGTTTTTACCTCCATAACTGAGTTTTTCAATAATTTTTTTGAATTTCCATGTTTTAATTAAAAACATGAACAATACACCATAGCGTATTGTTTTTTTCTTTAAAGCTACATAAACTACCCTCTTTAAACCTTTTTATTGGTCTTAACAATATTTTGAAGAAAATCCCTTTTTCATGTTACACAAAATGTAATACAAGCCATTTCTATGAAAAAATATATATTTGTTAAAAAAAAAAGGAGTTTTCAGTGTTATTTCTTTTCATTTCCATGTTTTGAGTGAAAATTAAGGAAAAAGCAAAAAATATATTAACTCTTCATGGCAATTCATTTTTTTTTCTCAAAATTGCATAAATTATCCCTTTTCCAGCGTTTGTTGGAGAATTAATATCTTATCTAAGAAAGGCCATCTTTAATTTAGTTCAGAAAAGAGGAATATATACCAATTCACGAAAAAAGTTTCTTTTCACCGAAAAAGTGAATTTTTCGATGATTTTCTGCTTATTTCAATGTTTTCATAAAAAAAATAAACAAAAAACACTGAATATTGACAAAATATACTTTTTTTCTGAAAAAAAAAAAAAAAAAAATGACGTGTTTTTCAACGTTTATAGGAGTATTAACGTCATTTTAATCAAAACCCCCTTTTACAAGTATAATATATCCAATTTCAATAAAGAAGAAAATTTTGCCTAAAAAGTGAATTTTTCAATGTTTTTTTCATATTTTCATTTGTTGGTGGAAGTAAACAAAAAAAAATACTTTATTTTTCTCGACAATATTTTTTTCTCTAAAATTGCAGAAATTACCTATTTTTATGCTATTATCCTTATTTTACGACAATATATATTTTTTTTGTCTCTAAAACCGCATAAATGATCCTTTCTTCAATGTTTTTCGGAGATTTACTACTTTTAAAGGAAAACCATGTCTTTTACGAAAAAATATCATTTTACACGAAAAGTCACTTTTTTAGTAATTTTCTATTGATTTCAATGTTTTGATTAAAATCAAGAAAATGAACACTATATACATTTTATTTCTCTGAAACTATACAAAGTATCCATTTTTAACCTTTTTGGACGTTTAAACTAATTTTCTAGAAAACAACTTTTTCATGTTACAATATATTTTTTCTATCTAAAATTTCATGAATTAAGTTTTTTTAAGTTTTCAAGAGAATTAACGGCATTTTAAATAAAACCCCCTTTTACAAGTATAACATATGCGATTTGAATTATCCATTTTTCAACGTTTTTAAGAGTGTTAAAATAATTTTATGACAAATCCATCCTCAATTAGAAAATAAAGTATGTTTTTACCCTTTATTTCTTTTCAGTTCCATGTTTTGGGTGAAAATGAAGAAAAAAGCAAGAAATATATTAAATTTTAATGGCAATTCATTTTTTTCTCTCAAAATTGCATAAATTATCCCGTTTCCAGCGGTTCTTGGAGAATTAACATCTTACCTAAGAAAGACCATCTTTATTTTAGTTCAGAAAAAAGGAATATATGCAATTTCACGAAAAAAGTTTCTTTTCAACGAAAAAAGTTAATTTTT
>CM035220.1:6084687-6097763 GCA_020233015.1 Callinectes sapidus | reverse complement strand
GAAGAAAACCAAAAAAATACATTCTTTATCTCGACAATATTTTTTTTCTCTAAAATTGCACAAATTACCTATTTTTATGCTTTTATCCTTATTTTACGACAATATATTTATTTTTTCTCTAAAACCGCATAAATGACCCTTTTTTCAATGTTTTTCGGAGATTTACTACTTTTAAAGGAAAACCATCTCTTTTACGAAAAAAAAGACTAAGCCAAAAGTCACTTTCTAATAATTTTCTATTGATTTTAATGTGTTGATTAAACAAAGAAAATAAACACTATTTACATTTTATTTCTCTGAAGGTGTACAAAGTACCCATTTTTAACCTTTTTGGATGTTTAAACACATTTTGTAGCAAAGAACTTTTTCATGTTACAATATACTTTTTCTAACTAAAATTTCTTATATTACGTTTTTTAAAGTTTTTAAGAGTATTAACGGCATTTTACGTAACACCCCTATTTACAAGTATATCATATGCGAATATAATAATCCATTTTTCAACGTTTATAAGAGTTTTACAATATTTTTATGACAAATCTATTTTCCCTTAGAAAAAAAAAGTGAGTTTTTCAGTAATTTTCTTTGAATTTCCATGTTTTAATTAAAAACATGAACAATACGCTCTAGCATATTGTTTTTATCTGTAAAGTTACATAAACTACCCTATTTAAACTTTTTTATTGGTTTTAACAACATTTTGAAGAAAATCCTTTTTTTCTGTTACATAAAATGTAATATAAGCCATTTCAAGGTAAAAATATATATTTCTTTAAGAAAAAATGTTTTTCAGTATTTTTTCTTCTTATTTCCATGTTTTGAATGAAAATGAAGGAAAAAGCAAGAAATATATTAAATTTTCATGTCAATTCATTTTTTCTCTCAAAATTGCATAAATTGTTCCCTTTCTAGCGTTTTTAGGAGAATAAACATCTTATCTAAGAAAGACCATCTTTTATTTAGTTCAGAAAAAAATATATGCCTTTTCACGAAAAAAAAGTTTCTTTTCGCCAAAAAAGTGACTTTGATGGTTTTCTGTTTATTTTATTGTTTTAATCTAAAAATCAACAAAAAACACTGAATATTGCTACAATATACATTTTTTTTAAAAATCCTAAATGACGTGTTTTTCAATGTTTTTAACGGCATTAACAACATTCTCAACAAAATTATCTTTTACAGGTATAATATATGCAATTTGAACAAAGAAGAAAATTAAGCCGAAAAATTGACTTTTTCAAGTTTTTTTTAATATTTTCATTTGTTTGTGGAAGAAAACAAAAAAAATACATTGTTTTTCTCGAAAATATTGTTTTTTCTCTAAAATTCCACAAATTACCTATTTTTATGCTTTTATCCTTATTTGACGATAAAATATTTTTTTTCTCTAAAACTGCATAAATGACACTTTTTTAAATATTTCTCGGAGATCTACTACTTATAAAGAAAAACCATCTCTTTTACGAAAAAAATATGATTTTACATCAAAAGTCACTTTTTAATAATTTTCTATTGATTTCAATGTTTTGATTAAAAACAAGAAAATAAACACTATATACATTTTCTTTCTCTGAAACTGTACAAAGTACCCATTTTTAACCTTTTTGGACGTTTAAACACAGTTTGTAGAAAACAACTTTTTTATGTTACAATATACTTTTTCTATCTAAAATATCATAAATTACGTTTTTTTCAGTTTTTATGATTATTAATGGCATTTTACATAAAAGCCTTTTTAAAAGTATAACATATTTAAATTATCCATTGTTTAATCCATTGTTTTTCCATTGATTTAAATTATCCATTGTTATACGTTTTTAATGGTTTTACAATATTTTTATGACAAATTCATCTTCCCTTAGAAAAAAATAGTACGTTTTTACCTCAAAAAGTGAGTTTTTCAGTAATTTTCTTTTAATTTCCATGTTTCAATTAAAAACATGAACAATACGCTCTAGCGTATTGTTTTTTTCTTTAAATTTACATTAACTACCCTATTTAAACCTTTTTATTGGTTTTAACAACATTTAGAAGATAATCCCTTTTTCTTGTTACATAAAATGTAATACAAGCCATTTCAAGGAAGAAATATATATTTCTTTAAGTAAAAGCATTTTTTAGTGTTTTTTCTTTTCATTTCCATGTTTTGAATGAAAATGAAGGAAAAAGCAAGAAATATATTAACTTTTCATGGCAATTCATTTTTTTCTCTCAAAATTGCATAAATTATCCCCTTTCCAGCGTTTTTAGGAGAATAAATATCTTATCTAAGAAAGACCATCTTTTTTTTAGTTCAAAAAAAGGAATATATGCCATTTCACGAAAAAAAATTCTTTTCACGGAAAAAGTGAATTTTTCGATGATTTTCTGCTTTTTTCACTGTTTTCATAAAAAAATAAACAAAAAAATTGAATATTGCCACAATATTTTATTTTTCTGAAAAAAACATCAATGACTTGTTTTTCAAAGTTTTTGAATAAAGAAGAAAATTCTGCCTAAAAAGTGATTTTTTCAAGTTTCTATTCATATTTTCATTTGTTGGATGAAAACCAAAAAAATACATCCTTTTTCTCGACAAGATATTTTTTCTCTAAAATTGCACAAATTACCTTTTTTTATGCTTTTATCCTAATTCTACGATAATAAATTTTTTTTTTCTAAAACTGCATAAATGACACTTTTTTCAATGTTTTTCGGACATTTAAAGGAAAACCATCTCTTTTACGAAAAAAATATGATTTTACACCAAAAGTCACTTCTTAATAAATTTCTATTGTTTTGATTAAATACAAGAAAATAAACACTATATACCTTTTCTTTCTCTGAAACTGTACAAAGTACCCATTTTTACACTTTTTGGACGTTTAAACACATTTTGTAGAAAACAACTTTTTCATGTTACTATATACTTTTTCTATCTAAAATTTCATAAATTACGATTTTTTTTTAGTTTTTAAGGGTATTAACGGCATTTTACATAAAACCATCTTTTACAAGTATAACATAAGCTATTTGAATAATCCATTTTTCAACGTTTTTAAGAGTGTATCAATAATTTTATGGCAAATCCATCTTCATTTAGAAAAAATAAAGTATGTTTTTACCTCCAAAAGAGAGTTTTTCAGTAATTTTCTTTGAATTTCTTTGTTTTAATCAAAAACATGAACAATACGCTATAGCGTATTTTTTTTCTCTTTAAAGTTACATAAACAACCTTATTTAAACCTTTTTATTGGTTTTAACAACATTTTGAAGAAAATCCCTTTTTTTTGTTTCATAAAATGTAATACAAGCCATTTCAAGGAAAAGATATGTTTCTTTTAGAAAATGGATTTTTCAGTGTTTTTTCTTTTCATTACCATGTTTTGAATGAAAATGAAAAAAAAAGCAAGAAATATATAAACTTTTCATGGTAATTTATTTTTTTGTCTCAAAATTGCATAAATTATCCATTTTTCAGTGTTTTTAAGAGAATTAGCACCTTATCTAAAAAAGACCATCTTTTTTTTTGTTTAGAAAAAAGGAATATATGTCATTTCAAGGAAAAAGTTTCTTTTCAGCGAAAAAGTGAATTTTTCGATGATTTTCTGCTTATTTCACTGTTTTCATAAAAAAATAAACAAAAAACACTGAATATTGCCACAATATACTTTTTTCAGAAAAAAATCAACGTTTTTAGGAGTATTGAAGCCATTTTAAACAAAACCCCTTTTTACAAGTATAATATATGCAATTTGAATAAAAAGAAATTTCTGCCTAAAAATGTATTTTTTCAAGTTTTTTTTTCATTTTTTCATTTGATGGTGAAAAAGTAAAGTAAAGTGGGGGGCTTACGCTGTATCAGCGCGTGGCTGCGGGCGCTCATCTCCCGTCTCCTTGGCCTTTGACCCTGTGGTGGAATAGTCCCTTACTCCGGGACATGGGGCCAGCGTGAAATCCAGGTTACCACAGTTTACCTTCCCTAGGTTGCCCTAGATACCCATTTATCGACCAATGAAGGATGAAAACCTGAGTGGAGTCCCCGCCGTCCTCATCCGAGATCGAAATCGGGCCCACGGATTCGTAGCCAGACGCGATAGCCACTGCACGGTGGCGTCGCTATGGATGGTGGAATAAAACAAAAAAAAAACATTCTTTTTCTCGGCAATATTTTTTTTTCTCTAAAATTGCACAAATTACCTAATTTTATGCTTTTATCCTTATTTTACGATAATATATATTTTCTCCAAAACTGCATAAATGACCCTCTTTTAAATGTTTTTCGGAGTTCTACTACTTTTAAACGAAAACCAACTTTTTCAAAAAGAATATATGATTTTACACCAAAAGTCACTTTTTAGTAATTTTCTATTGATTTCAATATTTTGATTAAAAACAAGAAAATAAACACTATACACATTTTCTTTCTATGAAACATTACAAAGTACCCATTTTTAACCTTTTTGGACGTTTAAACACATTTTGTAGAAAACAAGTTCTTCATGTCACAATAAACTTTTTCTATCTAAAATTTTATAAATTCCGTTTTTTTTTTTTTTAATTTTTAAGAGTATTAACGGCATTTTACATAAAACCCCCTTTTAAAAGTATTACATATGCGAATAGAATTATCCATTTTCAACTTTTATCAGGGTTTTACAATATTTTTATGACAAATCCATCTTCCCTTAGAAAAAAAATTATGTTTTTACCTCCAAAAGTGAGTTTTCAGTAGTTATCTTTGAATTTCCATGTTTTAATTAAAAACATGAACAATACGCTATAGCGTGATGTTTTTTTTTCTTTAAAGTTACATAAACTACCCTATTGAAACTTATTTGTTAGTTTCAACAACATTTTGAAGAAAATCCATTTTTCATGTTACATAAAATGTAATACAAGCCATTTCAAGGAAAAATATATATTTTTTTAAGAAAAAGGATTTTTCAGTGTTTTTTCTTTTCATTTCCATGTTTTGAATGAAAATGAAGGAATCAGCAAGAAATATATCAACTAATCATGGCAATTTATTTTTTTTCTCAAATTTGCATAAATTATCCCCTTTCCAGCGTTTCTAGGAGAATTAACATCTTATCTAAGAAACACAATCTTTTTTTTTGTTCAGAAAAAAGGAATATATGCCATTTCACGAAAAAAGATTCTTTCACCGAGAAAGTGAATTTTCCATGATTTTCTGTTTATTTCATTGTTTTCATGAAAAAAAAACACTGAATATTGCCACAATATACTTTTTTTTGGAAAAAATACATAAATGACGTATTTTTCAACGTTTTTAGGAGTATTATCTGCATTTAAAAAAAAACTCCCTTTACATGTGCAATTTAAATAAAGAAGAAAATTTTGCTTAAAAAGTGACCTTTTCAAGGTTTGTTTATATTTTCATTTGTTGATGGAAGAAAACAAAAAAATATATATTCTTTTTCTCGACAATATTTTTTTCTTTAAAATTGAACAAATTACCTACTTTTATGCTTTTATCCTTATTTTACGATAATATATTTTTTTCTCTAAAATTCCACATATTACCTACATTTATGCTTTTATCCTTTTTTTTACGATAATATATATTTTTTCTCTAAAACTGCATAAATGACCCTTTTTCAATGTTTTCAGAGATTTACAACTGTTAAAGGAAAACCATCTCTTTTACGATAAAAAATATGATTTTACACCAAAAGTCACTTTTTAATAATTTTCTATTGATTTCAATGTTTTGATTAAAATCAAGAAAATAAACACTATATACATTTTCTTTCTCTGAAAATGTACAAAGTACCCATTTTTAACCTTTTTGGACACTTAAACACATTTTGTAGAAAGCAAATTTTTCATGTTTCAATATACTTTTTCTATCTAAAATTTCATAAATTACGTTTTTTTTTTTTGTTTTTTTTTTTTTTGGTTTTTAGGAGTATTTCCGGCATTTTACATAAAACCTCCTTTTACAAGTATAACATATGCGATTTGAACAATCCATTTTTCAACGTTTTTAAGGGTTTTACAATATTTTTATGACAAAACCATCTTCCCTTAGAAAAAAAAAATTTGTTATTACCTCCAAAAGTGTGTTTTTCAGTAAATTTCTATAATTTCCAGGCAGAATTTTCTTCTTTATTCAAAATACTTGTAAAAGGAGGTTTTGTTTAAAATGCCGTTAATACTCCTAAAAACGTTGAAAAACATGTCATTTATAATTTTTTACAGAAAATAAAAGTATATTGTGGCAATATTCATTATTTTTTGTTTATTTTTTTATGAAAACAATTAAATAAGCAGAAATTCATCAAAAAATTCATTTTTTAGGTGAAAAGAAACTTTTTTTTGCGTGAAATGGCATATATTCCTTTTTTCTGAACGAAAATAAAGATGGTCTTTCTTAGATAAGATGTTAATTCTCCAAGAAACACCGGAAACGGGATAATTTATGCAATTTTGAGAGAGAAAAATGAATTGCCATGAAAAGTTAATATATTTCTTGCTTTTTCCTCCTTTTTCACTCAAAACATGGAAATGAAAAGAAATAACACTGAAAACTCCTTTTTCTTAAACATATATATATTTTTTCATTGAAATATCTTGTATTACATTTTATGTAACATGAAAAAGGGATTTTCTTCAAAATGTTTTTAAAACCAATAAAAAGGTTTAAATAGGGTAGTTTATGTAACTTTAAAGAGAAAAACAATACGCTATAGCGTATTGTTCATGTTTTTAATTAAAACATGGAAATTCAAAGGAAATTACTGAAAAACTACCTTTTGGAGGTAAAAACATACTTTTTTTTCTAACGGTAGATGGATTTGTCATAAAAATATTGTAAAACCCTTAAAAACGTTGAAAAATGGATAATTAAAATCGCATATGTTGTACTTGTAAAAGGGGGTTTTATGTAAAATGCCGTTAATTCTCTTAAATACTGAAAAAAACGTATTTTATAAAATTTTAGTTAGAAAAAGTAGATTTTAACATGAAAAAGTTGTTTTCTACAAAATGTGTTTAAACGTCCAAAAAGGTTAAAAATGGATACTTTGTATAGTTTTAGAGAAAGAAAATGTATATAGTGTTTATTTTCTTGTTTTTTATCAAAACATTGAAATTAATAGAAAACTATTAAAAAGTTACTTTTGGTGTAAAATCATATGGTTTTTCGTGAAAGACATGGTTTTCCTTTAAAAGTAGTAAATCTCCAAAAAAAACATGGAAAAAAAGTCATTTATTCGGTTTTAAAGAAAAAAATATATATTGTCGTAAAATTTGGATAAAAGCATAAAAATGGGTAATTTGTGCAATTTTAGAGAAAAAAATTATTATCGAGAAAAAGAATGTATTTTTTTGGTTTTCTTCCACCAACAAATGAAAGTATTTCAAAAACCTTGAAAAAGTCACTTTTTAGGCAAAATATTCTTCTTCATTCAAATTGCATATAGTATACTTGTAAAAGGGGTTTTTGTATAAAATGTCGTTTATACTCCTAAAAACGTTGAAAAACACGTTATTTATGATTTTTTTTAGAAAAAAAAGTATATTGTGACAATATTCAGAGTTTTTTGTTTATTTTTTTATGAAAACAATGAAATAAGCAGAAAATCATCTAAAAATTAACTTTTTTGGTGAAAAGAAACTTTTTTCGTGAAATAGCATATATTCCTTTTTTCTGAATTAAAATAAAGATGGTCCTTCTTAGATAAAATGTTAATTCTCCAAGAAACGCTGCAAATGGGATAATTTATGCAATTTTGAGAGAAAAACATGAATTGCCATGAAAGGTATATATATTTCTTGCTTTTTCCTTCATTTTCACTCAAAACATGGAAATGAAAAGAAAAAACACTGAAAAATCCTTTTTCTTAAAAAAAAAAAAAAAATTTCATTGAAATATCTTGTATTACATTTTATGTAACATGAAAAAGAGATTTTCTTCAAAATGTAGTTAAAACCAATAAAAAGGTTTAAATAGGGTAGTTTATGTAACTTTAAAGAGAAAAACAATACGCTATAGCGTATTGTTCATGTTTTAATTAAAATATGGAAATTCAAAGAAAGTAACTAAAAAACTAACTTTTGGAGGTAAAAACATACTTTTTTTCTAGGGGATGATAGATTTGTAAAAAAACTATTGTAAAACCCCTAAAAACGTTGAGAAATGGATAATTCAAATTGCATGTTATACTTTTAAAAGAGGGATTCATGTAAAATGCCGTTAATACTCATAAAAACTGAAAGTAAACGTAATATATGAAATTTTAGATATAAAAAGTATTTTGTAACATGAAAAATGTTTTACTACAAAATGTGTTTAAACGTCCAAAAAGGTTAAAAATGGATACTTTTTTCATTTAAAAGTAGTAAATCTCCGAAAAACATTGAAAAAAGGGTTATTTATGGGGTTTAGAGAATAAAATATATATTGTCGTAAAATAAGGATAAAAGCATAAAAATAGGTAATTTGTGCAATTTTAGAGAAAAAAAGTATTGTCGTGAAAAAGAATGTATTTTTTTGGTTTTCTTCCACCAACAAATGAAAATGTGAAAAAAAACTTTAAAAAGTCACTTTTTAGGCAGAACTTTCTTCTTTATTCAAATTGCTTACATTATACTTGTAAAAGGGGGTTTTGTTTAAAATGCCGTTAATACTCCTAAAAACGTTTAAAACACGTCATTTATGATTTAAAAAAAAATGTGTATTTTTGCAATATTCCGTGTTTTTTGTTTATTTTTTTTATGAAAACAATGAAATAAGCAGAAAATCATCATAAAATTCACTTTTCAGTGAAAAGAAACTTTTTTCGTGAAATGGCATATATTCCTTTTTTCTGAACTAAAATAAAGATGGTCTTTCTTAGATAAGATGTTAATTTTCCAAGAAACGCTGGAAACGGGATAATTTATGCAATTTTCAGAGAAAAAAATGAATTGCCATGACTATTTAATATATTTTTTGCTTTTCCTTCATTTTCACTCAAAACATGGAAATGAAAAGAAATACCACTGAAAAATCCATTTTCTTAAAGAAATATATAGTTTTTCATTGAAATGGCTTAAATTACATTTTATGTAACATGAAAAAGGGACTTTCTTCAAAATGTTATTAAAACCAATAAAAAGGTTTAAATAGGGTCGTTTATGTAACTTTAAAGAGAAAAACAATACGCTATAGCGTATTATTCATGTTTTTTAAATAAAACATTGATTTTCAAAGAAAATTACTGAAAAACTTACTTTTGGAGGTAAAAACATATTTAATTTTCTAAGGGAAGATGGATTTGTTATAAAATTATTATAAAACCCTTAAAAACATTGAAAAATGGATAATTCAAATCGCATATGTTATACTTGTAAAAAGGGGTTTTATGTAAAATGCCGTTAATACTCTTAAAAACTGAAAAAAAAATAATTTATGAAATTTTAGATAGAAAAAGTATATTGTCATATGAAAAAGTTGTTTTCTATAAAATGTGTTTAAACGTCCAAAAAGGTTAAAAATAGATACTTTTTACAGTTTCAGACAAAGAAAATGTATATAGTGTTTATTTTCTTGTTTTTAATCAAAACATTGAAATCAATAGAAAATTTTTAAAGAAGTGACTTTTGATGTAAAATCATAATTTTTTTCGTAAAAGAGATGGTTTTCCTTTAAAAGTAGTAAATCTCCGAAAAACATTGAAAAAAGGGTCATTTATGCGGTTTCAGAGAAAAAAATATATATTGTCGTAAAATAAGGATAAGAGCATAAAAATAGATAATTTGTGCAATGTTAGAGATAAAAAGTATTGTCGAGAAAAGGAATGTATTTTTTTGGTTTTCTTCCACCAACAAATGAAAATATAAAAAAAAACCCTTAAAAAGTCACTTTTTAGGCAGTGTTTTCTTCTTTATTCAAATTGCATATATTATACTTGTAAAAAGGTTTTTTTTTTTTAAATGCCGTTAATACTCCTAAAAACGTTGAAAAACACGTAATTTATGATTTTTTTTAGAAAAAAAAATGTTGTGGCAATATTCTGTGTTTTTTGTTTATTTTTTGATGAAAACAATGAAATAAGGAGAAAATCATCGAAAAATTCACTTTTTTGGTGAAAAGAAACTTTTTTCGTGAAATATTCCTTTTTCTGAACTAAAATAAAGATTTAATTCTCCAAGAAACGCTGGAAATGGGATAATTTATGCAATTCTGTGAGAAAAAAATGATTTGCCATGAAATGTTAATATATATATCTTGCTTTTTTCTTCATTTTCGCTCAAAACATGGAAATGAAAAGAAAAAACACTGAAAAATCCTTTTTCTTAAAGAAATATATATTTTTTTCATTGAAATTGCTTGTATTACATTTTATGTAACATGAAACAGGGATTTTCTTCAAAATGTTGTTAAAACCAATAAATAGGTTTTAGGGATTGTTGGAGGCGAAAAATCGAAAAATCTGGTACATTAACGTTTTTCAAGAAAACATATGGCTAGCGTTAACATGTAGGTGACTTCATTCTCACCAAGTGTTACAACTGGGAAGAGTTTATTTTTTCCTACAAAAATTATAATAGAAAAAATATTGGTGATATCTGGCAACCCTTTAAATCCCCACTCCTTTTTTACATTGCAAAAAAAACAAAATTAATCCAAAATTTTTGTTATCTTGCTGATAAACTATGTGTCTGGAGGTTGCTGACATCTTCTTCTACCACCAGACACACATGAGCCTTATATACTCTAAGTGCCCACCAGACAGTTAGAGGGTGACCATGTTAGTCCAGGTAATCGCAGTTATCACAGATTTCTGTCTCTCATTCTTTATGCCACAATGCCACGACCAAAAGCATGGAAGATTGAAAGGCAGAGAGGGCCAGTGAAGGAAGGAAAAAGGAGGCAGAAGAGAAAAAGGCAAGAAATAACACTTCTGTAGTTGACACCCATGCCCATGCCTCTACCAGTCATGCCTAACTTACACACAAATTCAGCAGTCTACCCTTGTGAGAATGGAAAAAGTATGTGAGAAGGAGTTAAAGGCCAAAGAAAACAGAGTTAAAGAGATAGATAGGGAGGACTACGAGGCCGGGACGTTTTAAAAATGGCGTGCGGAAACTTTAAAACGACTGTCCTGAAAATTTCAAGTTTTTTTAATATTTTTGTGAACTACTTCTTCATTTATATATCGTTTTTGTTCATATTGGTCTTGTTTAAAAGATTAAAAGTTAGTCTATAATATTACAAGAGAAATTTTTTTTTGCTTATTAAAAAATTAATTGGAAATATTTTATTACAATAACTTGCCAAATTTTTGTTGCTTGCATAAATAATTGAAAAGAAAATTTATATAAAATCACAGGATCATTTCTTTGCAAATCGCTCTTGTAATTTTGTTTCCCAGACTTCAAACTTTCATTTGCTGTACAAAACAGCCTTAAAAATTAAATTCCCATACAGAAGTGTATTTTTTAAATTATATCAATTTAGTAACTACAAAAATACACTACGATTAATACGTACCTAGGAAAAATAAGATGGCTTCTGGAATTAAAATATTATGTAATGGGTAATAATCCATGAAAATACCAATGGGATTGAAAAAGTTTCAAAAACCTTCACTCTTGTAAACCTCGTACACCCCATTAAATAGTGTAGTTTATGTAACTTTAAAGAGAAAAACAATACGCTTCAGCGAATTCTTCATGTTTTTTAATTAAAACATGGAAATTCAAAGAAAATTACTGAAAAAATCACTTTTGGAGGTAAAAACATACTTTTTTTTTCTAAGGGAAGATGGATTTGTCATAAAAATAATGTAAAACCCTTAAAAACGTTGAAAAATGGATAATTCAAATCGCATATGTTATACTGGTAAAAGGGGGTTTTATGTAAAATGACATTAATACTCTTAAATACTGAAAAAAAAGTAATTTATGAAATTTTAGTTAGAAAAAGTATATTGTAACATAAAAAAGTTGTTTTCTAGAAAATATGTTTAAACGTCCAAAAAGGTTAAAAATGGATACTTTGTATAGTTTCAGGGAAAGAAAATGTATATAGTTTTCATTTCCCTGTTTTCAATCAAAACATTGAAATCAATAGAAAATTATTAAAAAAGTGACTTTTGGTATAAAATCATCTTTTTTTCGTAAAAGAGATTGTTTTCCTTTAAAAGTAGTAAATCACCGAAAAACATTGAAAAAAGGGTCATTTATTCGGTTTTAGAGACAAAAAAATATTTTGTAAAATAATGATAAAAGCATGAAAATAGATAATTTGTGCATTTTTAGAGAAAAAAAGTATTGTCGAGAAAAAGAATGTATTTTTTTGGTTTTCTTCCACCAACAAATGAAAATATGAAAAAAACCTTGCAAAAGTCACTTTTTAGACAGAATTTTCTTCTTTTTTCAAATTACATAAAAGGGGGTTTTGTAAAGAGAAAAACAATAAGCTATAGTGTATTCTTCATATTTTTAATTAAAACATGGAAATTCAAAGAAAATTACTGAAAAACTCACTTTTGGATGTAAAAACATACTTTTATTTTCTAAGGGAAGATGGATTTGACATAAAAATATTGTAAAACCCTTAAAAACGTTGAAAAATTGATAATTCAAATCGCATATGTTATACTTGTAAAAAAGGGGGTTTTATGTAAAATGCCGTTAATACTCTTAAAAACTGAAAAAAACGTAATTTATGGAATTTTACATAGAAAAAGTATATTGTAAACATGAAAAAGTTGTTTTCTAAAAAAATATGTTTAAATGTCCAAAAAGATTAAAAATGGATACTTTGTACAGTTTCAGAGAAAGAAAATGTAGATAGTGTTTATTTACTTGTTTTTAATCAAAACATTGAAATCAATAGAAAATTATTTAAAAAAGTGACTTTTGGTGTAAAATCATATTTTTTTTCGTAAAAGAGATGGTTTTCCTTTTAAAGTAGTAAATCTCAAAAATCATTGAAAAAAGGGTCATTTATGCGGTTTTAGAAAAAAAAAAATATTTATTGTCGCAAAATAAGGATAAAAGCATAAAAATAGGTAATTTGTGCATTTTTACAGAAAAAAAATATAATGTCGAGATAAAGAATGTATTTTTTTGGTTTTGTT
>CM035220.1:6056355-6073512 GCA_020233015.1 Callinectes sapidus | reverse complement strand
AAGAGAGTTTTTCAGTAATTTTCTTTGAATTTCTTTGTTTTAATTAAAAACATGAACAATACGCTATAGCGTATTTTTTTTCTCTTTAAAGTTACATAAACAACCTTATTTAAACCTTTTTATTGGTTTTAACAACATTTTGAAGAAAATCCCTTTTTTTTTTCATAAAATGTAATACAAGCCATTTCAAGGAAAAAATATGTTTCTTTTAGAAAATGGATTTTTCAGTGTTTTTTCTTTTCATTACCATGTTTTGAATGAAAATGAAAGAAAAAGCAAGAAATATATAAACTTTTCATGGTAATTTATTTTTTTGTCTCAAAATTGCATAAATTATCCATTTTTCAGTGTTTTTAAGAGAATTAGCACCTTATCTAAAAAAGACCATCTTTTTTTTTGTTTAGAAAAAAGGAATATATGTCATTTCAAGGAAAAAGTTTCTTTTCAGCGAAAAAGTGAATTTTTCGATGATTTTCTGCTTATTTCACTGTTTTCATAAAAAAATAAACAAAAAACACTGAATATTGCCACAATATACTTTTTTCAGAAAAAAATCAACGTTTTTAGGAGTATTGAAGCCATTTTAAACAAAAACCCTTTTTACAAGTATAATATATGCAATTTGAATAAAGGAGAAATTTCTGCCTAAAAATGTATTTTTTCAAGTTTTTTTTTAATTTTTTCATTTGATGGTGAAAAAGTAAAGTAAAGTGGGGGGCTTACGCTGTATCAGCGCGTGGCTGCGGGCGCTCATCTCCCGTCTCCTTGGCCTTTGACCCTGTGGTGGAATAGTCCCTTACTCCGGGACATGGGGCCAGCGTGAAATCCAGGTTACCACAGTTTACCTTCCCTAGGTTGCCCTAGATACCCATTTATCGACCAATGAAGGATGAAAACCTGGGTGGGGTCCCCGCCGTCCTCATCCGGGATCGAAATCGGGCCCACGGATTCGTAGCCAGACGCGATAGCCACTGCACGGTGGCGTCGCTATGGATGGTGGAAGAAAACAAAAAAAAAACATTCTTTTTCTCGGCAATATTTTTTTTTTCTCTAAAATTGCACAAATTACCTAATTTTATGCTTTTATCCTTATTTTACAATAATATATATTTTCTCCAAAACTGCATAAATGACCCTCTTTTAAATGTTTTTCGGAGTTCTACTACTTTTAAACGAAAACCAACTTTTTCAAAAAGAATTTTTTACACCAAAAGTCACTTTTTAGTAATTTTCTATTGATTTCAATGTTTTGATTAAAAACAAGAAAATAAACACTATACACATTTTCTTTCTATGAAACTTTACAAAATACCCATTTTTAACCTTTTTGGACGTTTAAACACATTTTGTAGAAAACAAGTTCTTCATGTCACAATAAACTTTTTCTATCTAAAATTTTATAAATTCCGTTTTTTTTTTTTTTTTAGTTTTTAAGAGTATTAACGGCATTTTACATAAAACCCCCTTTTAAAAGTATTACATATGCGAATAGAATTATCCATTTTCAACTTTTATCAGGGTTTTACAATATTTTTATGACAAATCCATCTTCCCTTAGAAAAAAAATTATGTTTTTACCTCCAAAAGTGAGTTTTCAGTAGTTATCTTTGAATTTCCATGTTTTAATTAAAAACATGAACAATACGCTATAGCGTGATGTTTTTTTTTCTTTAAAGTTACATAAACTACCCTATTGAAACTTATTTGTTAGTTTCAACAACATTTTGAAGAAAATCCATTTTTCATGTTACATAAAATGTAATACAAGCCATTTCAAGGAAAAATATATTTTTTTTTAAGAAAAAGGATTTTTCAGTGTTTTTTCTTTTCATTTCCATGTTTTGAATGAAAATGAAGGAATCAGCAAGAAATATATCAACTAATCATGGCAATTTATTTTTTTTCTCAAATTTGCATAAATTATCCCCTTTCCAGCGTTTCTAGGAGAATTAACATCTTATCTAAGAAACACAATCTTTTTTTTTGTTCAGAAAAAAGGAATATATGCCATTTCACGAAAAAAGATTCTTTCACCGAGAAAGTGAATTTTCCATGATTTTCTGTTTATTTCATTGTTTTCATGAAAAAAAAACACTGAATATTGCCACAATATACTTTTTTTTTGGAAAAAATACATAAATGACGTATTTTTCAACGTTTTTAGGAGTATTATCTGCATTTAAAAAAAACTCCCTTTACATGTGCAATTTAAATAAAGAAGAAAATTTTGCTTAAAAAGTGACCTTTTCAAGGTTTGTTTATATTTTCATTTGTTGATGGAAGAAAACAAAAAAATATATATTCTTTTTCTCGACAATATTTTTTTCTTTAAAATTGAACAAATTACCTACTTTTATGCTTTTATCCTTATTTTACGTTAATATATTTTTTTCTCTAAAATTCCACATATTACCTACATTTATGCTTTTATCCTTTTTTTTACGATAATATATATTTTTTCTCTAAAACTGCATAAATGACCCTTTTTCAATGTTTTCAGAGATTTACCACTGTTAAAGGAAAACCATCTCTTTTACGATAAAAAATATGATTTTACACCAAAAGTCACTTTTTAATAATTTTCTATTGATTTCAATGTTTTGATTAAAATAAAAAAAATAAACACTATATACATTTTCTTTCTCTGAAAATGTACAAAGTACCCATTTTTAACCTTTTTGGACACTTAAACACATTTTGTAGAAAGCAAATTTTTCATTTTTCAATATACTTTTTCTATCTAAAATTTCATAAATTACGTTTTTTTTTTTTTTTTTTTTGGTTTTTAGGAGCATTTCCGGCATTTTACATAAAACCTCCTTTTACAAGTATAACATATGCGATTTGAACAATCCATTTTTCAACGTTTTTAAGGGTTTTACAATATTTTTATGACAAAACCATCTTCCCTTGGAAAAAAAAAATTTGTTATTACCTCCAAAAGTGTGTTTTTCAGTAAATTTCTATAATTTCCAGGCAGAATTTTCTTCTTTATTCAAAATACTTGTAAAAGGAGGTTTTGTTTAAAATGCCGTTAATACTCCTAAAAACGTTGAAAAACATGTCATTTATAATTTTTTACAGAAAATAAAAGTATATTGTGGCAATATTCATTATTTTTTGTTTATTTCTTTATGAAAACAATTAAATAAGCAGAAATTCATCAAAAAATTCATTTTTTAGGTGAAAAGAAACTTTTTTTGCGTGAAATGGCATATATTCCTTTTTTCTGAACGAAAATAAAGATGGTCTTTCTTAGATAAGATGTTAATTCTCCAAGAAACGTTGGAAACGGGATAATTTATGCAATTTTAAGAGAAAAAAATGAATTGCCATGAAAAGTTAATATATTTCTTGCTTTTTCCTTCATTTTCATTCAAAACATGGAAATGAAAGGAAAAAACACTGAAAAATCCTTTTTCTTAAATAAATATATTTTTTTTCCTTGAAATATCTTTTATTACATTTTATGTAACATGAAAAAGAGATTTTCTTCAAAATGTTGTTAAAACAAATAAAAAGGTTTAAATAGGGTAGTTTATGTAACTTTAAAGAGAAAAACAATACGCTATAGCGTATTGTTCATGTTTTTAATTAAAACATGGAAATTCATAGGAAATTACTGAAAAACTACCTTTTGGAGGTAAAAACATACTTTTTTTTCTAACGGTAGATGGATTTGTCATAAAAATATTGTAAAACCCTTAAAAACGTTGAAAAATGGATAATTCAAATAGCATATGTTATACTTGTAAAAAGGGGTTTTATGTAAAATGCCGTTAATACTCTTAAAAACTGAAAAAAAAATAATTTATGAAATTTTAGATAGAAAAAGTATATTGTAATATGAAAAAGTTGTTTTCTATAAAATGTGTTTAAACGTCCAAAAAGGTTAAAAATAGATGCTTTTTACAGTTTCAGACAAAGAAAATGTATATAGTGTTTATTTTCTTGTTTTTAATCTAAACATTGAAATCAATAGAAAATTTTTAAAGAAGTGACTTTTGATGTAAAATCATAATTTTTTTCGTAAAAGAGATGGTTTTCCTTTAAAAGTAGTAAATCTCCGAAAAACATTGTAAAAAGGGTCATTTATGTGGTTTCAGAGAAAAAAAAATATTGTCGTAAAATAAGGATAAGAGCATAAAAATAGATAATTTGTGCAATGTTAGAGATAAAAAGTATTGTCGAGAAAAAGAATGTATTTTTTTGGTTTTCTTCCACCAACAAATGAAAATATAGAAAAACCCTTAAAAAGTCACTTTTTAGGCAGTGTTTTTTCTTTATTCAAATTGCATATATTATACTTGTAAAAAGGTTTTTTTTTTTTAAATGCCGTTAATACTCCTAAAAACGTTGAAAAACACGTAATTTATGATTTTTTTCAGAAAAAAAATGTTGTGGCAATATTCTGTGTTTTTTGTTTGTTTTTTGATGAAAACAATGAAATAAGGAGAAAATCGTCGAAAAATTCACTTTTTTGGTGAAAAGAAACTTTTTTCGTGAAATATTCCTTTTTCTGAACTAAAATAAAGATTTAATTCTCCAAGAAACGCTGGAAATGGGATAATTTATGCAATTCTGTGAGAAAAAAATGATTTGCCATGAAATGTTAATATATATCTTGCTTTTTTCTTCATTTTCGCTCAAAACATGGAAATGAAAAGAAAAAACACTGAAAAATCCTTTTTCTTAAAGAAATATATATTTTTTTCATTGAAATTGCTTGTATTACATTTTATGTAACATGAAACAGGGATTTTCTTCAAAATGTTGTTAAAACCAATAAATAGGTTTTAGGGATTGTTGGAGGCGAAAAATCGAAAAATCTGGTACATTAACGTTTTTCAAGAAAACATATGGCTAGCGTTAACATGTAGGTGACTTCATTCTCACCAAGTGTTACAACTGGGAAGAGTTTATTTTTTCCTACAAAAATTATAATAGAAAAAATATTGGTGATATCTGGCAACCCTTTAAATCCCCACTCCTTTTTTTACATTGCAAAAAAAAAACAAAATTAATCCAAAATATTTGTTATCTTGCTGATAAACTATGTGTCTGGAGGTTGCTGACATCTTCTTCTACCACCAGACACCCACACATGAGCCAGTGAGCCTTATATACTCTAAGTGCCCACCAGACAGTTAGAGGGTGACCATGTTAGTCCAGGTAATCGCAGTTATCACAGATTTCTGTCTCTCATTCTTTATGCCACAATGCCACGACCAAAAGCATGGAAGATTGAAAGGCAGAGAGGGCCAGTGAAGGAAGGAAAAAGGAGGCAGAAGAGAAAAAGGCAAGAAATAACACTTCTGTAGTTGACACCCATGCCCATGCCTCTACCAGTCATGCCTAACTTACACACAAATTCAGCAGTCTACCCTTGTGAGAATGGAAAAAGTATGTGAGAAGGAGTTAAAGGCCAAAGAAAACAGAGTTAAAGAGATAGATAAGGAGGACTACGAGGCCGGGACGTTTTAAAAATGGCGTGCCGAAACTTTAAAACGACTGTCCTGAAAATTTCAAGTTTTTTTAATATTTTTGTGAACTACTTCTTCATTTATATATCGTTTTTGTTCATATTGGTCTTGTTTAAAAGATTAAAAGTTAGTCTATAATATTACAAGGGAAATTTTTTTTTGCTTATTAAAAAATTAATTGGAAATATTTTATTACAATAACTTGCCAAATTTTTGTTGTTTGCATAAATAATTGAAAAGAAAATTTATATAAAATCACAGGATCATTTCTTTGCAAATCGCTCTTGTAATTTTGTTTCCCAGACTTCAAACTTTCATTTGCTGTACAAAACAGCCTTAAAAATTAAATTCCCATACAGAAGTGTATTTTTTAAATTATATCAATTTAGTAACTACAAAAATACACTACGATTAATACGTACCTAGGAAAAATAAGATGGCTTCTGGAATTAAAATATTATGTAATGGGTAATAATCCATGAAAATACCAATGGGATTGAAAAAGTTTCAAAAACCTTCACTCTTGTAAATCTCGTACACCCCATTAAATAGTGTAGTTTATGAAACTTTAAAGAGAAAAACAATACGCTTCAGCGAATTCTTCATGTTTTTTAATCAAAACATGGAAATTCAAAGAAAATTACTGAAAAAATCACTTTTGGAGGTAAAAACATACTTTTTTTTTCTAAGGGAAGATGGATTTGTCATAAAAATAATGTAAAACCCTTAAAAACGTTGAAAAATGGATAATTCAAATCGCATGTTATACTGGTAAAAGGGGGTTTTATGTAAAATGACATTAATACTCTTAAATACTGAATAAAAAAGGAATTTATGAAATTTTAGTTAGAAAAAGTATATTGTAACATAAAAAAGTTGTTTTCTAGAAAATATGTTTAAACGTCCAAAAAGGTTAAAAATGGATACTTTGTATAGTTTCAGGGAAAGAAAATGTATATAGTTTTCATTTCCCTGTTTTTAATCAAAACATTGAAATCAATAGAAAATTATTAAAAAAGTGACTTTTGGTATAAAATCATCTTTTTTATCGTAAAAGAGATTGTTTTCCTTTAAAAGTAGTAAATCACCGAAAACATTGAAAAAAGGGTCATTTATGCGGTTTTAGAGACAAAAAAATATTTTGTCGTAAGATAATGATAAAAGCATAAAAATAGATAATTTGTGCATTTTTAGAGAAAAAAAGTATTGTCGAGAAAAGGAATGTATTTTTTTTGGTTTTCTTCCACCAACAAATGAAAATATGAAAAAAACCTTGCAAAAGTCACTTTTTAGGCAGAATTTTCTTCTTTATTCAAATTACATAAAAGGGGGTTTTGTTTAAAATGCCGTTAATACTCCTAAAAACGTTGAAAAACACGTCATTTATGTTTTTTTATCAGAAAAAAAAGTATATTGCGGATTTGTTCAATATTTTTTGTTTATTTTTTTATGAAAACAATGAAAAAAGCAGAAAATCATCAAAAAATTCACTTTTTCAGTGAATATGAACTTTTTTCGTGAAATGGCGTATATTCCTTTTTTCTGAACTAAAATAAAGATGGTCTTTCTTAGATAAGATGTTAATTCTCCAAGAAACGCTGGAAACGGGATAATTTATGCAATTTTGAGAGAAAAAAATAAATTGCCATGAAAATTTAATATATTTCTTGCTTTTTTCTTCATTTTCACTCAAAACATGGAAATAAAAAGAAATAACACTAAAACTCCTTTTCTTAAACAAATATATATTTTTTCATTAAAATGGCTTGCATTTCATTTTCTGTAACATGAAAAAGGGATTTTCTTCAAAATGTTTTTAAAACCAATAAAAAGGTTTAAATAGGATAGTTTATGTAACTTTACAGAGAAAAACAATACGCTATAGCGTATTGTTCATGTTTTTAATTAAACATGGAAATTCAAAGAAAATTACAGAAAATCTCAGTTTTGGAGGTAAAAACATACTTTTTTTCTAGGGGAAGATGGATTTGTCATAAAATTATTGTAAAACCCTTAAACACGTTGAAAAATGGATAATTAAAATCGCATATGTTATACTTGTAAAAGGGGGTTTTATTTAAAATGCCGTTAATTCTCTTAAAAACTTAAAAAAACGTAATTTATGAAATTTTAGATAGAAAAAAGTATATTGTAACATGAAAAAGTTGTTTTCTACAAAATGTGTTTAAACGTCCAAAAAGGTTAAAAATGGATACTTTGTACAGTTTCAGAGAAAGAAAATGTATATAGTGTTTATTTTCTTGTTTTTAATCAAAACATTGAAATCAATAGAAAATTATTAAAAAAGTGACTTTAGGTGTAAAATCATTTTTTTTTTTGTTTTTTTTTTTTTTGTAAAAGAGATGGTTTTCCTTTAAAAGTAGAAAATCTCCGAAAAACATTGAAAAAAAGTCATTTATGCGGTTTTATAGAAAAAAAATATTGTAGTAAAATAACTATAAAAGCATAAAAATATGTAATTTGTGCAATTTTATAGAAAAAAAGTATTGTCGAGAAAAAGAATGTATTTTTTTGGTTTTCTTCCTCCAACAAATGAAAATATGAAAAAAACCTTGAAAAAGTCACTTTTTAGGTAGAATTTTCTTCTTTTTTTCAAATTGCATATATTATACTTGTAAAGGGGGTTTTGTTTAAAATGCCGTTAATACTCCTAAAAACGTTAAAAAAGTATATTGTGGCAATACTCAGTGTTTTTTGTTTATTTTTTGATGAAAACAATGAAATAAGCAGAAAATCATCAAAAAATTCACTTTTGTGGTAAAAAGAATTTTTTTCGAGAAAAGGCATATATTCCTTTTTTTTCTGAACTAAAATAAAGATGGTCTTTCTTAGATAAGATGTTAATTCTCCAAGAAACGCTGGAAACGGGATAATTTATGCAATTTTGAGAGTAAAATATGAATTGCCATGAAAAGTTAATATATTTCTTGCTTTTTCCTTCATTTTCACTCAAAACATGGAAATGAAAAGAAGTAAGGGGTAAAAACATACTTTATTTTCTAATTGAGGATGGATTTGTCATAAAATTATTTTAACACCCTTAAAAACGTTGAAAAATGGATAATTCAAATCGCATATGTTATACTTGTAAAAGGGGGTTTTATTTAAAATGCCGTTAATTCTCTTAAAAACTTAAAAAAACGTAATTTATGAAATTTTAGATAGATATATTTCTTTAAGAAAAAATATTTTTCAGTATTTTTTCTTCTTATTTCCATGTTTTGAATGAAAATGAAGGAAAAAGCAAGAAATATATTAAATTTTCATGTCAATTCATTTTTTCTCTCAAAATTGCATAAATTGTTCCCTTTCTAGCGTTTTTAAAAGAATAAACATCTTATCTAAGAAAGACCATCTTTTTTTTAGTTCAGAAAAAAATATATGCCTTTTCACGAAAAAAAAGTTTCTTTTCGCCAAAAAAATGACTTTGATGGTTTTCTGTTTATTTTATTGTTTTCATCAAAAAATCAACAAAAAACACTGAATATTGCTACAATATACATTTTTTTTAAAAATCCTAAATGACGTGTTTTTCAATGTTTTTAACGGCATTAACAACATTCTCAACAAAATTATCTTTTACAGGTATAATATATGCAATTTGAACAAAGAAGAAAATTAAGCCGAAAAATTGACTTTTTCAAGTTTTTTTTAATATTTTCATTTGTTTGTGGAAGAAAACAAAAAAAAATACATTGTTTTTCTCGAAAATAATGTTTTTTCTCTAAAATTCCACAAATTACCTATTTTTATGCTTTTATCCTTATTTGACGATAAAATATTTTTTTTCTCTAAAATTGCATAAATGACACTTTTTTAAATATTTCTCGGAGATCTACTACTTATAAAGAAAAACCATCTCTTTTACGAAAAAAAATATGATTTTACATCAAAAGTCACTTTTTAATAATTTTCTATTGATTTCAATGTTTTGATTAAAAACAAGAAAATAAACACTATATACATTTTCTTTCTCTTTAACTGTTAAAAGTACCCATTTTTTACCTTTTTGGACGTATTAACAAATTTTGTAGAAAACAACTTTTCATGTTACAATATTCTTTTTCTATCTAAAATATCATAAATTACGTTTTTTTCAGTTTTTATGATTATTAATGGCATTTTACATAAAACCCTTTTTAAAAGTATAACATATTTAAATTATCCATTGTTTAATCCATTGTTTTTCCATTGATTTAAATTATCCATTGTTATACGTTTTTAATGGTTTTACAATATTTTTATGACAAATTCATCTTCCCTTAGAAAAAAATAGTACGTTTTTACCTCAAAAAGTGAGTTTTTCAGTAATTTTCTTTTAATTTCCATGTTTTAATTAAAAACATGAACAATACGCTCTAGCGTATTGTTTTTTTCTTTAAATTTACATTAACTACCCTATTTAAACCTTTTTATTGGTTTTAACAACATTTAGAAGATAATCCCTTTTTCTTGTTACATAAAATGTAATACAAGCCATTTCAAGGAAGAAATATATATTTCTTTAAGTAAAAGCATTTTTTAGTGTTTTTTCTTTTCATTTCCATGTTTTGAATGAAAATGAAGGAAAAAGCAAGAAATATATTAACTTTTCATGGCAATTCATTTTTTTCTCTCAATATTGCATAAATTATCCCCTTTCCAGCGTTTCTAGGAGAATAAATATCTTATCTAAGAAAGACCATCTTTTTTTTAGTTAAAAAAAAAGGAATATATGCCATTTCACGAAAAAAAATTTTTTTCACGGAAAAAGTGAATTTTTCGATGATTTTCTGCTTTTTTCACTGTTTTCATAAAAAATAAACAAAAAAATTGAATATTGCCACAATATTTTATTTTTCTGAAAAAAACATCAATGACTTGTTTTTCAAAGTTTTTGAATAAAGAATAAAATTCTGCCTAAAAAGTGATTTTTTCAAGTTTCTATTCATATTTTCATTTGTTGGATGAAAACCAAAAAAATACATCCTTTTTCTCGACAAGATATTTTTTCTCTAAAATTGCACAAATTACCTTTTTTTATGCTTTTATCCTAATTCTACGATAATAAATTTTTTTTTCTAAAACTGCATAAATGACACTTTTTTCAATGTTTTTCGGACATTTAAAGGAAAACCATCTCTTTTACGAAAAAAATATGATTTTACACCAAAAGTCACTTCTTAATAAATTTCTATTGTTTTGATTAAATACAAGAAAATAAACACTATATACCTTTTCTTTCTCTGAAACTGTACAAAGTACCCATTTTTACACTTTTTGGACGTTTAAACACATTTTGTAGAAAACAACTTTTTCATGTTACTATATACTTTTTCTATCTAAAATTTCATAAATCACGATTTTTTTTTAGTTTTTAAGGGTATTAACGGCATTTTACATAAAACCATCTTTTACAAGTATAACAAAAGCTATTTGAATAATCCATTTTTCAACGTTTTTAATAGTGTATCAATAATTTTATGGCAAATCCATCTTCCTTTAGAAAAAATAAAGTATGTTTTTACCTCCAAAAGAGAGTTTTTCAGTAATTTTCTTTGAATTTCTTTGTTTTAATTAAAAACATGAACAATACGCTATAGCGTATTTTTTTTCTCTTTAAAGTTACATAAACAACCTTATTTAAACCTTTTTATTGGTTTTAACAACATTTTGAAGAAAATCCCTTTTTTTTTTCATAAAATGTAATACAAGCCATTTCAAGGAAAAAATATGTTTCTTTTAGAAAATGGATTTTTCAGTGTTTTTTCTTTTCATTACCATGTTTTGAATGAAAATGAAAGAAAAAGCAAGAAATATATAAACTTTTCATGGTAATTTATTTTTTTGTCTCAAAATTGCATAAATTATCCATTTTTCAGTGTTTTTAAGAGAATTAGCACCTTATCTAAAAAAGACCATCTTTTTTTTTGTTTAGAAAAAAGGAATATATGTCATTTCAAGGAAAAAGTTTCTTTTCAGCGAAAAAGTGAATTTTTCGATGATTTTCTGCTTATTTCACTGTTTTCATAAAAAAATAAACAAAAAACACTGAATATTGCCACAATATACTTTTTTCAGAAAAAAATCAACGTTTTTAGGAGTATTGAAGCCATTTTAAACAAAAACCCTTTTTACAAGTATAATATATGCAATTTGAATAAAGGAGAAATTTCTGCCTAAAAATGTATTTTTTCAAGTTTTTTTTTAATTTTTTCATTTGATGGTGAAAAAGTAAAGTAAAGTGGGGGGCTTACGCTGTATCAGCGCGTGGCTGCGGGCGCTCATCTCCCGTCTCCTTGGCCTTTGACCCTGTGGTGGAATAGTCCCTTACTCCGGGACATGGGGCCAGCGTGAAATCCAGGTTACCACAGTTTACCTTCCCTAGGTTGCCCTAGATACCCATTTATCGACCAATGAAGGATGAAAACCTGGGTGGGGTCCCCGCCGTCCTCATCCGGGATCGAAATCGGGCCCACGGATTCGTAGCCAGACGCGATAGCCACTGCACGGTGGCGTCGCTATGGATGGTGGAAGAAAACAAAAAAAAAACATTCTTTTTCTCGGCAATATTTTTTTTTTCTCTAAAATTGCACAAATTACCTAATTTTATGCTTTTATCCTTATTTTACAATAATATATATTTTCTCCAAAACTGCATAAATGACCCTCTTTTAAATGTTTTTCGGAGTTCTACTACTTTTAAACGAAAACCAACTTTTTCAAAAAGAATTTTTTACACCAAAAGTCACTTTTTAGTAATTTTCTATTGATTTCAATGTTTTGATTAAAAACAAGAAAATAAACACTATACACATTTTCTTTCTATGAAACTTTACAAAATACCCATTTTTAACCTTTTTGGACGTTTAAACACATTTTGTAGAAAACAAGTTCTTCATGTCACAATAAACTTTTTCTATCTAAAATTTTATAAATTCCGTTTTTTTTTTTTTTTTAGTTTTTAAGAGTATTAACGGCATTTTACATAAAACCCCCTTTTAAAAGTATTACATATGCGAATAGAATTATCCATTTTCAACTTTTATCAGGGTTTTACAATATTTTTATGACAAATCCATCTTCCCTTAGAAAAAAAATTATGTTTTTACCTCCAAAAGTGAGTTTTCAGTAGTTATCTTTGAATTTCCATGTTTTAATTAAAAACATGAACAATACGCTATAGCGTGATGTTTTTTTTTCTTTAAAGTTACATAAACTACCCTATTGAAACTTATTTGTTAGTTTCAACAACATTTTGAAGAAAATCCATTTTTCATGTTACATAAAATGTAATACAAGCCATTTCAAGGAAAAATATATTTTTTTTTAAGAAAAAGGATTTTTCAGTGTTTTTTCTTTTCATTTCCATGTTTTGAATGAAAATGAAGGAATCAGCAAGAAATATATCAACTAATCATGGCAATTTATTTTTTTTCTCAAATTTGCATAAATTATCCCCTTTCCAGCGTTTCTAGGAGAATTAACATCTTATCTAAGAAACACAATCTTTTTTTTTGTTCAGAAAAAAGGAATATATGCCATTTCACGAAAAAAGATTCTTTCACCGAGAAAGTGAATTTTCCATGATTTTCTGTTTATTTCATTGTTTTCATGAAAAAAAAACACTGAATATTGCCACAATATACTTTTTTTTTGGAAAAAATACATAAATGACGTATTTTTCAACGTTTTTAGGAGTATTATCTGCATTTAAAAAAAACTCCCTTTACATGTGCAATTTAAATAAAGAAGAAAATTTTGCTTAAAAAGTGACCTTTTCAAGGTTTGTTTATATTTTCATTTGTTGATGGAAGAAAACAAAAAAATATATATTCTTTTTCTCGACAATATTTTTTTCTTTAAAATTGAACAAATTACCTACTTTTATGCTTTTATCCTTATTTTACGTTAATATATTTTTTTCTCTAAAATTCCACATATTACCTACATTTATGCTTTTATCCTTTTTTTTACGATAATATATATTTTTTCTCTAAAACTGCATAAATGACCCTTTTTCAATGTTTTCAGAGATTTACCACTGTTAAAGGAAAACCATCTCTTTTACGATAAAAAATATGATTTTACACCAAAAGTCACTTTTTAATAATTTTCTATTGATTTCAATGTTTTGATTAAAATAAAAAAAATAAACACTATATACATTTTCTTTCTCTGAAAATGTACAAAGTACCCATTTTTAACCTTTTTGGACACTTAAACACATTTTGTAGAAAGCAAATTTTTCATTTTTCAATATACTTTTTCTATCTAAAATTTCATAAATTACGTTTTTTTTTTTTTTTTTTTTGGTTTTTAGGAGCATTTCCGGCATTTTACATAAAACCTCCTTTTACAAGTATAACATATGCGATTTGAACAATCCATTTTTCAACGTTTTTAAGGGTTTTACAATATTTTTATGACAAAACCATCTTCCCTTGGAAAAAAAAAATTTGTTATTACCTCCAAAAGTGTGTTTTTCAGTAAATTTCTATAATTTCCAGGCAGAATTTTCTTCTTTATTCAAAATACTTGTAAAAGGAGGTTTTGTTTAAAATGCCGTTAATACTCCTAAAAACGTTGAAAAACATGTCATTTATAATTTTTTACAGAAAATAAAAGTATATTGTGGCAATATTCATTATTTTTTGTTTATTTCTTTATGAAAACAATTAAATAAGCAGAAATTCATCAAAAAATTCATTTTTTAGGTGAAAAGAAACTTTTTTTGCGTGAAATGGCATATATTCCTTTTTTCTGAACGAAAATAAAGATGGTCTTTCTTAGATAAGATGTTAATTCTCCAAGAAACGTTGGAAACGGGATAATTTATGCAATTTTAAGAGAAAAAAATGAATTGCCATGAAAAGTTAATATATTTCTTGCTTTTTCCTTCATTTTCATTCAAAACATGGAAATGAAAGGAAAAAACACTGAAAAATCCTTTTTCTTAAATAAATATATTTTTTTTCCTTGAAATGGCTTGTATTACAGTTTATGTAACATGAAAAAGAGATTTTCTTCAAAATGTTGTTAAAACAAATAAAAAGATTTAAATAGGGTAGTTTATGTAACTTTAAAGAGAAAAACAATACGCTATAGCGTATTGTTCATGTTTTTAATTAAAACATGGAAATTCAAAGGAAATTACTGAAAAACTACCTTTTGGAGGTAAAAACATACTTTTTTTTCTAACGGTAGATGGATTTGTCATAAAAATATTGTAAAACCCTTAAAAACGTTGAAAAATGGATAATTCAAATAGCATATGTTATACTTGTAAAAAGGGGTTTTATGTAAAATGCCGTTAATACTCTTAAAAACTGAAAAAAAAATAATTTATGAAATTTTAGATAGAAAAAGTATATTGTAATATGAAAAAGTTGTTTTCTATAAAATGTGTTTAAACGTCCAAAAAGGTTAAAAATAGATGCTTTTTACAGTTTCAGACAAAGAAAATGTATATAGTGTTTATTTTCTTGTTTTTAATCTAAACATTGAAATCAATAGAAAATTTTTAAAGAAGTGACTTTTGATGTAAAATCATAATTTTTTTCGTAAAAGAGATGGTTTTCCTTTAAAAGTAGTAAATCTCCGAAAAACATTTAAAAAAGGGTCATTTATGCGGTTTCAGAGAAAAAAATATATATTGTCGTAAAATAAGGATAAGAGCATAAAAATAGATAATTTGTGCAATGTTAGAGATAAAAAGTATTGTCGAGAAAAAGAATGTATTTTTTTGGTTTTCTTCCACCAACAAATGAAAATATAGAAAAACCCTTAAAAAGTCACTTTTTAGGCAGTGTTTTTTCTTTATTCAAATTGCATATATTATACTTGTAAAAAGGTTTTTTTTTTTTAAATGCCGTTAATACTCCTAAAAACGTTGAAAAACACGTAATTTATGATTTTTTTCAGAAAAAAAATGTTGTGGCAATATTCTGTGTTTTTTGTTTGTTTTTTGATGAAAACAATGAAATAAGGAGAAAATCGTCGAAAAATTCACTTTTTTGGTGAAAAGAAACTTTTTTCGTGAAATATTCCTTTTTCTGAACTAAAATAAAGATTTAATTCTCCAAGAAACGCTGGAAATGGGATAATTTATGCAATTCTGTGAGAAAAAAATGAATTGCCATGAAAAGTTAATATATATATCCTGCTTTTTTCTTCATTTTCACTCAAAACATGGAAATGAAAAGAAAAAAACACTGAAAAATAGTTTTTCTTAAAGAAATATATATTTTTTTCATTGTAATTGCTTGTATTACATTTTATGTAACATGAAACAGGGATTTTCTTCAAAATGTTGTTAAAACCAATAAATAGGTTTTAGGGATTGTTGGAGGCGAAAAATCGAAAAATCTGGTACATTAACGTTTTTCAAGAAAACATATGGCTAGCGTTAACATGTAGGTGACTTCATTCTCACCAAGTGTTACAACTTGGAAGAGTTTATTTTTTCCTACAAAAATTATAATAGAAAAAATATTGGTGATATCTGGCAACCCTTTAAATCCCCACTCCTTTTTTTACATTGCAAAAAAAAAACAAAATTAATCCAAAATATTTGTTATCTTGCTGATAAACTATGTGTCTGGAGGTTGCTGACATCTTCTTCTACCACCAGACACCCACACATGAGCCAGTGAGCCTTATATACTCTAAGTGCCCACCAGACAGTTAGAGGGTGACCATGTTAGTCCAGGTAATCGCAGTTATCACAGATTTCTGTCTCTCATTCTTTATGCCACAATGCCACGACCAAAAGCATGGAAGATTGAAAGGCAGAGAGGGCCAGTGAAGGAAGGAAAAAGGAGGCAGAAGAGAAAAAGGCAAGAAATAACACTTCTGTAGTTGACACCCATGCCCATGCCTCTACCAGGCATGCCTAACTTACACACAAATTCAGCAGTCTACCCTTGTGAGAATGGAAAAAGTATGTGAGAAGGAGTTAAAGGCCAAAGAAAACAGAGTTAAAGAGATAGATAGGGAGGACTACGAGGCCGGGACGTTTTAAAAATGGCGTGCGGAAACTTTAAAACGACTTTCCTGAAAATTTCAAGTTTTTTTAATATTTTTGTGAACTACTTCTTCATTTATATATCGTTTTTGTTCATTTTGGTCTTTTTTAAAAGATTAAAAGCTACTCTATAATATTAATAGAAAATTTTTTTTTTGCTTATTAAAAGATTAATTGGAAATATTTTATTACAATAACTTGCCAAATTTTTGTTGTTTGCATCAATAATTGAAAAGAAAATTTATATAAAATCACAGGGTCTTTTCTTTGCAAATCGCTCTTGTAATTTTGTTTTCATTTGCTGTACAAAACAGCATTAAAAATTAAATTCCCATACAGAAGTGTATTTTTAAAATTATATCAATTTAGTAACTACAAAAATACACTACGATTAATACGTACCTAGGAAAAATAAGATGGCTTCTGGAATTAAAGTATTATGTAATGGGTAATAATCCATGAAATTACCAATGGGATTGAAAAAGTTTCAAAAACAACACTCTTGTAAACCTCGTACACCCCATTAAATAGTGTAGTTTATGTAACTTTAAAGAGAAAAACAATACGCTTTAGCGAATTCTTCATGTTTTTTAATTAAAACATGGAAATTAAAAGAAAATTACTGAAAAACTCACTTTTGGAGGTAAA
>CM035220.1:6003279-6019678 GCA_020233015.1 Callinectes sapidus | reverse complement strand
GAAAAGCATGTCTTTTACGAAAAAAAATATCGTTTTACACCAAAAGTCACTTTTTAATAATTTTCTATTATTTTCAATGTTTTGATTAAAAACAAGAAA
Source organism: Callinectes sapidus (assembly GCA_020233015.1). Taxonomy (NCBI): domain Eukaryota; kingdom Metazoa; phylum Arthropoda; class Malacostraca; order Decapoda; family Portunidae; genus Callinectes; species Callinectes sapidus. The sequence goes on along the minus strand of CM035220.1, from coordinate 6,019,579 downwards.
ATAAATACTATATACATTTTTTTCTCTGAAACCGTACAAAGTATCCATTTTTAATCTTTTTGGACGATTAAACACATTTTGTAGAAAACAACTTTTTAATGTTACAATATACTTTTTCTATCTAAAATTTCTTAAATTACTTTTTTTTCCAGTTTTTAAGAGTACTAACCGCATTTTACATAAAAACCCCTTTTACAAGTATCACACATGCGCTTTGAATTATACTTTTTTCAACGTTTTTAAGGGTTTTACAATAATTTTATGACAAATCCATCTTCCCTTAGAAAATAAAGTATATTTTTACCTCCAAAAGTGAGTTTTTCAGTAATTTTTTTTCATTTCCATGTTTTAATTAAAAACATGAACAATACTCTATAGCGTAGTGTTTTTCTCTTTAAAGATACATAAACTACCCTATTTAAACCTTTTTATTGGTTTTACCAACAGTTTGAAAAAATCCTTTTTTTATGTTACATAAAATGTAATACAAGACATTTCAATGAAAAAATATATATTTCTTTAAGAAAAAGGATTTTTCCGTGTAATTTCTTTTCATTTCCATGTTTTGAGTGAAAAGGAAGGAAAAAGCAAGAAATATATTAACTTTTTATGGCAATTCATTTTTTTTTTCTCTCAAAATTGCATAAATTATCCCGTTTCCAGCGTTTCTTGCAGAATTAACATCTTATCTAAGAAAGACCATCTTTATTTTAGTTCAGATAAAAGGAATATATTTCATTTCACGAAAAAAGTTTTTTTCTACCAAAAAAGTGAAATTTTCGATGATTTTCCGCTTATTTCATTGTTTTCCTCATAAAAATTAACAAAAAACACTGAATATTGCAATAACATACTTTTTTCCTGAAAAAAATACTAAATGACGTGTTTTTCAACGTTTCTAGGATTATTAACGGTATTTTAAACAAAACTCTCTTTTATAAGTATAATATTAGCAATTTGAATAAAGAAGAAAATTCTGCCTAAAAAGTGACTTTTTCAAGTTTTTTTTTCATATTTTCATTTGGTGGTGGAAGAAAACCAAAAAAATACATTCTCTTTCTCGACAATACTTTTTTCTCTAAAATTGCACAAATTTCCTATTTTTATGCTTTTATCCTTATTTTACGACAATATATATTTTTTACTCTAAAACCGCATAAATAACCATTTTTTCGATGTTTTTCGGAGATTTACTACTTTTCAAGGAAAACCATCTCTTTTACGAAAAAATATAATTTTACACCATAAGTGTATTTTAATAATTTTCTATTCATTTCAATGTTTTGATTAAAAACAAAAAAATAAACACTATATACATTTTCTTTCTCTGAAACTTTACAAAGTATCCATTTATAAACTTTTTGGACGTTTAAACACATTTTGTAGAAAACAACTTTTTCATGTTACAATATACTTTTTCTATCTAAAATTTCATAAATTACGTTTTTCTTCAGTATTTAAGAGTATTAACAGCATTTTCCATAAAACAACCTTTTACAAGTATAACATATGCTATTTGAATTATCCATTTTTTAACGTTTTTAAGGGTTTTACAATATTTTTATGACAAATCCATCTTCTCTTAAAAAAAAGTATGTTTTTACCTCCAAAGTGAATTTTTCAGTAATTTTCTTTGAATTTCCATGTTTTAATTAAAGCCATGAACAATACACTATACCGTATTGTTTTTCTCTTTAAAGTTACATAAACTAACCTATTTAAACCTTTTTATTGGTTTTAACAACATTTTGAAGAAAATCCTTTTTCATGTTACATAAAATGTAATACAAGCTATTTCAATGAAAAAATATATATTTCTTTAAGAAAAAGGAGTTTTTAGTGTTTTTCTTTTCATATCGATGTTTTGAGTGAAAATGAAATATATTAAATTTTCATGGCAATTCATTTTTTTCTCTCAAAATTGCATAAATTATCCCGTTTCCAACGTTTCTTGGAGAATTAACATTTTATTTAAGAAAGACCATCTTTATTTTAGTTCAGAAAAAAAAGAATATATGCCATTTCACGAAAAAAGTTTCTTTTAACGAAAAAATTGATTTTTTTTTTATGATTTTCTGCTTATTTCATTGTTTTCATCAATAAAAAAAAACTGAATATTGCCACAATATACTTTTTTTCTGAAAAAAACATAAATGACGGGTTTTTCAACGTTTTTACGAGTATTAACGGCATTTTAAACAAAACCCTTTTTAACACGTTTAATATATACAATTTAAATAAAGAAGAAAATTCTACCTAAAAAGTTATTTTTCAAGGTTTTTTTCATATTTCTATTTGTTGGTGGAAATAAATAAAAAAAATACATTCTTATTCTTGACAATATTTTTTTTCTCAAAAATTGCTCAAATTACATTTTTTTATTCTTTTATCCTTATTTTTCGACAAATTATATATTTTTTTCCTAAAACCGGATAACTGACTCTTTTTTCAAGGTTTTTCGAAGATCTACTACTTTTAAAGGAAAACCATCTCTTTTACGAAAAAGATATGATTTTACAGCAAATAACAATTTTCTATTGATTTCAATGTTTTGATTAGAAACAAGAAAATAAACACTATAAGCATTTTCTTTCTCTGAAACTATACAAAATGTGTTTAATCGTTCAAAAAGATTAAAAATGGATACTTTGTACGGTTTCAGAGAAGAAAATGTATATAGTATTTATTTTCTTGTTTTTAATCAAAACATTGAAAACAATAGAAAATTATTAAAAAGTGACTTTTGGTGTAATACGATATTTTTTTTCGTAAAAGACATGCTTTTCCTTTAAAAGTAGTAAATCTCCGAAAGACATTGAAAAAAGGGTCATTTATGCGATTTTAAAGAAAAAAATATATATTGTAAAATAAGGATAAAAGCATAAAAATAAGTAATTTGTGATATTTTAGAAAAAAAATATATTGTCGAGAAAAACAATGTATTATTTTGGTTTTCTTCCACCAACAAATGAAAATATGAAAAAAACCTTGAAAACGTAACTTTTTAGGCAGAATTTTCATCTTTAATCAAATTGCATATATTATACGTGTAAAATGGGTTTTTGTTTAAAATGCCGTTAATATTCCTAAAAACGTTGAAAAACACGTCATTTATGATTTTTTTTTTCAGAAAAAAAATATATTGTGGCAATATTCAGCGTTTTTTTTATATTTTTTTGATGAAAACAATGAAATAAGCAGAAAATCATCGAAAAATTCACTTTTTCGGTAACTAGAAACTTTTTTCGTGAAATAACATATATTCCTTTATTCTTAAGTAAAATAAAGATGGTCTTTCTTAGATAAGATGTTAATTTTCCAAGAAACGCTGGAAACGGGATAATTTATGCAATTTTTAGAGAAAAAAATGAATTGCCATGAAAAAATAATATATTTCTTGCTTTATCCTTCATTTTTACTCAAAACATGGAAATGAAAAGAAATAACACTGAAAAATCCTGTTTTTTTTTTTATAGAAATATATATACTTTTTCATTGAAATGGCTTGTATTACATTTTATGTAACATGAAAAAGGGATTTTCTTCAAAAAGTTAAAACCAATAAAAAGTTTTAAATAGGGTAGTTTATGTAAATTTAAAGAGAAAAACAATACGCTATAGCGTATTGTTTATGTTTTTAATTAAAACATGGAAATTCAAAGAAAATTACTGAAAAACTCAATTTTGGAGGTAAAAACATACTTTATTTTCTAAGGGAAGATGAATTTGTCATAAAATTATTGTAAAACTCTTAAAAACGTTGAAAAATGGATAATTCAAATCGCATATGTTATACTTGTAAAAGGTTGTTTTATGGAAAATGCCGTTAATACTCTAGAAACTGAAAAAAACGTAATTTATGAAACTTTAGATAGAAAAAGTATATCGTAACATGAAGACGTTGTTTTCTACAAAATGTGTTTGAACGTCCAAAAAGGTTAAAAATGGACACTTTGTACAGTTTCAGAGAAAGAAAATGTATATAGTGTTTATTTTCTTGTTTTTAATCAAAACATTGATATTAATAGAAAATTATTAAAAAAGTGACTTTTTGTGTAAAATCTTTTTTTTTCGTAAAAAAGATGGTTTTTCTTTAAAAAGAGTAAATCTCCGAAAAAAAACTTTGAAAAAAGGGTCATTTATGCGGTTTTAGAGAAAGAAATATATATTGTCGTAAAACAAAGATAAAAGCGTAAAAATAGGTAATTTGTGCAATTTTAGAAAAAAAATATATTGTCGACAAAAAGAATGTATTTTTTTGGTTTTGTTCCAAAAACAAATGAAATAATGAAAAAAAACTTGAAAAAGTCACTTTTTGGCAGAATTTTCATCTTTATTCAAATTGCATGTATTATACTTGTAAAAGGGGGTTTTGTTTAAAATGCCGTTAATACTCCTAAAAACGTTAAAAAAAACGTCATTTATGATTTTTTTCAGAAAAAAAAGTATATTGTTGCAATATTTAGTGTTTTTTGTTTATTTTTTGATGAAAACAATGAAATAAGCAGAAAATCATCGATAAATTCACTTTTTCGGTGAAAAAAACTTTTTTCGTGAAATCGCATATATTCCTTTTTTCTGAACTAAAATAAAGATGGTCTTTCTTACATAAGATGTTAATTCTCCAAGAAAGGCTGGAAACGGGATAATTTATGCAATTTTGAGAGAAAAAAATGAATTGCCATGAAAAGTTAATATATTTCTTGCTTTTTCCTTCATTTGCACTCAAAACATGTAAATGAAAAGAAATAACATTAAAAAATCCTTTTTCTTAAAGAAATATATATTTTTTCATTGAAATGGCTTCTATTACATTTTATGTAACATGAACAAGGGATTTTCTTCAAAATGTTGTTAAAACCAATAAAATGGCTTGTATTATATTTTATGTAACATAGAAAAGAGATTTTCTTCAAAATGTTGTTAAAACAAATAAAAAGGTTTAAATAGGGTACTTTATGTATGTTTAAAGAGAAAAACAATGCGCAATAGCGTATGGTTCATGTTTTTAATTAAAACATGGAAATTCCAAGAAAATTACTGAAAAAACTCAATTTTGGAGGTAAAAACATACTTTATTTTCTAAGGGAAGTTGGATTTGTCATAAAATTATTGTTAAACCCTTAAAAACGTTGAAAAATGGATAATTCAAATCGCATATGTTATACTTGTAAAAGGGGGTTTTATGTAAAAAGCCGTTAATACTCTTAAAAACTGAAAAATGTAATTTATGAAATTTTTGATAGAAAAAGTATATTGTAACATGAAAAGTTGTTTTCTACAAAATGTGTTTAAACGTCCAAAAAGGTTAAAAATCGATACTTTGTATAGTTACTGAAAAAGAAAATGTATAAAGTGTTTATTTTCTTGTTTTTAATCAAAACTTTGAAATCAATAAAAAATTATTAAAAAGTGACTTTTGGTGTAATATCATATTTTTTTTTGTAAAAGAGATGGTTTTATTTTAATGGTAGTAAATCTCCAAAAAACATTGAAAAAATGCTCATTTATGCAGTTTTAGAGAAAAAAATATATATTGTCGTAAATAAGGATAAAAGCATAAAAATAGGTAATATATGCAATTTTAGAGAAAAAAATATTGTCAAGAAAAAGAAAGTATTTTTTTGGTTTACTTCCACCAACAAATGAAAATATGAAAAAAAAACCTTGAAAAAGTCACTTTTTAGGCAGAATTTTCTTCTTTAATCAAATTGCATATATTATAGATGTGAAAAAAGGTTTTCTTTAAAATCCCGTAAAAACTCCTAAAAACGTTGAAAAACACGTCATTTATGATTTTTTTCAGAAAAAAAGTATATCGTGGCAATATTCAGTGTTTTTAGTTTATTTTTTGATCAAAACAATGAAATAAGCAGAAAATCGTCGAAAAATTCACTTTTTCTGTGAAAAGAAACTCTTTTCATGAAATGGCTTATATTCCTTTTTTTCTGAACTAAAATAAAGATGGTCTTTCTTAGATAAGATGTTAATTCTCCAAGAAACGCTCGAAACGGGATAATTTATGCAATTTTCAGAGAAAAAAATTAATTGCCATGAAAAATTAATATATTTCTTGCTTTTTCATTTATTTTCACTCAAAACATGGAAATGAAAAGAAAAAAACACTGAAAAATCCCTTTTCTTAAAGAAATATATATTTTTTCATTGAAAGAGCTTGTATTACATTTTATGTAACATGAAAAAAGGATTTTCTTCAAAATGGTGTTAAAACCAATAAAAAGGTTTAAATAAAGTAGTTTATGTAACTTTAAAGAGAAAAACAATACGTTATAGCGTATTGATCAGGTTTTTAATTAAAACATGGAAATTCAAAGAAAATTACTAAAAAACTCACTTTTGGAGGTAAAAACATACTTTTTTTTCTAGGGGAAGATGGATTTGTCATAAAATTATTGTAAAACCCTTAAAAACGTCGAAAAATGGATAATTAAAATCGGATATGTTATACTTGTAAAAGGTGGTTTTACGTAAAATACCGTTAATGCTCATAAAAACTGAAAAAAACGTATTTTTTTTTATTTTAGATAGAAAAAGTATATTGTAACATGAAAAAGTTGTTTTCTACAAAATTGTGTTTTAACGTCCAAAAAGGTTAAAAATGGATACTTTGTACAGTTTCGGAGAAAGAAAATGCATATAGTGTTTATTTTCTTGATTTTAATCTAAACATTGATATGAATAGAAAAATTATTGAAAAAGTGACTTTTGGTGTAAAATCATATTTTTTTCGTAAAAGAGATGGTTTTCCTTTAAAATTAGTAAATCTCCAAAACATTAAAAAAAGGATAATTTCTGCGGTTTTAGAGAAAAAAATATATATTGTCGTAAAATCAGGATAAAAGCATAAAAATAGGTAATTTGTGCATTTTAGAGAAAAAAAGTATTGTCGAGAAAAATAATGTTTTATTTTTTAGTTTTCTTCCACCAAGAAATTAAAAAATGAAAAAAAACCTTGAAAAATTCACTTTTCAGGCAGAATTTTCTTCTTTATTCAGATTGCATATACATTACTTGTAAAAGGGGGTTTTGTTTAAAATGCCGTTAATACTCCTAAAAATGTTGAAAAACACGTTATTTATGATTTTTTTCCGAAAAAAAAGTATGCTGTTATTATATTCAGTGTTTTTTGTTTACTTTTTGATGAAAACAATGAAATAAGCAGAAAATCATGGAAAAATTAACTTTTTCGGTAAAAAAAAAACATTTTTCGTGAAATAGCATATATTCCTTTTTTCTGAACTAAAATAAAGATGGTCTTTCTTAGAAAAGATTTTAATTCTCCAAGAAACGCAGGACACGGGATGATTTATGCAATTTTGAGAGAAAAACATGAATTGCCATGAAAAGTATATATATTTCTTGCTTTTTCCTTCATTTTCACTCAAACCATGGAAATAAAAAGAAATAACACTGAAAAATTCTTCTTCTTAAAGAAATATATATTTTTTCATTGAAATGGCTTGTATTACATTTTATGTGACATGAAAAAGGGATTTTCTTCAAAATGTTGTTAAAACCAATAAAAAGGTTTAAATAGGGTAGTTTATGTAACTTTAAAGAAAAAAATAATACGCTATAGTGTATTGTTCATATTTTTAATTAAAACATGGAAATTCAAAGAAAATTACTGAAAAACTCACTTTTAGAGGTAAAAACATACTTTATTTTCTAAGGGAGGATGGATTTGTCATAAAATTATTGTAAAACTCTTAAAAACTTTGAAAAATGGATAATTCAAATCCCATATGTTATACATGTAAAAGGGGGTTTTATGTAAAATGCCGTTAATACTCTTAAAAACCGAAAAAAAAAATGTAATTTATGAAATTTTAGATAGAAAAAATATATTGTAACATGAAAAAATTGTTTTCTAGAAAATGTCTTTCAACGTTCAGAAAGGTTAAAAATGGATACTTTGTATAGGTTCAGAGAAAGAAAATGTATATAGTGTTTATTTTCTTGATGTTAATCAAAACATTGAAATCAATAGAAAATTACTAAAAAAGTTACTTTTGGTGTAAAATCATATTTTTTTTCGTAAAAGAGATGGGTTTCCTTTAAAAGTAGTAAATCTCCGAAAAAACATTGAAAAAAAGGGTCATTTAAGCGGTTTTAGAGACAAAAAAAAATATTGTCGTAAAATAAGGATAAAAGCATAAAAATAGGTAATTTTTGCAATTTTAGTGAAAAAAATATTGTCGAGAAAAAGAAAGTATTTTTTTGGTTTACTTCCACCAACAAATGAAAATATGAAAAAAAACTTGAAAAAGTCACTTTTTAGGCAGAATTTTCTTCTTTATTGAAATTGAATATATCATACTTGTAAAAAGGAGTGTTGTTTAAAATGACGTTAATACTGCTAAAAACGTTGAAAAACACGTCATTTATGAATTTTTTAAGAAAAAAATTATATTGTGGCAATATTCAGTGTTTTTTGTTTATTTTTTTATGAAAACTTTTTTGATAAAAACAATGAAATAAGCAGAAAATCATCGAAAAATTTACTTTTTCGGTGATAAAAAACTTTTTTCTTGAAAATTTCACGAAAAAAGTTTTTTTTATCACCGAAAAAGTAAATGCCATTTAATGGCATATATTCTTTTTTTCTGAACTAAAATAAAGAAGGTCTTCCTTAGATAAGAAGTTAATTCTCCAAGAAACGCTGGAAACGGGATAATTTATGCAATTTTGAGAGAAAAAAAATGAATTCCCATTAAAAGTTAATATATTTCTTGCTTTTTCCTTCATTTCCATTCAAAACATGGAAATGAAAAGAAATAACACTTAAATATCCTTTTTCTTAAAGAAATATATATTTTTTCATTGAAATCGCTTGTATTACATTTTATGTAACATGAAAAAAGGATTTCCTTCAAAATGTTTGAATGAAAAATGAAAAGAAATAACACTTAAATATCCTTTTTCTTAAAGAAATATATATTTTTTCATTGAAATCGCTTGTATTACATTTTATGTAACATGAAAAAAGGATTTCCTTCAAAATGTTTTTAAAACCAATAAAAAGTTTTAAATAGGGTAGTTTATGTAACTTTAAAGAGAAAAACAATAAGCTATAAAGTATTGTTTATATTTTTAATTTAAAACATTTAAATTCAAAGAAAATTACTGAAAAACTCACTTTTGGAGGTAAAAACATACTTTTTTTCAAAGGGAAGATGGATTTGTCATAAAATTATTGTAAAACCCTTAAAAACGTTGAAAAATGGATAATTCAAATCGCATATGTTATACTTGTAATAGGTGGTTTTATGTAAAATGCCGTTAATACTCTTAAAAACTGAAAAAAAACGCAATTTATGAAATTTTACATAAAAAAAGTATATTGTAACATGAAAAAGTTGTTTTCTACAAAATGTGTTTAAACGTCCAAAAAGGTTATAAATGGATACTTTGTATAGTTTCAGAGAAAGAAAATGTATATAGCGCTTTTTTTTTTTTTTAATCAAAACATTGAAATCTATAGAAAATGATTAAAAAAGTGACTTTTGGTGTAAAATCCTTTTTTTTTCGTAGAGATGGTTTTCCTTTAAAATTAGTAAATCTCCGAAAAACATTGAAAAAAGGGTCATTTATGCGGTTTTAAAGAAAAAAATATATTGTCGTAAAATAAGGATAAAAGCATAAAAATAGGTAATTTGTGCAATTTTAGAGAAAAAAATATACTGTCAAGAAAAAGAATGTTTTTTTTTGGTTTACTTATACCAACAAATGAAAATATGAAAAAAACCTTGAAAAAGTCACTTTTTAGGCAAAATTTTCTTCTTGATTCAAATTGCATATATTATACGTGTAAAAAGAGGTTTTGTTTAAAATGCCATTAATACACGTAAAAACGTTGAAAAACACGTCATTTATGATTTTTACAGAAAAAAAATTATACTGTGGCAATATTCAGTGTTTTTTCTTTATTGCTTGATGAAATCAATGAAATAAGCAGAAAATCATCGAAAAATTCACTTTTTCGGTGAAAAGGAACTTTTTTCGTGAAATGGCATATATTCCTTTTTTCTGAACTAAAATAAAGATGGTCTTTCTTAGATAAGATGTTAATTCTCCAACAACGTTGGACACGGATAATTTTGCATTTTGAGACGAAAATATGATATTGTAAGAAAAAAGTTGTTAATATATTTCTTGCTTTTCCTTCATTTTCACTCAAAACATGGAAATGAAAAGAAATAACACTGAAAAATCCTTTTTCTTAAAGAAATGTATATTTTTTCATTGAAATAGCTTGTATCACATTTTATGTAACATGAAAAAGAGATTTTCTTCAAAATGTTGTTAAAACCAATAAAAAGGTTTAAATAGGGTTGTTTATGTAACTTTAAAGAGAGAAACAATGCACTAGAGCGTATTGTTCATGTTTTTAATTAAAACATGGAAATTCAAAGAAAATTACTGAAAACTCACTTTTGGAGGTAAAAACTTTTTTTTTTTTTCTAGAGGAAGATAGATTTGTCATAAATTTATTTTAAAACCTTTAGAAACATTGAAAAATGGATAATTCAAATCGCATATGTTATACTTGTAAAAAATGGTTTTATGTAAAATGCCATTAATACACCTAAAAACTGAAAAATACGTAATATATAAAATTTTAGATAGAAAAAGTATATTGTAACCTGAAAAAAGTTGTTTTCTACAAAATGTGTTTAAACGTCCGAAAAGGTTAAAAATGGACACTGTACAGTTTCAGAGAAATATATAGTGTTTATTTTCTTGTTTTTAATCAAAACATTGAAATCAATAGAAAATTATTAAAAAGTGACGTTTCATGTAAAATCATATTTTTTTTCGTAAAAGAGATGGATTTCCTTTAAAAGTAGTAAATCTCCGAAAAACATTGAAAAAAGGGTCATTTATACGGTTTTAAAGAGAAAAAAAAATGTCGTAAAATAACGATAAAAGCATAAAAATAGGTAATTTGTGCAATTTTAGAGAAAAAAAGTATTGTCGAGAAAAAGAATGTATTTTTTTGTTTTTTTTCCACCAACAAATGAAAATATGAAAAAAACCTTGAAAAGTCACTTTTTAAACAGAATTTTCTTCTTTATTCAAATTGCATATATTATACATATATAAAGAGGTTTTGTTTGAATTCCGTTAATATTCCTAAAAACGTTGAAAAGCACGTTATTTATTATTTTTTTCAGAAAAAGAGTATATTTTTGCAATATTCAGTGTTTTTTTGTTTATTTTTTGATGAAAACAATGAAATAAGCAGAAAATCATCGAAAAACTCACTTTTTCGGTAAAAAGAAACTTTTTCCGTGAAATGGCATATATTCCTTTTTTCTTAAGTAAAATAAAGATGTTCTTTCTTAGAAAAAAAAAAGGAATATATGCCATTTCACGTAAAAAGTTCCTTTTCACCAAAAAAGTGAATTTTTCCATGGTTTTCTGCTTATTTCATTGTTTTCATAAAAAAATAACCTTTCATTTCCATGTTTTGATTGAAAATGAAGGAAAAAGCAAGAAATATATTGACTTTCATTTTTTTCTCTCAAAATTGCATAAATTATCCTCTTTTCAGTGTTTTTAGAAGAATTAACATCTTATCTAAGAAAGACCATCTATTTTGGTAAAGAAGAAAGGAATATATGCCCTTTCACGGAAAAAGTTCCTTTTCAACGAAAAAGTGAATTTTTCTAAGGTTTTCTGCTTATTTCAATGTTTTCATAAAAATTAACGTTTCATTTGTATGTTTTGATTGAAAATGAAGGAAAAAGCAAGAAATATATTGACTTTTTATATCAATTCATTTTTTTTCTATCAAAATTGCATAAATTATCCCCTTTTCAGCGTTTTTAGGAGAATTAACATCTTATCTAAGAAAGACCATCTTTTTAAGTGAAGAAAAAAAGAAATATATGGCATTTCACGAAAAAAGTTGCTTTTCACCGAAAAAGTGATTTTTTCGATGATTTTCTGCTTATTTCGTTGTTTTCATTAAAATTAACTTTTCATTTCCATGTTTTGATTGAAAATGAAGGAAAAAGCAAGAAATATATTGACTTTTTATTGCTATTCATTTTTTTTTTCTCCCAAAATTACATAAATTATCCCCTTTTCAGCGTTTTTAGGAGAATTAACGTATTATCTAAGGAAGACCATTTTTTTAATGAAGAAAAAAGGAATATATGCCATTTCACGAAAAAAAGTTCCTTTTCACCGAAAAAGTGAATATATTGATGATTTTCTCCTTATTTCATTGTTTTCATAAATAATAAACAAAAAACAATGAATATTGCCACAATGTACTTTCTTCTCAAAAATTTCATAAATGACGTGTTTTTCAACGTTTTTAGGAGTATCAACGGCATTTAACACAAAATCCTCTTTTACAAGCGTAATATAGGCAATTTGAATAAAGAAAAAATTCGGCCTAAAAAGGGACTTTTTCAATGTTTTTATCTTTTTTTCATCTGTTGGAGGAAAAAGACCAGAAATACATTCTTTTTTCGACAATATATTTTTTTCTCTAAAACTGCATAAATGACCCTTTTTTCAATGTTTTACGGAGATTTACAACTTTTTAAAGAAAACCCTTGCTTTTAGGAAAAAAATATATGATTTTACACTAAGTCATTTTTTAATAATTTTCTTTTGATTTCAATGTTCTGATTAAAAACAAGAAAAAAAACCCTATATATATTTTTTTTCTCTGAAACTGTACAAAGTACCCATTTTTGAACGTTTAAAAACATGTACATAGAAACTTTTTCATGTTACAATATACTTTTTTATCTAAAATTTCAAAAACTACGTGTTTTTTAAACGTTTTTAGGAGTATTAACGGCATTTTACACGAAACCCACCTTTTACAATTATAACATATGCAATTTGAATTAAGAAAAAAAAATCATCTGAAAAGTGACTTTTGTTTTTGTTTTTCATGTTATTTTCATGGGCTGATAGAAGAAAAGCAAAAAATTAATTGTTTTTTACGACAATATTTTTTTTCTCTAAAAATGCATAAATCATCCATTTTTCAACGTTTTTTTTTTTTTTTTTTGAGATTTTAAAACTTTTCAAGGAAGCCGCTCTCTTTTAGAAAAAAAGGATGATTTTACTCGAAATCAATGATTTTCTATTGATTTCAAAGTTTTGATTAAAGACAAGAAAAAAAAAACACTTTATACACTTTCTTTCTCTGAAAGTATATAAACTACCAAATTTTAAACTTTTTGGACGTTTTAACAACATTTTGAAGAAAAAAACCTTTTTCATGTTACAAAAAATAAAATATATAGATACCGTTCAAGAAAGAAAATATTTCTTTAAAAAAAAAGGGATAATTTAAATGTATCTATTTTAATTTCCATGTTTTGATTGAAGAGGAAAAAAAAAATGAAGAAATCCATGTAGTTTTTATAGCAAAACATTTTCTTTCCTTGAAATTCTATAAATTACCCGTGTTTCAACGCTTTCAGAGTATTAACAATATTTTAAAGTAAATCCTCTTTTTCACATAAATATAATTGTAATATATGCAATTTAACCCCAAAATTTTTTATTTTCTACCCTATTTTAACCTTTTTAGGAGTTTTAACAATATTTTGAGGGAAAATCTTTTTAATTTAAAATATTTTTAATATAAAATGTTTTGTTTGAAAATGAAGAAAAAAGACACTCAAATTTTATAGCAGTACATTTTTTTTCATCAATATTGCATAAATTACCTGTTTCTCAACGCTTTTAAGAGTATTAACAACATTTCAAAGAAAAACACTCAGTTTTAGTTAGTTAGTTTAGTTTTTACCTCTAAAAGTAAGTTTTTTTTCAGTAATTATCTTTCAATTTCAATGTTTTAATTAAAAACAAGAAAAATACACTATATATATATTTTTCTCTTTAAAGTTACATAAAATACCCTATCTTAACCTTTTTATTGGTTTTAAAAATATCTTTTTTTGTTACATAAAATGTAATACAAGCTATTTCAAGGAAAAAATATAATTTCTTTTAGAAAAAAGGATTTTACAGTATTATTCTTTTCATATCCATGTTTTGATTGAAAATGAAGGAAAAAGCAAGAAATATATTGACTTTTTATAGCAATTCATTTTTTTCTCTCATTTTTGCATAAATTATCCCCTTTTCAGCATTTTTAGGAGAATTAACATATTATCTAAGAAAGACCATCTGTTTTAGTAAAGAAGAAAGGAATATATGCCATTTCACGGAAAAAGTTCCTTTTCAACGAAAAAGTGAATTTTTCTAAGGTGTTCTGCTTATTTCAATGTTTTCATAAAAATTAACGTTTCATTTCCATGTTTTGATTGAAAATGAAGGAAAAAGCAAGAAATATATTGACTTTTTATATCAATTCATTTTTTTTCTGTCAAAATTGCATAAATTATCCCCTTTTCAGCGTTTTTAGGAGAATTAACATCTTATCTAAGAAAGACCATCTTTTTAAGTGAAGAAAAAAAGAAATATATGGCATTTCACGAAAAAAAGTTGCTTTTCACCGAAAAAGTGATTTTTTCGATGATTTTCTGCTTATTTCGTTGTTTTCATCAAAATTAACTTTTCATTTCTATGTTTTGATTGAAAATGAAGGAAAAAGCAAGAAATATATTGACTTTTTATTGCTATTCATTTTTTTTTCTCCCAAAATTACATAAATTATCCCTTTTTCAGCGTTTTTAAGAGAATTAACATCTTATCAAAGAAAGACCATCTTTTTAATGAAGAAAAAAGGAATATACGCCATTTTACGAAAAAAAGTTCCTTTTCACCGAAAAAGTGAATATATTGATGATTTTCTCCTTATTTCATTGTTTTCATAAATAATAAACAAAAAACAATAAATATTGCCACAATGTACTTTCTTCTCAAAAATTTCATAAATGACGTGTTTTTCAACGTTTTTAGGAGTATCAACGGCATTTTACACAAAATCCCATTTTACAAGTGTAATATAGGCAATTTGAATAAAGAAAAAAAATCGGCCTAAAAAGTGATTTTTTTCAATGTTTTTATCTTATTTTCATCTGTTGGTGGAAAAAAAGCAGAAATATATTCTTTTTTCGAAAAAAAAAAAAATTTCTCTAAAACTGCATAAATGACTCTTTTTTCAATGTTTTACGGAGATTTACAACTTTTCAAAGAAAACCCTTTCTTTTAGGAAAAATATATGATTTTACACGAAAAGTCATTTTTTAATCATTTTCTTTTGATTTCAATGTTCTGATTAAAAACAAGAAAAAAAACACTATATACATTTTCTTTCTCTGAAACTGTACAAAGTACCCATTTTTGAACGTTTAAAAACATGTACAAAGAAACTTTCTCATGTTACAATATACTTTTTTTTCTAAAATTTCAAAAACTACGTGTTTTTTAAACGTTTTTAGGAGTATTAACGGAATTTTACACGAAAACCACCTTTTACAATTATAACATGGAATTTGAATTAAGAAAAAAAATTCTGGTGAAAAGTGCCTTTTTTTTGTTTTTCATGTTATTTCATTGGTTGATAGAAGAAAAGCAAAAAATTAATTGTTTTTTACGACAATATTTTTTTTTCTCTAAAAATGCAAAAATCATTCTTTTTTCAACGTTTTTTTAGGATATTTTAAAACTTTTTCAAGGAAGCCGCTCTCTTTTAGAAAAAAAAAGGATGATTTTACTGCAAATCAATGATTTTCTATTGATTTCAATGTTTTGAATAAAAAAAAGGGAAAAAAAACACTTTATACATTTCCTTTCTCTGAAAGTATATAAACTACCAAATTTTAACCTTTTTGGACGTTTTAACAACAATTTTGAAAAAAAAACTTTCATGTTACAAAAAATGTAATATATATATATATATACCGTTCAAGAAAGAAAATGTTTCTTTAAAAAAAAAAAAGGGGGATATTTCAAATGTCTCTATTTTAATTTCCATGTTTTGATTGAAAAGGAAGAAAAAATCAAGAAATCCACGTAGTTTTTATGGCAAAACATTTTCTTTCCTTAAAATTCCATAAATTACCCGTTTTTCAACGTTTTTCAGAGTATTAACAATATTTTAAAGTAAACCCTCTTTTTAACATAAATATAATTGTAATATTTGCAATTTAACCAAAAAAAGTGTACTTTCTACCCAATTTTAACCTTTTTAGGAGTTTTAACAATATTTTGAGGAAAAATCTTTTTAACTTAAATAAAAAGTATGCCATTTCAAAGAAAAAAAATTATGTCAAAAATTTTCTGTTTCTTTTTTTCTATCCATGTTTTGATTGAAAATGAAGGAAAAAGACAC
>CM035220.1:5992814-6003179 GCA_020233015.1 Callinectes sapidus | reverse complement strand
TAACAAGAAACTTTTTTCGTGAAATAACATATATTCCTTTATTCTTAAGTAAAATAAAGATGGTCTTTCTTAGATAAGATGTTAATTTTCCAAGAAACGCTGGAAACGGGATAATTTATGCAATTTTGAGAGAAAAAATGAATTGCCATGAAAAAATAATATATTTCTTGCTTTATCCTTCATTTTTACTCAAAACATAGAAATGAAAAGAAATAACACTTAAAAATCCTGTTTTTTTTTATAGAAATATATATACTTTTTCATTGAAATGGCTTGTATTACATTTTATGTAACATGAAAAAGGAATTTTCTTCAAAAAGTTAAAACCAATAAAAAGTTTTAAATAGGGTAGTTTATGTAAATTTAAAGAGAAAAACAATACGCTATAGCGTATTGCTTATGTTTTTAATTAAAACATGGAAATTCAAAGAAAATTACTGAAAAACTCAATTTTGGAGGTAAAAACATACTTTATTTTCTAAGGGAAGATGAATTTGTCATAAAATTATTGTAAAACCCTTAAAAACGTTGAAAAATGGATAATTCAAATCGCATATGTTATACTTGTAAAAGGTTGTTTTATGGAAAATGCCGTTAATACTCTCTAGAAAAAAAACGTAATTTATGAAATTTTAGATAGAAAAAGTATACTGTAACATGAAGACGTTGTTTTCTACAAAATGTGTTTAAACGTCCAAAAAGGTTAAAAATGGATACTTTGTTCAGTTTCAGAGAAAGAAAATGTATATAGTGTTTATTTTCTTGTTTTTAATCAAAACATTGATATTAATAGAAAATTATTAAAAAAGTGAATTTTTTTGTAAAAAATTTTTTTTCGTAAAAGAAATGGTTTTCTTTAAAAAGAGTAAATCTCCGAAAAAAAAACTTTGAAAAAAGGGTCATTTATGCGGTTTTAGAGAAAGAAATATATATTGTCGTAAACCAAAGATAAAAGCGTCAAAATAGGTAATATGTGCAATTTTAGAAAAAAATATATTGTCGACAAAAAGAATGAATTTTTTTGGTTTTGTTCCAAAAACAAATGAAATAATGAAAAAAAAACTCACTTTTGGAGGTAAAAACATACTTTTTTTCAAAGGGAAGATGGATTTGTCATAAATTTATTGTAAAACCCTTAAAAACGTTGAAAAATGGATAATTCAAATCGCATATGTTATACTTGTAAATGGAGGTTTTATGTAAAATGCCGTTAATACTCCTAAAAACAGAAAAAAAAACGTAATTTACGAAATTTTACATAGAAAAAGTATATTGTAACATGAAAAAAGTTGTTTTGTACAAAATGTGTTTAAACGTCCAAAAAGGTTATAAATGGATACTTTGTATAGTTTCAGAGAAAGAAAATGTATATAGCGCTTTTTTTTTTTTTTTTTTAATCAAAACATTGAAATCTATAGAAAATGGTTGAAAAAGTGACTTTTGGTGTAAAATCCTTTTTTTTTCGTAAAAGAGATGGTTTTCCTTTAAAATTAGTAAATCTCTGAAAAACATTGAAAAAAGGGTCATTTATGCGGTTTTAAAGAAAAAAATATATTGTCGTAAAATAAGGATAAAACCATAAAAATAGGTAATTTGTGCAATTTTAGAGAAAAAAATATATTGTCAAGAAAAAGAATGTATTTTTTTGGTTTACTTATACCAACAAATGAAAATATGAAAAAAACCTTGAAAAAGTCAATTTTTAGGCAAAATTTTCTTCTTGATTCAAATTGCATATATTATACGTGTAAAAAGAGGTTTTGTTTAAAATGCCATTAATACACGTAAAAACGTTGAAAAACACGTCATTTATGATTTTTTCAGAAAAAAAGTATACTGTGGCAATATTCTGTGTTTTTTGTTTATTGTTTGATGAAATCAATGAAATAAGCAGAAAATCATCGAAAAATTCTTTTTTTCGGTGAAAAGGAACTTTTTTCGTGAAATGGCATATATTCCTTTTTTCTGAACTAAAATAAAGATGGTCTTTCTTAGATAAGATGTAATTCTCCAAGAAACGCTGGAAACGGGATAATTTATGCAATTTTGAGAGAAATTGAATTGCCATGAAAAGTTAATGTATTTCTTGCTTTTTCCTTCATTTTCACTCAAACATGGAAATGAAAAAAAAACACTGAAAAATCCTTTTTCTTAAAGAAATGTATATTTTTTTTCATTGAAATAGCTTGTATTACATTTTATGTAACATGAAAAAGAGATTTTCTTCAAAATGTTGTTAAAACCAATAAAAAGGTTTCAATAGGGTTGTTTATGTAACTTTAAAGAGAGAAACAATGCACTAGAGCGTATTGTTCATGTTTTTAATTAAAACATGGAAATTCAAAGAAAATTACTGAAAACTCACTTTTGGAGGTAAAAACTTTTTTTTTCTAGAGGAAGATAGATTTGTCATAAATTTATTTTAAAACCCTTAGAAACGTTGAAAAATGGATAATTCAAATCGCATATGTTATACTTGTAAAAAATGGTTTTAGGTAAAATGCCATTAATACACCTAAAAACTGAAAAATACGTAATATATAAAATTTTAGATAGAGAAAGTATATTGTAACCTGAAAAAAGTTGTTTTCTACAAAATGTGTTTAAACGTCCGAAAAGGTTAAAAATGGACACTTTGTACAGTTTCAGAGAAAGAAAATATATATAGTGTTTATTTTCTTGTTTTTAATCAAAACATTGAAATCAATAGAAAATTATTTAAAAGTGACGTTTCGTGTAAAATCATATTTTTTTCGTAAAAGACATGGATTTCCTTTAAAAGTAGTAAATCTCCGAAAAACATTGAAAAAAGGGTCATTTATACGGTTTTAAAGAGAAAAAAAAATGTCGTAAAATAACGATAAAAGCATAAAAATAGGTAATTTGTGCAATTTTAGACAAAAAAAGTATTGTCGAGAAAAAGAATGTATTTTTATGTTTTTTTTTTCCATCAACAAATGAAAATATGAAAAAAACCTTGAAAAGTCACTTTTTAAACAGAATTTTCTTCTTTATTCAAATTGCATATATTATACATGTATAAAGGGGTTTTGTTTGAATTCCGTTAATACTCCTAAAAACGTTGAAAAGCACGTCATTTATGATTTTTTTTCAGAAAAAGAGTATATTTTTGCAATATTCAGTGTTTTTTGTTTATTTTTTGATGAAAACAATGAAATAAGCAGAAAATCATCGAAAAATTCACTTTTTCGGTAAAAAGAAACTTTTTCCGTAAAATGGCATATATTCCTTTTTTCTTAAGTAAAATAAAGATGTTCTTTCTTAGAAAAAAAGGAATATATGCCAAAATTGTATAAATTATCCCCTTTTCTTCGTTTTTAGGAGAATTAACATCTTATCTAAGAAAGACCATCTTTTTAAGTGAAGAAAAAAAGAAATATATGGCATTTCACGAAAAAAGTTGCTTTTCACCGAAAAAGTGATTTTTTCGATGATTTTCTGCTTATTTCGTTGTTTTCATCAAAATTAACTTTTCATTTCCATGTTTTGATTGAAAATGAAGGAAAAAGCAAGAAATATATTGACTTTTTATTGCTATTCAATTTTTTCTCCCAAAATTACATAAATTATCCCATTTTTAGCGTTTTAAAGAGAATTAACATCTTATCTAAGAGAGACCATCTTTTTTAATGAAGAAAAAAGGAATATATGCCATTTCACGGAAAAAAGTTCCTTTTCACCGAAAAAGTGAATATTTCGATGATTTTCTCCTTATTTCATTGTTTTCATAAATAATAAACAAAAAACAATGAATATTGCCACAATGTAGTACTTTCTTGTCAAAAATTTCATGAATGACGTGTTTTTCAACGTTTTTAGGATTATCAACGCCATTTTACACAAAACCCTCATTTAAAAGCGTGATATAGGCAATTTGAATAAAGAAAAAAATTCGGCCTAAAAAGGGACTTTTTCAATGTTTTTATCTTATCTTAATCTGTTGGTGGAAAAAGACCAAAAATACATTCTTTTTTCGACAATATATTTTCTTTCTCTAAAACTGCATAAATGACCCTTTTTTCAATGTTTTACGGAGATTTACAACGTTTTAAAGAAAACCTTCTCTTTTAGTAAAAAAAAATATATGATTTTACACGAAAAGTCATTTTTTAATATTTTTCTTTTTATTTCAATGTTCTCATTAAAAACAAGAAAAAAAAACTCTATATACATTTTCTTTCTCTGAAACTGTACAAAGTACCCATTTTTGAACGTTTAAAAACATGTACAAAGAAACTTTTTCATGTTACAATATACTTTTTTATTTTAAATTTCGAAAACTATGTGTTTTTTAAACGTTTTTAGGAGTATTAACGGCATTTTACACGAAACCCACATTTTACATTTATAACACATGCAATTTGAATTAAGAAAAAAATTCTGCTGAAAAGTGACTTTTTTTTTGTTTTTCATGTTATTTTCATTGGTTGATAGAAGAAAAGCAAAAAATTAATTGTTTTTTACGACATTTTTTTTTCTCTAAAAATGCATAAATCATTCTTTTTTCAACGTTTTTTTAGGAGATTTTAAAACTTTTTCAAGGAAGCCGCTCTCTTTTAGAAAAAAAAGGATGATTTTACTCCAAATCAATGATTTTCTATTGATTTCAATGTTTTGAATAAAAAAAGGGAAAAAAACACTTTATACATTTCCTTTCTCTGAAAGTATATAAACTACCAAATTTTAACCTTTTTGGACGTTTTAACAACAATTTTGAAAAAAAAAACTCTTTCATGTTACAAAAAATGTAATATATATATACCGTTCAAGAAAGAAAATGTTTCTTTAAAAAAAAAGGGGATATTTTAAATGTCTCTATTTTAATTTCCATGTTTTGATTGAAAAGGAAGAAAAAATCAAGAAATCCACGTAGTTTTTATGGTAAAACATTTTATTTCCTTAAAATTCCATAAATTACCCGTGTTTCAACGTTTTTCAGAGTATTAACAATATTTTAAAGTAAACCCTCTTTTTAACATAAATGTAATTGTAATATTTGCAATTTAACCAAAAAAGTGTACTTTCTACCCAATTTTAACCTTTTTAGGAGTTTTAACAATATTTTGAGGAAAAATCTTTTTAATTTAAATAAAAAGTATGCCATTTCAAAGAAAAAAAATTATGTCAAAATTTTTCTTTGTTTCTTTTTTTCTATCCATGTTTTGATTGAAAATAAAGGAAAAAGACACTTAAATTTTATAGCATACGTTTTTTCATCAATATTGCATAAATTACCTCTTTTTCAGCGCTTTTAAGAGTATTAACAACATTTCAAAGAAAAACGCTCATTTTAGTTAGTTAGTTTAGTTTTTATCTCCAAAAGTGAGTTTTTTTCAGTAATTATCTTTCAATTTCAATTTTTTCATTAAAAACAAGAAAAATACACTATATATTTTTTTTCTCTTTAAAGTTACATAAACTACCCTATTTTAACCTTTTTATTGGTTTTAACAACATTTTTAAGAAAATCCCTTTTTCTTGTTACATAAAATGTAATACAAGCCATTTCAAGGAAAAAATATACATTTCTTTTAGAAAAAATTTTTTTTGTATTTTTCTTTTCATTTCCATGTTTTGATTGAAAATTAAGGAAAAAGCTAGAAATATATTGACTTTTTATAGCAATTCATTTTTTTCTTTCAAAATTGCATAAATTATCCCCTTTTCAGCGTTTTTTGGAGAATCAACATCTAATCTAAGAACACCATTTTTTTTAGTGAAGAAAAAAGGAATATATGGCATTCCACGGAAAAAGTTCCTTTTCACCGAAAAACTGATTTTTTCGATGATCTGCTTATTTCATTATTTTAATAAAAGAATAACTTTTCATTTCTATGTTTTGATGGAAAATGAAGGAAAAAGAAAGAAATATATTGACTTTTTATTGCAATTATTTTTTTTCTCTCAAAATTGCATAAATTATCCCCTTTTTAGCGTTTTTAGGAGAATTAACATCTTATCTCATAAAGACCATCTTTTTTAGTGAAGAAAAAAGGAATATATGCCATTTCACGGAAAAAGTTCCTTTTCATCGAAAAAGTAAATTTTTCGATGATTTTCTGCTTATTTCATTGTTTTCATAAAAAATAACTTTTCATTTCCATGTTTTGATTGAAAATGAAGGAAAAAGCAACATATATATTGTCTTTTTATAGCAATTCATTTTTTTCTCTCAAAATTGCATAAATTATCCTCTTTTCAGCGTTTTTAGGGGAATTAACATCTTATCTAAGAAAGACCATCTTTTTTAGTGAAGAAAAAAGGAATATATGCCATTTCACGGAAAAAGTTCATTTTCACCTAAAAAATGAATTTTTCGATGGTTCTCTGCTTATTTCATTGTTTTCATAATAAATAACTTTTCATTTCCATGTTTTGATTAAAAATTAAAGACAAGGCAAGAAATATATTGAATTTTTTTGCAATTCAATTTTTTTTCTCTCAAAATTGCATGCATTATCCCCTTTTCAGCGTTTTAAGGACAATTAACATCTTATCTAAGAAAGACCATCTTATTAAATGAAGAAAAAAAGAAATATATGCCATTTAAGAAAAAAAAGTTGCTATTCACCGAAAAAGTGTTTTTTCGATGATTTTCTGCTTATTTCATTGTTTTCATAAAAATTAACTTTTCATATCCATGTTTTGATTGAAAAAGAAGGAAATATCAAGAAATATATTGACTTTTTATTGCAGTTCATTATTTTGTCTCTCAAAATTGCATAAATTATCCCCTTCTCAGCGTTTTTAGGAGAATTAATATCTTATCTAAGGAAGACCATCTTTTTAAGTAAACAAAAAAAGGAATATATGTCATTTCACGAAAAAAGTTCCTTTTCACCGAAAAAGGGAGTATTTCGATTATTTTCTGCTTATTTCATTGTTTTCATAAATAATAAAGAAAAAACAATGGATACTATGACAATATACTTTTTTCTCAAAAATTTAATAAATGACGTGTTTTTTAACGTTTTTAGGAGTATTAACGGCATTTTACACAAAACCCCCTTTTACAAGTGTAATATAGGCAATTTGAATAAAGAAAAAAATTCTGCCTAAAAAGGGACTTTTTCAATGTTTTTATCTTATTTTCATCTGTTGGTGGAAAAAAAGCAAAAATAGTCTTTTTTTCGACAATATATTTTTTTCTCTTAAACTGCATAAATGACCCTTTTTCAATGTTTTACGGAGATTTACAACTTTTCGAAGAAAACTCTCTCTTTTAGGAAAAAAATATGATTTTACACGAAAAGTAATTTTTTAATAATTTTCTTTTCATTTCAATGTTTTGATTAAAAACAAGGAAATAAACACTATATACATTTTCTTCTTTTGAAACTGTACAAAGTACCCAATTATGAACATTTAAAAACATGTACAGAGAAACTTTTTCATGTTACAATATCCTTTTTTATCCAAATTTTCAAAAATTACGCGTTTTTTAAACGTTTTTAGGAGTATCAATGGCATTTTACACGAGACCCACCTTTTACAATTATAACATATGCAATTTGAATTCAGAAAAAAAATTCTGCTGAAAAGTGACTTTTTTATGTTTTACATGTTATTTTCGTTGGTTGATAGAAGAAAAGCAAAAAATTTATTGTTTTTTACGACAATATCTTTTTCTCTAAAAATGCATAAATCATACTTTTTTAAGCGTTTTTTTGGAAATTTAAAAGTTTTCAATGAAGCCGCTCTCTTTTAGAAAAAAAGGATAATTTTACTCCAAATCAATAATTTTCTATTGATTTCAATGTTTTCATTAAAAACAAGAGAAAAAACACTTTATACATTTCCCTTCTCTGAAAGTATATAAACTACCAAATCTTAACCTTTTTGGACGTTTTAACAACATTTTGAAGAAGAAACCTTTTTCATGTTACGAAAAAAAAGTAATATATATATCCTGTTCAAGAAAGAAAATATTTCTTTAAAAAAAAAGGGATAATTTAAATGTTTCTATTTTAATTTCCATGTTTTGATTGCAAAGGAAGCAAAAATCAAGAAATCCATGTAGTTTTTATGGCAAAACATTTTCTTTCCTAGAAATTCCATAAATTACCCGTGTTTCAACGTTTTTTAGAGTATTAACAATATTTTAAAGTAAACCCTCTTTTTCACATAAATATAATTGTAATATATGCAATTTAACAAAGAAAAAGTGTATTTTCTATCCTATTTTAACCTTTTTAGGAGTTTTAACAATATTTTGAGAAAAAATCTTTTTAATTTAAATAAATTTCAAAGAAAAAAGCAAATTTATATCAAAATTCTCTTTGTTTTACTTTTTCTATCCATGTTTTGTTTGAAAATGAAGGAAAATGACACTTAAATTATATAGCAGTACATTTTTTTCATCAATATTTCATAAATTACCTCTTTTTCAGCGTTTTTAACATTTCAAAGAAAAACACTCAGTTTTAGTTAGATAGTTTAGTTTTTACCTCCAAAAGTGAGTTTTTTTCAGTAATTATCTTTCAATTTCAATGTTTTAATTAAAAACAAGAAAAATGCACTATATATTTTTTTTCTCTTTTAAGTTACATAAACTACCCTATTTTAACCTTTTCATTGGTTTTAACAACATTTTGAAGAAAATCCCTTTTTCTTGTTACATAAAATGTAATACAAGCCATTTCAAGGAAAAAATATATATTTCTTTTAGAAAAAGATTTTTACAGTATTTTTCTTTTCACTTCCATGTTTTGATTGAAAATTAAGGAAAAAGCTAGAAATATATTGACTTTTTATAGCAATTCATTTTTTTCTTTCAAAATTGCATAAATTATCCCCTTTTCAGCGTTTTTTGGAGAATCAACATCTAATCTAAGAACACCATTTTTTTTAGTGAAGAAAAAAGGAATATATGGCATTCCACGGAAAAAGTTCCTTTTCACCGAAAAACTGATTTTTTCGATGATCTGCTTATTTCATTATTTTAATAAAAGAATAACTTTTCATTTCTATGTTTTGATGGAAAATGAAGGAAAAAGAAAGAAATATATTGACTTTTTATTGCAATTCATTTTTTTCTCTCAAAATTGCATAAATTATCCCCTTTTTAGTGTTTTTAGGAGAATTAACATCTTATCTCATAAAGACCATCTTTTTAGTGAAGAAAAAAGGAATATATGCCATTTCACGGAAAAAGTTCCTTTTCATCGAAAAAGTAAATTTTTCGATGATTTTCTGCTTATTTCATTGTTTTCATAAAAAATAACTTTTCATTTCCATGTTTTGATTGAAAATGAAGGAAAAAGCAACATATATATTGAATTTTTATAGCAATTCATTTTTTTCTCTCAAAATTGCATAAATTATCCTCTTTTCAGCGTTTTTAGGGGAATTAACATTTTATCTAAGAAAGACCATCTTTTTTAGTGAAGAAAAAAGGAATATATGCCATTTCAGGGAAAAGTTCATTTTCACCTAAAAAATGAATTTTTCGATGGTTTTCTGCTTATTTCATTGTTTTCATAATAAATAACTTTTCATTTCCATGTTTTGATTACAAATTAAAGACAAGGCAAGAAATATATTGAATTTTTTTGCAATTCATTTTTTTTCTTTCAAAATTGCATACATTATCCCGTTTTCAGCGTTTTAAGGACAATTAACATCTTATCTAAGAAAGACCATCTTATTAAATGAAGAAAAAAAGAAATATATGCCATTTAAGAAAAAAAAGTTGCTATTCACCGAAAAAGTGTTTTTTCGATGATTTTCTGCTTATTTCATTGTTTTCATAAAAATTAACTTTTCATATCCATGTTTTGATTGAAAAAGAAGGAAATATCAAGAAATATATTGACTTTTTATTGCAGTTCATTATTTTGTCTCTCAAAATTCCATAAATTATCCCCTTCTCAGCGTTTTTAGGAGAATTAATATCTTATCTAAGGAAGACCATCTTTTTAAGTAAACAAAAAAAGGAATATATGTCATTTCACGAAAAAAGTTCCTTTTCATCGAAAAAGGGAGTATTTCAATGATTTTCTGCTTATTTCATTGTTTTCATAAATAATAAAGAAAAAACAATGGATACTATGACAATATACTTTTTTCTCAAAAATTTAATAAATGACGTGTTTTTTAACGTTTTTAGGAGTATTAACGGCATTTTACACAAAACCCCCTTTTACAAGTGTAATATAGGCAATTTGAATAAAGAAAAAAATTCTGCCTAAAAAGGGACTTTTTCAATGTTTTTATCTTATTTTCATCTGTTGGTGGAAAAAAAGCAAAAATAGTCTTTTTTTCGACAATATATTTTTTTCTCTTAAACTGCATAAATGACCCTTTTTCAATGTTTTACGGAGATTTACAACTTTTCGAAGAAAA
>CM035220.1:5980242-5992714 GCA_020233015.1 Callinectes sapidus | reverse complement strand
ATAAATTATCCCCTTTTCAGCGTTTTTTGGAGAATCAACATATAATCTAAGAACACCATTTTTTTTAGTGAAGAAAAAAGGAATATATGCCATTCCACGGAAAAAGTTCCTTTTCACCGAAAAACTGATTTTTTCGATGATCTGCCTATTTCATTATTTTAATAAAAGAATAACTTTTCATTTCTATGTTTTGATTGAAAATGAAGGAAAATGAAAGAAATATATTGACTTTTTATTGCAATTCATTTTTTTCTCTCAAAATTGCTTAAATTATCCCCTTTTTAGCGTTTTTAGGAGAATTAACATCTTATCTCATAAAGACCATCTTTTTTAGTGAAGAAAAAAGGAATATATGCCATTTCACGGAAAAAAGTTCCTTTTCATCGAAAAAGTAAATTTTTGATGATTTTCTGCTTATTTCATTGTTTTCATAAAAAATAACTTTTTATTTCCATGTTTTGATTGAAAATGAAGGAAAAAACAACATATATATTGACTTTTTATAGCAATTCATTTTTTTCTCTCAAAATTGCATAAATTATCCTCTTTTCAGCGTTTTTAGGAGAATTAACATCTTATCTAAGAAAGACCATCTTTTTTAGTGAAGAAAAAAGGAATTTATGCCATTTCATGGAAAAGTTCATTTTCACCTAAAAAATGAATTTTTCGATGATTTTCTGCTTATTTCATTGTTTTCATAATAAATAACTTTTCATTTCCATGTTTTGATTAAAAATTAAAGACAAGGCAAGAAATATATTGAATTTTTTTGCAATTCATTTTTTTTTCTCTCAAAATTGCATACATTATCCCCTTTTCAGCGTTTTAAGGACAATTAACATCTTATCTAAGAAAGACCATCTTATTAAACGAAGAAAAAAAGAAATATATGCCATTTAAGAAAAAAAAGTTGCTATTCACCGAAAAAGTGTTTTTTCGATGATTTTCTGCTTATTTCTTTGTTTTCATAAAAATTAACTTTTCATATCCATGTTTTGATTGAAAAAGAAGGAAGAATCAAGAAATATATTGACTTTTTATTGCAGTTCATTATTTTGTCTCTCAAAATTGCATAAATTATCCCCTTCTCAGCGTTTTTAAGAGAATTAATATCTTATCTAAGGAAGACCATCTTTCTAAGTAAACAAAAAAGGAATATATGTCATTTCACGAAAAAAGTTTCTTTTCACCGAAAAAGGGAGTATTTCGATGATTTTCTGCTTATTTCATTGTTTTCATAAATAATAAACAAAAAACAATGGATACTATGACAATATACTTTTTTTCTCAAAAATTTAATAAATGACGTGTTTTTTAACGTTTTTAGGAGTATTAACGGCATTTTACACAAAACCCCCTTTTACAAGTGTAATATAGGCAATTTTAATAAAGAAAAAAATTCTGCCTAAAAAGGGACTTTTTCAATGTTTTTATCTTATTTTCATCTGTTGGAGGAAAAAAAGCAAAAATAGTCTTTTTTCGACAATATATTTTTTTTCTCTTAAACTGCATAAATGACCCTTTTTTCAATATCTTACGGAGATTTACAACTTTTCAAAGAAAACTCTCTCTTTTAGGAAAAAAATATGATTTTACACGAAAAATCATTTTTTAATAATTTTCTTTTCATTTCAATGTTTTGATTAAAAACAAGGAAATAAACACTATATACATTTTCTTTTTTTGAAACTGTACAAAGTACCCAATTTTCAACGTTTAAAAACATGTACAGAGAAACTTTTTCATGTTACAATATCCTTTTTTACCTAAATTTTCAAAAATTACGCGTTTTTTAAACATTTTTAGGAGTATCAATGGCATTTTACACGAGACCCACCTTTTACAATTATAACATATGCAATTTGAATTAAGAAAAAAAATTCTGCTGAAAAGTGACTTTTTTATGTTTTACATGTTATTTTCGTTGGTTGATAGAAGAAAAGCAAAAAATTAATTGTTTTTTACGACAATATCTTTTTCTCTAAAAATGCATAAATCATACTTTTTTTAACGTTTTTTTGGAGATTTAAAACTTTTCAAGGAAGCTGCTCTCTTTTAGAAAATAAGGATAATTTTACTCCAAATCAATGATTTTATATTGATTTCAATGTTTTGATTAAAAACAAGAGAAAAAACACTTTATACATTTCTCTTCTCTGAAAGTATGTAAACTACCAAATCTTAACCTTTTTTGACGTTTTAACAACATTTTGAAGAAGAAACCTTTTTCATGTTACACAAAAAAAGTAATATATATATCCTGTTCAAGAAAGAAAATATTTCTTTAAAAAAAAGGGATAATTTAAATGTATCTATTTTAATTTCCATGTTTTGATTGAAAAGGAAGGAAAAATCAAGAAATCCATGTAGTTTTTATGGCAAAACATTTTCTTTCCTAAAAATTCCATAAATTACCCGTGTTTCAACGTTTTTCAGAGTATTAACAATATTTTAAAGTAAACCCTCTTTTTCACATAAATATAATTTTAATATATGCAATTTAACAAAGAAAAAGTGTATTTTCTATCCTATTTTAACCTTTTTAGAAGTTTTAACAATATTTTGAGGAAAAATCTTTTTAATTTAAATAAAAAATTATGCCATTTCAAAGAAAAAAGCAAATTTATATCAAAATTCTCTTTGTTTTACTTTTTCTATTCATGTTGTCTTTGAAAATGAAGGAAAATGACACTTAAATTTTATAGCAGTACATTTGTTTCATCAATATTTCATAAATTACCTCTTTTTCAGCATTTTTAACATTTCAAAGAAAAACACTCAGTTTTATTTAGATAGTTTAGTTTTTACCTCCAAAAGTGAGTTTTTTTCAGTAATTATCTTTCAATTTCAATGTTTTAATTAAAAACAAGAAAAATACACTATATATTTTTTTTTCTCTTTTAAGTTACATAAACTACCCTATTTTAACCTTTTCATTGGTTTTAACAACATTTTGAAGGAAATCCCTTTTTCTTGTTACATAAAATGTAATACAAGCCATTTCAAGGAAAAAATATATATTTCTTTTAGAAAAAGGATTTTACAGTATATTTCTTTTCACTTCCATGTTTTGATTGAAAATGAAGGAAAAAGCAAGAAATATATTGACTTGTTATAGCAATTCAATTTTTTTCTCAAAATTGCATAAGTTATCCCCTTTTTAGCGTTTTTAGGAGAATTAACATCTTATCTAAGAAAGACCATCTTTTTTTAGTGAATAAAAAAGGAATATATGCCTTTTCACGGAAAAAGTTCCTTTTCACCGAAAAAGTGAATTTTTCGATGATTTTGTAGCAGCACACTACTTCAGTCTGCCCTTAAATATACTGTAGCAGCACACTACTTCAGTCTGCCCTTAAATATACCATTCTCACATTCTGTCTGTTTTGAGCGCACACTATTTCATTTGTAATATATATCATTCCTTTATATATCATTTCATCCGTTCTACATACACATCATACACAAACCAACATACACATTAAAACACACATAAATATTCCTTTCAACCATTATCCATTCTTAACACTTCACTCATCTTACACACATCTCACACAATAATCAAATACCAGATAATATATTACTAATGAAAATCTATAAGTATACCAAAGATATAAAGTGAATAAAGAAGAGAGTAACAAGAGTGGATTTCCTTCACCGTTAAAAATGGGTACTTTGTACAGTTTCAGTGAAAGAAAATGTATATAGGGTTTATTTTCTTGTTTTAATCAAAACATTGAAATCCATAGAAAATGATTAAAAAATTATTTTTGGTGTTAATTTTTTTTTTTTTTTTTTTTTTTTCGTAAAAGAGATGGTTTCCCTTGAAAAGCATTAAAACTCCAAAAAACATTGAAAAAAGTTCATTTATGCAGTTTTAGAGAAAAAAAATATATTATGATAAAATAAGGATAAAAGCATAAAAATAGGTAATTTGTGCAATTTTAGAGAAAAAAATATTGTCGAGAATAAGAAGCATTTTTTTTTTTTCTTCCTTGAACAATTGAAAATGAGAAAAAAACATAGAAAAAGTCACTTTTTAGGCAGATTTTTCTTCTTTATTCAAATTGCATATATTATACTTGTAAAAAAGGGTTTATTTTAAAATGCCGTTAATATTCCTAAAAACGTTGAAAAACACGTCATTTATGATTTTTTTCAGTAAAAAGTACATTGTCGCAATATTCAGTGTTTTTTTTTTATGAAAACAATGAAATAAGCAGAAAATCATCGAAAAATTCACTTTTTCGGTGAAAAGGAACTTTTTTCGTGAAAAAGCATATATTCCTTTTCTCTGAACTAAAGAACAAATGGTGTTTCTTTGATAAGATGTTAATTCTCCTAAAAACGCTGGAAAGGGGATAATTTATGCAATTTTGAGAGAAAAAAAATTCCAATAAAAAGTTAATAAATTTCTTGCTTTTTCCTTCATTTTCATTCAAAACGTGCAAATAAAAAGAAAAAACTGAAAAATCCTTTTACTAAAATTTTTTTTTTCCTTCAAAATGGCTTGTATTACATATTATGTAACATAACAAAGGCATTTTCTTCAAAATGTTGTTAAAACCAATAAAAAGGTTGAAATAGGGTAGTTTATGTAACTTTAAAGAGAAAAAACAATACTCTACAGCGTACTATTCATGTTTTTTTATTAAAATATGGAAATTCAAAGAAAATTACTAAAAAACTCACTTTTGGAGGTAAAAAACATACTTTTTATTCTAAGGCAAGATGAATTTTTCATTAAAATATTATAAAACCCTGAAAAACGTTGAAAAATAGATAATTCAAATCGCATATGTTATACGTGTAAATGGTGGTTTTGTGTAAAATGGCGTTAATACTCTTAAAAACTGAAAAAAAACTAATTAACGAAATTTTAGATAAAAAAAAAGTATATTGTAACATGAAAAAGTTATTTTCTACAAAATATTTTCAAACGTCCAAAAAGGTTAAAAATGTACTTTGTACAGTTTTAGAGAAAGAAAATGTATATAGTGTTTATTTTCTTGTTTTTAATCAAAACATTGAAATCAAAAGAAAAATGATTAAAAAATCAAATTTTTCTCGTAAAAGAAATGATTTTCCTTGAAAAGCTGTAAATCTCCGAAAAACATTCAAAAAAGGGTCATTTATGCAGTTTTAGAGAAAAAATATATATTATCGTAAAATAAGGATAAAACCATAAAAATAGGTAATTTGTGCAATTTTAGATTAAAAAATTATCGTCGAGAAAAATAATATATTTTTATTGGTTTTCTTCTACCAACAAATATAAGAAAATAAGAAAAAAAAACATTGAAAAGTCACTTTTTAGGCAGAATTTTCTACTTTATTCAAATTGCATATTTTATACTTGTAAAAAGGGGTTTTGTTTAAAATGCCATTAATACTACTAAAAACGTTGATAAACACGTCATTTATGATTTTCTTTCAGTAAAAAGTATATTCTTGCAATATTCATTGTTTTTTTCTTTTATTTTTTTTATGAAAACAATGAAATAATCAGAAAATCATTAAAAAATTCACTTTCTCGTTGAAAAGGAAATTTCTTCCTGAAATGGCATATATTCCTTTCTAAACTAAAAAAAAAAAAATGGTCTTTCTTAGATAAGATGTTAACTCTCCTAAAAACGCTGGAAAGGAGATAATTTATGCAATTTTGAGAAAAAAAACTGAATTTAAATAAAAAGTTAATATATTTCTTGTTTTTTCCTTTATTTTCATTCAAAACGTGCAAATGAAAAGCAAAATCACTGAAAAATTCGTTTTTTTTTAAGAAATATATATATATTTTTACCTTGAAATGGATTGTATTACATTTTATGTAACATGAAAAAGGGATTTTCTTCAAAATGTTGTTTAAACTAATAAAAAAGTACTTTATGTAACTTTAAAAATAAAAACCAATACTCTATTGCGTACTGCTCATGTTTTTAATCAAAACATGAAAATTCAAAGAAAATTACTGAAAAACTCAATTTTGGAGGTAAAAACATTCTTTTTTTTCTAAGGGGAAGATGGATTTGTCATAAAAATATTTTAAATCCCTAAAAAACGTTGAAAAATGGATAATTAAAATGGCATATGTTAAACTTGTAAAAGAGGGTTTTGTGTAAAATGCCGATAATACTCTTAAAAACTGAAAAAAAACCCAAGTTACGAAATTTTACATAAAAAGAGTATATATGTAGTAACATGAAAAGTTGTTTTCCACAAAACATTTTTAAACGTCCAAAAAGGTTAAAAATGGGTACTTTGTATAGTTTCAGAGAAAGAAAATGTATATTGTGTTTATTTTCTTGTTTTTAATCAAAACATTGGAATCAATAGAAAATTATTAAAAAATTACTTTTGGTGTACAATCATATTTTTTTCGTAAAAGAGATGGTTTTCCTTGAAAAGTTGTAAATCTCCAAAAAACAATGAAAAAAGGGTCATTCATGCAGTTTTAGAGAAAAAAATATATTATCGTAAAATAAGCATACAAATAGGAAATTTGTGCAATTTTACAAAAAATATATATATATATTGTCGATAAAAAGAATGTTTTTTTTTTTCTTCCACCAGTAAATAAAAATAAGAAAAAAACGTTGAAAAGGCACCTTTTAGGCAGAATTTTCTTCTTTATTCAAATTGCATATAATATATATATATATAAAAGAGGGTTTTGTTTAAAATGCCGTTAATTCTCCTAAAAACGTTAAAAAACACTTCTTTTATTATTTGTTTCTGTAAAAAGTATATTGTTGCAATATTCAGTGTTTTTTTGTTTAGTTTTTGATGAAAACTATGAAATAATCAGAAAATCATCGAAAAACTCACTTTTCCGGTGAAAAGGAATTTTTTCGTGAAATGGCATATATTCATTCCTTTTTTCTCAACTAAGAAAAAGATGGTCTTTCTTAGATAAGATATTTATTCTCCTAAAAATGCTGGAAAGAGGATAATTTATACAATTTTGAAAAAAAAAAAATAATTCTAATAAAAAGTTAATATATTTCTTCCTTTTTCCTTCATTTTTATTCAAAACGTGCAAATAAAAAAAAAAACACTGAAAAATCATTTTTCTAAAAGAAATGTATATTTTTTCCCTTGAAATGCCTTGTATTTTATATTATGTCACATAAAAAAGGTATTTTCTTCAAAATGTTGTTAAAACCAATAAAAAGGTTTAAATAGGGTAGTTTATGTAACTTTAAAGAGGAACAAACTCTATGGCGTACTGTTCAATTTTTTTAATTAAAACATGGAAATTCAAACAAAATGACTGAAAAACTCACTTTTGGAGGTAAAAACATACTTTTTTTTAAGGAAAGATTCATTTGTCGTAAAAATATTATAAAACCCTGAAAAACGTTGAAAAATGGATAATTCAAATCGCATATGTTATACTTGTAGAAGGGGGTTTTGTGTTAAATGCCGTTAATACTCTAAAAAACTTTAAAAAAACCTAATTTACGAAATTTTAGATAAAAAAAGTAAATTGTAACATGAGAAAGTGGATTTCTACAAAATATTTTCAAACGTTCAAAAAAGTTAAAAATGAGTACTTTATACAGTTTCAGAGAAAGAAAATGTATATAGTATTTATTTTCTTGTTTTTAATCAAAACATTGAAATCTATAGAAAATTATTAAAAATTGACTTTTGGTGAAAAATCATAATTTTTTCGTGAAAAAGATGTTTTTTCTTGAAAAGTTGTAAATCTCCGAAAAACAATGAAAAAGGGGTCATTTATGGTGTTTTAGAGAAAAAAATATATTATCGTAAAATAAGGATAAAAGCATAAAAATAGGTATTTTGTGCAATTTTATGGAAAAAAATATTGTCGAGAAAAAGATTGTATTTTTTTTTGGTTTTCTTCCACCAACAAATGAAAAAAAGAAAAAAAACCTTGAATTTTCTTCTTTATTTTCTTCTTTATTCAAATAGCTTATATTAAACGTGTAAATGGGGGTTTTGTTTAAAATGCCCTTAATACTCTTAAAAACGTTGAAAACCACGTCATTAATGATTTTTTTTCAGTAAAAAGTATATTGTCGCAATATTCAGTGTTTTTTGTTTATTTTTTTTTTATGAAAACAATGAAATAATCAGAAAATCACCGAAAAATTCACTTTTTCGGTAAAAAGGAACTTTTTTCGTGAAATGCCATATATTCCTTTTTTCTTATCTGAAAAAAAGATGGTCTCTCTTAGACAAGATGTTAATTCTCCTAAAAACACTGGATTGGGGATAATTTATGCAATTCTGAGAGAAAAAATGAATTCCAATAAAAAGTTAATATATTTCTTGCTGTTATCTTTCATTTTCATTCAAAACGTGCAAATGAAAAGAAAAAACAATAAAAAATCCTTTTTCTAAAAGAAATTTTTTTTTTCCCTTCAAATGGCTCGTATTACATTTTAAGTAACATGAAAAAGGGATTATCTTCAAAATGTTGTTAAAACCAAAAAAAAAGGGTAGTTTATTTAACTTTAAAGATAAAAAAACAATACTCTATAGCGTACTATTCATGTTTTTAATTAAAACATGGAAATTCAAAGAAAATTACTGAAAAAATCATTTTTGGAGGTAAAAACATACTTTTTTTCTAAGAAAAGATGGATTTGTCATAAAATTATTGTAAAACCTTGAAAAACGTTGAAAAATTGATAATTCAAATCGCATATGTTATACTTGTAAAGGGGGGTTTTGTGTAAAGTGTCTTTCTTCTTAATCTTCTGCAGCTGCTCCCATGTTCATATGAGGTCGCTGTTCCTCGCTAGTCTTCTCCACAAGGCCCGATCCCCAACATCCTCTTCCCTCAATCCTCTCTCCCTCAGGTCTTCCCCGATGCAATCCTTTCACCTTTTCTTTGGTCTGCCACGTTGCCTTCTTCCCTCCACTTCCATATCAAGTATCCTTCTACTGACATACTCTTCCTCTGGTCTTTTGATGTGACCGAACCATTGCATTCTCCTTTCTTGTACTTTCTTCGTTACCTCCGTTATTTTGGCTGTTCCCCTTTTAAGACTGTTTCTCACTTTATCCCTCCTTGTCACCCCAAGCATCCACCTTAACATTCTCATCTCAACAACCTCCAACTTACTCTCTTGTGCTCTCTTTATTGGCCACGTTTCCGCAACATACAACATTGCTGGTCTTACAACTGATTTAAACACTTTCCCCTTTACTCTTGCACTAATTTTTCGGTCACATAGCACTCCAGTTGTTCTTTTCCAATTCTTCCAGCCCGATTGGATACGGTGACTAATCTCTCCATCCAAGCTGCCATCCGCTGCTATGTGAGAGCCTAAGTATCTAAACTCCTTGGTCCCCTTTAACTTCACATCTTGCATCCATACCTCACTCTCCTGCCGACCATTAAAATTCAGATACTCCGTCTTCTCCCTGCTAA
Organism: Callinectes sapidus; assembly: GCA_020233015.1. Classification (NCBI taxonomy): domain Eukaryota; kingdom Metazoa; phylum Arthropoda; class Malacostraca; order Decapoda; family Portunidae; genus Callinectes; species Callinectes sapidus. Next base: position 5,983,311 of record CM035220.1, on the reverse strand, counting down.
TTCTCAAACCTCTCTCCTCCAATGCTCTTCTCCATCTCTCCAACTTTCTCTCAACACCATCTCTACTTTCATCCCCCAAAACTATGTCATCCGCGAACAACATGGTCCACGGTGCCTCCTCCTTTATATTTTGGACAGTCATCCATGAGTAGGTTGAACAGGTATGGGCTCAGAGAAGATCCTTGGTGCAGACCCACTCTCACGCCGAACTCTTCCGTTGTTCCCACACTGCTCCTTACCCTCGTCTTTGAGCCTTCGTATATGTCCTGGATCACCCTCACATACTTTTCAGACGCTCCATACTAGCCCAAACTTATTAGCGTGGCACTCTATCATACGCTTTTTGCAAATCAATGAAGATAAGGTGTAACTCTCTTTGTTTTTCTCCATACTTCTCCAACAGTTGTCTTAGCGCAAAGATTGCATCGGTAGTACTTCTCCCCGGCATAAATCCAAATTGTTCGTCTCCCACCAGTGTTTCTCCTCTTACTCTTCTCTCAATTATTTTTTCGTACACTTTCATTGTATGCGACATTAATTTAATCCCTCTGTAATTCTTACAGTCTTGTATGTCTCCTTTTTCTTTGTATATTATAACCACATCGCTGCATCTCCATGCATCTTGGATTTTCTCCTTCTCATAGATCTTATTTAGTAACCAGCATAACCACCCAATCCCTTCTTCTTCTAAACTCTTCCACACATCTACAGGTATGTTATCCGGCCCTGTTGCCTTGCCGTCGTTCATCCTTCTTAATGCTTGTTTAACTTCCTCCCTTGAAATTGCTGTTGTTCTACTGTCATTTGGTTCCCCTTCGTCCATCCCTGCTCTTGGGGTTTCCTCATTCAAAAGTGTCTTGAAATATTCCTTCCATCGCTCTTTTATTTCATTGTTATCAACGAGAACTCTCCCTTCCTTATTTTTAACCTGTTTGATATCCGTAAAATCCTTTGTTGACTTCTCCCTCTCTTGCTAGTGCAAATATCGTTTTCTCTCCTTCCCTTGTTTCTAATTTATCGTACATATCTTCCCTTGCTCTAGCTTTTGCTTGTGCTACTGCCCTCTTCGCTTCTTTATTTGCTTCTCTGTAGATTCTTTCTTTTTCCTCATTTCCCATTCTGTCATATGTTTTCTTTGCCTCCTTCTTTTCCTTAACTTTTTCTCTCACCTCATTATTCCACCACCAAGTTTCCTTATCTTGTGGGGGGTCCTTGCCTGATGTTTTCCCAAATACTTCTTCTCCTATCCCAATTATGTGCTTCCTGTTTGTTGTCCACCATGTGTTTGGATCCTCAGTTTCTTCCATCTTGTCCAGCACTTTATTTTTAAACTCCGCTTTCAACTGTTCATCCTTTAACCTCCACCATTTAATTTTTGATGCCCGTTTTTGTCTGCTCTTTCTTTCTTCTTTCATCTCATAATCTATCACTATCAGCCTGCGTTGGGGTGTGACCCTCTCGCCATTGATAACCTTAAAATTCTTTATTTCCTTCAGGTTATTTCTCCTACACATTAAGAAATCGATCTGACTTTTCCTTCCTCCACTGCAATATGTCCAAATCTGATTTTCCTGTTTCTTATAAAAAGTATTCTAGATTGCCATGTCGTAAGCCACTGCAAAATCCACCACTTTTTCACCTTCTTCATTCCTCTCTCCCACACCCCCTCCGCCATGTATTCTCTCAATAACATTTCTATTTCTTCCCACATGGCTATTCAGATCACCCCCAAGGAAGATTCTCTCTTCATCTCCCATCCCCGTAATTTGCTCATCCATCTTTTCCCAAAAATCCTCTTTCTCCCCAATACTACAGCCGACTTGTGGTGCGTAAGCACTGATGATGTTAAGTTTGTCTTTTCCATACATTAGCTTAATATTCATTACTCTGTCACTGCACCTGTTTACCTTCACAATATGCTTCTTCCACTCAGCATCCAATACCACTCCCACACCTCCTCTTCCTTCCTTGTTTGCTCCATTGTAAAAGAGCTTGTAACCTTCTCCCACATCTCTGGCCTTGTTTCCACGCCATCTCGTCTCCTGGACACAAAGGATGCTAATTTTTCTCCTCTTCATCACATCCGCTACTTCTCTACTCCTTCCCGTCATGCTCCCAACATTTAAAGAACCAACTATTTGGGCTATCTTCTTTAGCCGTGCCCGCCCCGGACACGGTAGCCTTCTCTCACTTATCGCAGCAGCTACGCGAGGCTCCTGCGCGTCGCATACAGGGGACGCCCTAGCTGTATTCTCATACTCTTGACTTTGCTCCATGGTTTTGGCACAAATTTTTATAGCTGGATGCCCTTCCTACCGCTAACCCTCCCAATTTATCCGGGCTTGGGACCGGCACTGAGTTGAGCTGGCCTGCTCCCCCAGTGGCTGGGTTGCTCCCCCAAAGGCTTGGTATTGTGTAAACTGCTGTTAATACTCTTAAAAAAAGAAAAAGCCTAATTTACGAAATTTTAGATAAAAAAAGTATATTGTAACATGATAAAGGTGTTTTCTACAAAGTATTTTCAAACGTTTAAAAAGGTTAAAAATGGATAATTTGTACAGTTTCAGAGAAAGAAAATGTATATAGTGTTTATTTTCTTGTTTTTAATCAAAACATTGAAATCAATAGAAAATGATTAAAAAATGACTTTCGGTGTAAATCATATTTTTTTCGTAAAAGAGATAGTTTTCCTTGAAAAGTTGTAAATCTCCGAAAAACATTGAAAAAAGGGTAATTTATGCAGTTTTAAAGAAAAAAAATATATACTATCGTAAAATGAGGATAAAAGCATAAATATAGGAAATTTGTGCAATTTTAGAGAAAAAAAATTTGTCGAGAAAAAGAATGTATTTTTTTGGTTTTCTCCCACCAACAAATGAAAATAAGAAAAAAAAACATAGAAAAAGTCTTTTTTTAGGCACAATTTCCTTCTTTATTCAAATTGCATATATTATACTTGTAAAAGGGGGTTTTGTTTAAAATGCCGTTAATACTCCGAAAAACGTTGAAAAACACATCATTCATTATTTTTTCAGAAAAAAAGTATATTGTGGCAATATTCAGTGTTTT
>CM035220.1:5968443-5980142 GCA_020233015.1 Callinectes sapidus | reverse complement strand
AGAAAAAAAATTCTGCTGAAAAGTGACTTTTTTTTTGTTTTTCATGTTATTTTCATTGGTTGATAGATGAAAAGCAAAAAATTAATTGTTTTTTACGACAATATATTTTTTTCTCTAAAAATGCAAAAAACATCCTTTTTTCAACGTTTTTTTTTTTTTTTGAGATTTTAAAACTTTTCAAGGAAGAAAGGATGATTTTAAAAAAGGATGATTTTACTCCACATCAATGATTTTCTATTGATTTCAAAGTTTTGATTAAAACAAGAGAAAAGACACTTTAAACATTTCCTTTCTCTGAAAGTATATAAACTACCAAATTTTAACCTTTTTGGACGTTTTAACATCATTTTGAAGAAAAAACCTTTTTCATGTTACAAAAAATAAAATATATAGATACTGTTCAAGAAAGAAAATATTTCTTTCAAAAAAAGGGATAATTTAAATGTTTCTATTTTAATTTCCATGTTTTGATTCAAAAGGAAGAAAAAATCAAGAAATCCATGTAGTTTTTATGGCAAAACATTTTCTTTCCTTAAACTTCCATAAATTACCCGTGTTTCAACGTTTTTCAGAGTATTAACAATATTTTAAAGTAAACCCTCTTTTTCACATAAATATAATTGTAATATATGCAACTTAACCAAAAAAAAGTGTATTTTCTACCCTATTTTAACCTTTTTAGGAGTTTTAACAATATTTTGAGGGAAAATCTTTTTAATTCAAATAAAAAAATATGCCATATCAAAGAAAAAACAAATTTATGTGAAAATTTTCTATGTTTCTCTTTTTCTATCCATGTTTTGATTGAAAATGAAGGAAAAATACACTTAAATGTTATAGCAGTACATTTTTTTTCATTAATATTGCATAAATTACCTCTTTTTCAACGCTTTTAAGAGTATTAACAACATTGCAAAGAAAAACACTCAGTTTTAGTTAGTTAGTTTAGTTTTTACCTCTAAAAGTAAGTTTTTTTCAGTAATTATCTTTCAATTTCAATGTTTTAATTAAAAACAAGAAAAATACACTATATATATTTTTTTCTCCTTAAAGTTACATAAACTACCCTATCTTAACCTTTTTATTGGTTTTAACAACATTTTGAAGAAAATCCCTTTTTCTTGTTACATAAAATGTAATACAAGCCATTTCAAGGAAAAAATATATATTTCTTTTAGAAAAAAGGATTTTACAGAATTTTTCTTTTCATATCCATGTTTTGATTGAAAATGAACGAAAAAGCCAGAAATATATTGACTTTTTATAGCAGTTCATTTTTTTCTCTCAATTTTCCATAAATTATCCTCTTTTCAGCATTTTTGAAGAATTAACATCTTATCTAAGAAAGACCATCTTTTTTAGTGAAGAAAAACGGAATATATGCCATTTCACGGAAAAAGTTCCTTTTCACCGAAAAAGTGAATTTCTCCATGGTTTTCTGCTTATTTCATTGTTTTTATAAAAAATAACCTTTCATTTCCATGTTTTGATTGAAAATGAAGGAAAAAGCAAGAAATATATTGACTTTTTATATCAATTCTTTTTTTTTCTGTCAAAATTGCATAAATTATTCCCTTTTCAGCGGTTTTAGGAGAATTAACATATTATCTAAGAAAGACCATCTTTTTAAGTGAAGAAAAAAGAAATATATGGCATTTCACAAAAAAAGTTGCTTTTCACCGAAAAAGTTATTTTTTCGATGATTTTCCGCTTATTTCATTGTTTTCATAAAAATTAACTTTTCATTTCCATGTCTTGATTGAAAATTAAGGAAAAAGCAAGAAATATATTGACTTTTTATTGCTATTCATTTTTTTCTCCCAAAATTACATAAATTATCCCCTTTTCAGCGTTTTTAGGAGAATTAACGTATTATCTAAGAAAGACCATCTTTTTAATGAAGAAAAAAGGAATATATGCCATTTCACGAAAAAAAGTTCCTTTTCACCGCAAAAGTGAATATTTTGATGATTTTCTCCTTATTTCATTGTTTTCATAAATAATAAACAAAAAACAATGAATATTGCTACAATGTACTTTCTTCTCAAAAATTTCATAAATGACGTGTTTTTCAACGTTTTTAGGAGTATCAACGGCATTTAACACAAAATCCTCTTTTACAAGCGTAATATAGGCAATTTGAATAAAGAAAAAATTCGGCCTAAAAAGGGACTTTTTCAATGTTTTTATCTTTTTTTCATCTGTTGGTGGAAAAAGACCAGAAATACATTCTTTTTTCGACAATATATTTTTTTCTCTAAAACTGCATAAATGACCCTTTTTTCAATGTTTTACGGAGATTTACAACTTTTTAAAGAAAACCCTTGGTTTTAGGAAAAAAAAATATGATTTTACACGAAGTCATTTTTTAATAATTTTCTTTTGATTTCAATGCTCTGATTAAAAAAAAGAAAAAAAACCCTATATACAATTTTTTTCTCTGAAACTGTACAAAGTACCCATTTTTGAACGTTTAAAAACATGTACATAGAAACTTTTTCATGTTACAATATACTTTTTTATCTAAAATTTCAAAAACTACGTGTTTTTAAACGTTTTTAGGAGTATTAACGGAATTTTACACGAAACCCACCTTTTACAATTATAACATGCAATTTGAATTAAGAAAAAAAATTCTGCTGAAAAGTGACTTTGTTTTTGTTTTTCATGTTATTTTCACGGGCTGATAGAAGAAAAGCAAAAAATTAATTGTTTTTTACGACAATATTTTTTTTCTCTAAAAATGCATAAATCATCCATTTTTCAACGTTTTTTTTTTTTTTTTTTTTTTGAGATTTTAAAACTTTTCAAGGAAGCCGCTCTCTTATAGAAAAAAAGGATGATTTTACTCGAAATCAATGATTTTCTATTGATTTCAAAGTTTTGATTAAAAACAAGAGAAAAAACACTTTATACATTTTCTTTCTCTGAAAGTATATAAACTACCAAATTTTATACTTTTTGGACGTTTTAACAATATTTTGAAGAAAAAACCTTTTTCATGTTACAAAAAATAAAATATATAGATACCGTTCAAGAAAGAAAATATTTCTTTAAAAAAAAGGGATAATTTAAATGTATCTATTTTAATTTCCATGTTTTGATTGAAGAGGAAAAAAAAAAATCAAGAAATCCATGTAGTTTTTATAGCAAAACATTTTCTTTCCTTGAAATTCTATAAATTACCCGTGTTTCAACGCTTTCAGAGTATTAACAATATTTTAAAGTAAATCCTCTTTTTCACATAAATATAATTGTAATATATGCAATTTAACCCCAAAATTTTTTATTTTCTACCCTATTTTAACCTTTTTAGGAGTTTTAACAATATTTTGAGGGAAAATCTTTTTAATTTAAATTAAAAAAATATGCCATTTCAAAGAAAAAAACAAATTTATGTCAAAATTTTCTTTTTTTTTTTTTCTATCCATGTTTTGTTTGAAAATGAAGGAAAAAGACACTCAAATTTTATAGCAGTACATTTTTTTTCATCAATATTGCAAAAATTACCTCTTTTTCAACGCTTTTAAGAGTATTAACAACATTTCAAAGAAAAACACTCAGTTTTAGTTAGTTAGTTTAGTTTTTACCTCTAAAAGTAAGTTTTTTTCAGTAATTATCTTTCAATTTCAATGTTTTAATTAAAAACAAGAAAAATACACTATATATATTTTTTTCTCTTTAAAGTTACATAAAATACCCTATCTTAACCTTTTTATTGGTTTTAAAAATATCTTTTTTTGTTACATAAAATGTAATACAAGCTATTTCAAGGAAAAAATATAATTTCTTTTAGAAAAAAGGATTTTACAGTATTATTCTTTTCATATCCATGTTTTGATTGAAAATGAAGGAAAAAGCAAGAAATATATTGACTTTTTATAGCAATTCATTTTTTTCTCTCATTTTTGCATAAATTATCCCCTTTTCAGCATTTTTAGGAGAATTAACATATTATCTAAGAAAGACCATCTGTTTTAGTAAAGAAGAAAGGAATATATGCCATTTCACGGAAAAAGTTCCTTTTCAACGAAAAAGTGAATTTTTCTAAGGTGTTCTGCTTATTTCAATGTTTTCATGAAAATTAACGTTTCATTTCCATGTTTTGATTGAAAATGAAGGAAAAAGCAAGAAATATATTGACTTTTTATATCAATTCATTTTTTTTCCGTCAAAATTGCATAAATTATCCCCTTTACAGCGTTTTTAGGAGAACTAACATCTTATCTAAGAAAGACCATCTTTTTAAGTGAAGAAAAAAAGAAATATATGGCATTTCACGAAAAAAAGTTGCTTTTCACCGAAAAAGTGATTTTTTCGATGATTTTCTGCTTATTTCGTTGTTTTCATCAAAATTAACTTTTCATTTCCATGTTTTGATTGAAAATTAATTAAAAAGCAAGAAATGTATTGACTTTTTATTGCTATTCAATTTTTTCTCCCAAATATACATAAATTATCCCTTTTTCAGCGTTTTTAAGAGAATTAACATCTTATCAAAGAAAGACCATCTTTTTAATGAAGAAAAAAGGAATATATGCCATTTCACGAAAAAAAGTTCCTTTTCACCGAAAAAGTGAATATTTCGATGATTTTCTCCTTATTTCATTGTTTTCATAAATAATAAACAAAAAACAATGAATATTGCCACAATGTACTTTTTTCTCAAAAATTTCATAAATGACGTGTTTTCAACGTTTTTAGGAGTATCAACGGCATTTTACACAAAATCCCCTTTTACAAGTGTAATATAGGCAATTTGAATAAAGAAAAAAAATCGGCCTAAAAAGTGATTTTTTCAATGTTTTTATCTTATTTTCATCTGTTGGTGGAAAAAGAGCAGAAATATATTCTTTTTTCGAAAAAAAAAATTTTTTCTCTAAAACTGCATAAATGACTCTTTTTTCAATGTTTTACGGAGATTTACAACTTTTCAAAGAAAACCCTTTCTTTTAGGAAAAATATATGATTTTACACGAAAAGTCATTTTTTAATCATTTTCTTTTGATTTCAATGTTCTGATTAAAAACAAGAAAAAAAACACTATATACATTTTCTTTCTCTGAAACTGTACAAAGTACCCATTTTTGAACGTTTAGAAACATGTACAAAGAAACTTTCTCATGTTACAATATACTTTTTTTATCTAAAATTTCAAAAACTACGTGTTTTTTAAACGTTTTTAGGAGTATTAACGGCATTTTACACGAAAACCACCTTTTACAATTATAACATGGAATTTGAATTAAGAAAAAAAATTCTGGTGAAAAGTGCCTTTTTTTTGTTTTTCATGTTATTTCATTGGTTGATAGAAGAAAAGCAAAAAATTAATTGTTTTTTACGACAATATATTTTTTTCTCTAAAAATGCAAAAATCATTCTTTTTTCAACGTTTTTTAGGAGATTTTAAAACTTTTTCAAGGAAGCCGCTCTCTTTTAGAAAAAAAAGGATGATTTTACTCCAAATCAATGATTTTCTATTGATTTCAATGTTTTGAATAAAAAAAAGGGAAAAAAAAACACTTTATACATTTCCTTTCTCTGAAAGTATATAAACTACCAAATTTTAACCATTTTGGACGTTTTAACAACAATTTTGAAAAAAAACCTCTTTCATGTTACAAAAAATGTAATATATATATACCGTTCAAGAAAGAAAATGTTTCTTTTAAAAAAAAAAAGGGGATATTTCAAATGTCTCTATTTTAATTTCCATGTTTTGATTGAAAAGGAAGAAAAAATCAAGGAATCCACGTAGTTTTTATGGCAAAACATTTTCTTTCCTTAAAATTCCATAAATTACCCGTTTTTCAACGTTTTTCAGAGTATTAACAATATTTTAAAGTAAACCCTCTTTTTAACATAAATATAATTGTAATATTTGCAATTTAACCAAAAAAAGTATACTTTCTACCCAATTTTAACCTTTTTAGGAGTTTTAACAATATTTTGAGGAAAAATCTTTTTAATCTATTTTAATTTCCATGTTTTGATTGAAAAGGAAGCAAAAATCAAGAAATCCATGTAGTTTTTATGGCAAAACATTTTCTTTCCTAAAAATTCCATAAATTACCCGTGTTTCAACGTTTTTTAGAGTATTAACAATATTTTAAAGTAAACCCTCTTTTTCACATAAATATAATTGTAATATATGCAATTTAACAAAGAAAAAGTGTATTTTCTATCCTATTTTAAACTTTTTAGGAGTTTTAACAATATTTTGAGGAAAAATCTTTTTAATTTAAATAGATTTCAAAGAAAAAAACAAATTTATATCAAAATTCTCTTTGTTTTACTTTTTCTATCCATGTTTTGTTTGAAAATGAAGGAAAATGACACTTAAATTATATAGCAGTACATTTTTTTCATCAATATTTCATAAATTACCTCTTTTTCAGCGTTTTTAACATTTCAAAGAAAAACACTCAGTTTTAGTTAGATAGTTTAGTTTTTACCTCCAAAAGTGAGTTTTTTTTCAGTAATTATCTTTCAATTTCAATGTTTTAATTAAAAACAAGAAAAATGCACTGTATATTTTTTTTTCTCTTTTAAGTTACATAAAGTACCCTATCTTAACCTTTTCATTGGTTTTAACAACATTTTTAATAAAATCCCTTTTTCTTGTTACATAAAATGTAATACAAGCCATTTCAAGGAAAAAATATATATTTCTTTTAGAAAAAGGATTTTACAGTATTTTTCTTTTCACTTCCATGTTTTGATTGAAAATGAAGGAAAAAGCAAGAGATATATTGACTTGTTATAGCAATTCAATTTTTTTCTCAAAATTGCATAAGTTATCCCCTTTTTAGCGTTTTTAGGAGAATTAAGATCTTTTCGAAGAAAGACCATCTTTTTTTAGTGAAGAAAAAAGAAATATATGCCTTTTCACGGAAAAAGCTCCTTTTCACCGAAAAAGTGAATTTTTCGATGATTTTGTAGCAGCACACTACTTCAGTCTGCTCTTAAATATACCATTCTCACATTCTGTCTGTCTTGAGCGCAGACTATTTCATTTGTAATATATATCATTCCTTTATATATCATTTCATCCGTTCTACATACACATCATACACAAACCAACATACACATTAAAACACACATAAATATTCCTTTCAACCATTATCCATTCTTAACACTTCACTCATCTTACACACATCTCACACCATAATCAAATACCAGATAATATATTACTAATGAAAATCTATACGTATACCAAAGATATAAAGTGAATAAAGAAGAGAGTAACAAGTGTGGATTTCCTTCACCGTTAAAAATGGGTAATTTGTACAGTTTCAGAGAAAGAAAATGTATATAGGGTTTATTTTCTTGTTTTAATCAAAACATTGAAATCCATAGAAAATGAATAAAAAAATATTTTTGGTGTAATTTTTTTTTTTCGTAAAAGAGATGGTTTCCCTTGAAAAGCATTAAAATTCCAAAAAACATTGAAAAAAAGGTCATTTATGCAGTTTTAGAGAAAAAAGATATATTATGGTAAAATAAGGATAAAAGCATAAAAATAGGTAATTTGTGCAATTTTAGAGAAAAAAATATTGTCGAGAATAAGAATGCATTTTTTTTTTGTTTTCTTCCTTGAACAATTGAAAATGAGAAAAAAACATTGAAAAAGTAACTTTTTTGGCAGATTTTTCTTCTTTATTCAAATTGCATATATTATACTTGTAAAAAAGGGTTTATTTTAAAATGCCGTTAATACTCCTAAAAACGTTGAAAAAAACATCATTTATGATTTTTTTCAGTAAAAGGTATATTGTCGCAATATTCAGTGTTTTTTTATTTTTTTTATGAAAACAATGAAATAAGCAGAAAATCATCAAAAAATTCACTTTTTCGGTGAAAAGGAACTTTTTTCGTGAAAAAAGCATATATTCCTTTTCTCTGAACTAAAAAACAAATGGTGTTTCTTTGATAAGATGTTAATTCTCCTAAAAACGCTGGAAAGGGGATAATTTATGCAATTTTGAGAAAAAAAATTCCAATAAAAAGTTAATAAATTTCTTGCTTTTTTCCTTCATTTTCATTCAAAACGTGCAAATAAAAAGAAAAAAAATGAAAAATCCTTTTTCTAAAAAAAATTTTTTTTTTCTTCAAAATGGCTTGTATTACATTTTATGTAACATAACAAAGGCATTTTCTTCAAAATGTTGTTAAAACCAATAAAAAGGTTGAAATAGGGTAGTTTATGTAACTTTAAAGAGAAAAAACAATACTCTATAGCGTACTATTCATGTTTTTAATTAAAATATGGAAATTCAAAGAAAATTACTAAAAAACTCACTTTTGGAGGTAAAAAACATACTTTTTATTCTAAGGCAAGATGAGTTTTTCATTAAAATATTGTAAAACCCTGAAAAAACGTTGAAAAATAGATAATTCAAATCGCATATGTTATACGTGTATAAGGGGGTTTTGTGTAAAATGGCGTTAATACTCTTAAAAACTGAAGAAGAAAAAAATCTAATTAACGAAATTTTAGATAAAAAAAAGTATATTGTAACATGAAAAAGTTGTTTTCTACAAAATATTTTCAAACGTCCAAAAAGGTTAAAAATGGGTACTTTGTACAGTTTTAGAGAAAGAAAATGTATATAGTGTTTATTTTCTTGTTTTTAATCAAAACATTGAAATCAAAAGAAAAATGATTAAAAAATCATATTTTTCTCGTAAAAGAAATGGTTTTCCTTGAAAAGCTGTAAAAACATTGAAAAAAGGGTCATTTATGCAGTTTTAGAGAAAAATATATATTATCGTAAAATAAGGATAAAACCATAAAACTAGGTAATTTGTGCAATTTTAGAGTAAAAAATTATCGTCGAGTAAAAGAATATATTTTTATTGGTTTTCTTTCACCAACAAATATAAGAAAATAAGAAAAAAAAACATTGAAAAGTCACTTTTTAGGCAGAATTTTCTACTTTATTCAAATTGCATATATTATACTTGTAAAAAGGGGTTTTGTTTAAAATGCCATTAATACTACTAAAAACGTTGATAAACACGTCATTTATGATTTTCTTTCAGTAAAAAGTATATTGTTGCAATATTCATTGTTTTCTTCTTTTATTTTTTTTATGAAAACAATGAAATAATCAGAAAATCATCAAAAAATTCACTTTTTCGTTGAAAAGTAACTTTCTTCGTGAAATGGCATATATTCCTTTCTAAACTAAAAAAAAAAAAAATAGTCTTTCTTAGATAAGATGTTAACTCTCCTAAAAACGCTGGAAAGGAGATAATTTATGCAATTTTGAGAAAAAAATGAATTTAAATAAAAAGTTAATATATTTCTTTTTTTTTTCCTTTATTTTCATTCAAAACGTGCAAATGAAAAGGAAAAACACAGAAAAATTCGTTTTTTTTAAAGAAATATATTTTTCCTTGAAATGGATTGTATTACATTTTATGTAACATGAAAAAGGGATTTTCTTCAAAATGTTGTTAAAACTAATAAAAAAGTTTAAATAGGGTAGTTTATGTAAATTTAAAAATAAAAAAACAATACTCTATAACGTACTGCTCATGTTTTTAATCAGAACATGAAAATTCAAAGAAAATTACTGAAAAGCTCAATTTTGGAGGTAAAAACATTCTTTTTTTTTCTAAGGGGAAGATGGATTTGTCATAAAAATATTTTAAATCCCATAAAAACGTTGAAAAATGGATAATTCAAATGGCATATGTTAAACTTGTAAAAGAGGGTTTTGTGTAAAATGCCGATAATACTCTTAAAAACTGAAAAAAAACTAAGTTACGAAATTTTACATAAAAAGAGTATATAGTAACATTAAAAGTTGTTTTCCACAAAACAATTTTAAACGTCCAAAAATGTTAAAAATGGGTACTTTGTATAGTTTCAGAGAAAGAAAATGTATATTGTGTTTATTTTCTTGTTTTTAATCAAAACATTGAAATCAATAGAAAATGATTAAAAAATTACTTTTGGTGTAAAATCATATTTTTTTTTTCGTAAAAGAGATGGTTTTCCTTGAAAAGTTGTAAATCTCCAAAAAACAATGAAAAAAGTCTCATTCATGCAGTTTTAGAGAAAAAAATATATTATCGTAAAATAAGCATACAAGTAGGAAATTTTTGCAATTTTACAAAAAAAAAAAATATTGTCGATAAAAAGAATGTATTTTTTTGTTTTCTTCCACCAATAAATAAAAATAAGAAAAAAACGTTGAAAAGGCACTTTTTAGGCAGAATTTTCTTCTTTATTCAAATTGCATATATTATATATGTAAAAGGGGGTTTTGTTTAAAATGCCGTTAATTCTCCTAAAAACGTTAAAAAACACTTCTTTTATGATTTGTTTCTGTAAAAAGTATATTGTTGCAATATTCAGTGTTTTTTTTGTTTAGTTTTTGATGAAAACAATGAAATAATCAGAAAATCATCGAAAAACTCATTTTTCTGGTCAAAAGGAATTTTTTCGTGAAATGTCATATATTCATTCCTTTTTTCTCAACTAAGAAAAAGATGGTCTTCCTTAGATAAGATATTTATTCTCCTAAAAATGCTGGAAAGAGGATAATTTATGCAATTTTCAGAAAAAAAAATTAATTCCAATAAAAAGTTAATATATTTCTTCCTTTTTCCTTCATTTTTATTCAAAACGTGCAAATAAAAAAAAACACTGAAAAATCCTTTTTCTAAAAGAAATGTATATTTTTTTTCCCTTGAAATGGCTTGTATTTTATATTATGTCACATAAAAAAGGTATTTTCTTCAAAATGTTGTTAAAACCAATAAAAAGGTTTAAATAGGGTAGTTTATGTAACTTTAAAGAGGAAAAAAACTCTATAGCGTACTGTTAAATTTTTTAAATTAAAACATGGAAATTCAAAGAAAATGACTGAAAAACTCACTTTTGGAGGTAAAAACATACTTTTTTTTCTAAGGAAAGATTCATTTGTCATAAAAATATTATAAAACCCTGAAAAACGTTGAAAAATGGATAATTCAAATCGCATATGTTATACTTGTAGAAGGGGGTTTTGTGTTAAATGCCGTTAATACTCTAAAAAACTTTAAAAAACCTAATTTACGAAATTTTAGATGAAATAAGTAAATTGTAACATAAAAAAGTGGTTTTCTACAAAATATTTTCAAACGTCCAAAAAAGTTAAAAATGAGTACTTTATACAGTTTCAGAGAAAGAAAATGTATATAGTATTTATTTTCTTGTTTTTAATCAAAACATTGAAATCAATAGAAAATTATTAAAAATTGACTTTTGGTGAAAAATCATATTTTTTTCGTAAAAAAAGATGTTTTTTCTTGAAAAGTTGTAAATCTCCGAAAAGCAATGAAAAAGGGGTCATTTATGGAGTTTTAGAGAAAAAAATATTTTATCGTAAAATAAGGATAAACACATAAAAACAGGTATTTTGTGCAATTTTATGGAAAAAAATATTGTTTTTTGGGGGGTTTTCTTCCACCAAGAAATGAAAAAAAGAAAAAAACCTTGAATTTTCTTCTTTATTTTCTTCTTTATTCAAATAGCATATATTAAACGTGTAAATGGGGGTTTTGTTTAAAATGCCGTTAATACTCTTAAAAACGTTGAAAACCACGTCATTTATGATTTTTTTTCAGTAAAAAGTATATTGTCACTTTTCCGGTGAAAAGGATTTTTTTTCGTGAAATGCCATATATTCCTTTTTTCATATCTG
>CM035220.1:5887230-5960904 GCA_020233015.1 Callinectes sapidus | reverse complement strand
AATATATTGACTTTTTATGGCAATTAATTTTTTTTCTCTCAAAATTGCATAAATTATCCCCTTTTTAGCGTTTTTAGGAGAATTTACATCTTATCTATGAAAGACCATCTTTTTTAGTGAAGAAAAAAAGGAATATATGCCATTTCACGAAAAAATTCCTTTTCAGCGAAAAAGTGGATATTTCGATGATTTTCTGCTTATTTCATTGTTTTCATAAATAATAAATAAAAAAACATGAATATTGGGACAATATACTTTTTTCTCAAAAATTTCATAAATGACGTGTTTTTTAACGTTTTTATGAGTATCAACAGCATTTTACACAAAAAACTTTTTTTCATGTTACAAAAAATGTAATATATATATACCGTTCAAAAAAGAAAATATTTCTTTCAAAAAATGGGATAATTTAAATGTTTCTATTTTAATTTCCATGTTTTGATTGAAAAGTAAGAAAAATTCAAGAAATCCATGGAAAAACATTTTCTTTTCTTAAAATTATATAAATTACCCGTGGTTCAACATTTTTCAGAATAGTAACAATATTTTAAAGTAAACCCTCTTTTTCACATAAATGTAATTGTAATATATGCAGTTTAACCAAAAAAATGTGTATTTTCTACTCTATTTTAACCCTTTTAGGAGTTTTAACAACATTTTGTGGAAAAATCTTTTTAATTTAAATAAAAAGTATGCCATTTCAAAGAAAAAAACAAATTTATTTCAATATTTTCTTTGTTTCTCTTTTTCTTTCCATGTTTTGATTGAAAATGAATGAAAAAGACACTTAAATTTTATATCAGTAGATTTTTTCATCAATATTGCATAAATTACCTCTTTTTCAGCGCTTTTAAGAGTATTAACAACATTTCAAAGAAAAACACTCAGTTTTAGTTACTTAGTTAAGTTTTTACCTCCAAAAGTTAGTTTTTTTTTCAATAATTATCTTTCAATTTCAATGATTTAATTAAAAACAAGAAAAAATACACTATATATTTTTTTCTCTTTAAAGTTACATAAACTACCCTATTTTAACCTTTTCATTGGTTTTAACAACATTTTGAAGACAATCCCTTTTTCTTGTTACAAAAAATGTAAAACAAGCCATTTCAAAGAAAAAAACATATATTTCTTTTAGAAAAAAAGATTTCACAGTATTTTTCTTTTCATTTCCATGTTTTGATTGAAAATGAAGGAAAAAGCAAAAAATATATTAACTTTTTATAGCAATTCATTTTTTTCTCTCAAAATTGCATAAATTATCCCCTTTTCAGCGTTTTTAGGAATATTAACATCTTCTCTAAGAAAGACCATCTTGCATAAATTATCCCCTTTTTAGGTTTTTTAGGAAAATTAACATCTTATCTAAGAAAGACCATATTTTTTTTTAGTGAAGAAAAAAGGAATATATGCCATTTCACGGAAAAAAGTTCCTTTTCACCGAAAAAGTAAATTTTTCGATGGTTTTCTGCTTATTTCATTGTTTTCATAAAAAATAACTTTTCATTTCCATGTTTTGATTGAAAATGAAAGAAAAAGCAAGATATATATTAACTTTTTATAGCAACTCTTTTTTTTCTCTCAAAATTGCATCAATTATCCTCTTTTCAGCGTTTTTAGGAGAATTAACATCTTATCTAAGAAAGACCGTCTTTTTTAGTGAAGAAAAAAGGAATATATGCCATTTCACGGAAAAAGTTCATTTTCACCTAAAAAATGAATTCTTCGATGGTTTTCTGCTTATTTCATTGTTTTCATAATAAATAACTTTTCATTTCCATGTTTTGATTGAAAATTAAAGACAAGGCAAGAAATATATTGAATTTTTTTGCAATTCATTTTTTTTCTCTCAAAATTCCATACATTATCCCTTTTTCAGCGTTTTAAGGACAATTAACATCTTATCTAAGAAAAACCATCTTTTTAAATGAAGAAATAAAGAAATATATGCCATTTCACAAAAAAAGTTGCTATTCACCGAAAAAGTGTTTTTTTGATGATTTTCTGCTTATTTCATTGTTTTCATAAAAATTAACTTTTCATATCATTGTTGTGATTGAAAATGAAGGAAAAATCAAGAAATATATTGACTTTTTGTTGCAGTTCATTATTTTGTCTTTCAAAATTGCATAAATTATCCCCTTCTCAGCGTTTTTAGGAGAATTAATATCTTATCTAAGGAAGACCATCTTGCTAAGTAAACAAAAAAGGAATCTATGCCATTTCACACAAAAAAAGTTCCTTTTCACCGAAAAAGGGAGTATTTCGATGATTTTCTGCTTATTTCATTGTTTTCATAAATAATAAACAAAAAACAATGGATGCTATGACAATATACTTTTTTTCTCAAAAATTTAATAAATAACGTGTTTTTAACGTTTTTAGGAGTATTAACTGCATTTTACACAAAACCCTGTTTTACAAGATTTACAACTTTTCAAAGGAAACTCTCTCTTTTAGGAAAAAAAATATATGATTTTACACGAAAAGTCATTTTTTAATAATTTTCTTTTCATTTCAATGTTTTGATTAAAAACAAGAAAATAAACACTATATACATTTTCTTTCTTTGAAACTGTACAAAGTACCCAATTTTGAACGTTTAAAAACATGTAGAGAGACACTTTTTCATGTTACAATATCCTTTTTTATCTAAAATTTAAAAAATTACGCGTTTTTTAAACGTTTTTAGGAGTATCAATGGCATTTTACACGAGACCCACCTTTTACAATTATAACATATGCAATTTGAATTAAGAAAAAAAATTCTGCTGCAAAGTGACTTTTTTTATGTTTTACATGTTATTTTCTTTGGTTGATAGAAGAAAAGCAAAAAATTAATTGTTTTTTACGACAATATCTTTTTCTCTAAAAATGCATAAATCATCCTTTTTTCAACGTTTTTTTGGAGATTTAAAACTTTTCAAGGAAGCCGCTCTCTTTTAGAAAAAAAAGTATAATTTTACTCCAAATCAATGATTTTCTATTGATTTCAATGTTTTGATTAAAAACAAGAGAAAAAACACTTTATACATTTCCCTTCTCTGAAAGTATATAAACTACCAAATCGTAACCTTTTTGGTCGTTTTAACAACATTTTGAAGAAGAAACCTTTTTCATGTTACAAAAAAAAAGTAATATATATATCCCGTTCAAGAAAGAAAATATTTCTTTCAAAAAAAGGGATAATTTAAATATTTCTATTTTAATTTCCATGTTTTGATTGAAAAGGAAGGAAAAATCAAGAAATCCATGTAGTTTTTATAGCAAAACATTTTCTTTCCTAAAAATTCCATAAATTACCGGTGTTTCAACGTTTTTTTTAGATTATTAACAATATTTTAAAGTAAAACCTCTTTTTCACATAAATATAATTGTAATATATGCAATTTAACCAAGAAAAAGTGTATTTTCTACCCTATTTTAACCTTTTTAGGAGTTTTAACAATATTTTGAGGAAAAATCTTTTTAATTTAAATAAAAAGTATGCCATTTCAAAGAAAAAAGCAAATTTATGTCAAAATTCTCTTTGTTTTACTTTTTCTATCCATGTTTTGATTGAAAATGAAGGAAAATAACACTTAAATTATATAGCAGTACATTTTTTTCATCAATATTTCATAAATTACCTCTTTTTCAGCGTTTTTAACATTTCAAAGAAAAACTCTCAGTTTTAGTTAGATAGTTTAGTTTTTACCTCCAAAAGTGAGTTTTTTTTTCAGTAATTATCTTTTAATTTCAATGTTTTAATTAAAAACAAGAAAAATGCACTATATATTTTTTTTCTCTTTTAAGTTACATAAACTACCCTATTTTTAACCTTTTCATTGGTTTTAACAACATTTTGAAGAAAATCCCTTTTTCTTGTTAAATAAAATGTATGTAATACAAGCCATTTCAAGGAAAAAATATATATTTCTTTTAGAAAAAGGATTTTATAGTATTTTTCTTTTCACTTCCATGTTTTGATTGAAAATGAAGGAAAAAGCAAGAAATATATTGACTTTTTATAGCAATTCAATTTTTTTCTCAAAATTGCGTAAATTATCCCCTTTTTAGTGTTTTTAGGAAAATTAACATCTTATCTAAGAAAGACCATATTTTTTTAGTGAAGAGAAAAGGAATATATGCCTTTTCACGGAAAAAGTTCCTTTTCACCGAAAAAGTGAATTTTTGGATGGTTTTGTAGCATCACACTACTTCAGTCTGCCCTTATATATACTGTAGCAGCACACTACTTCAGTCTGCCCTTAAATATACCATTCTCACATTCTGTCTGTCTTGAGCGCAGACTATTTCATTTGTAACATATATCATTCCTTTATATATAATTTCATCCGTTCTACATACACATCATACACAAACCAACATACACATTAAAACACACATAAATATTCCTTTCAACCATTATCCAATCTTAACACTGCACTCATCTTACACACATCTCACACCATAATCAAATACCAGATAATATATCACTAATGAAAATCTATACGTATACCAAAGATATAAAGTGAATAAAGAAGAGAGTAACAAGAGTGGATTTCCTTCACCTTCACTAGAATAAGCATTAGCGGACTCAACACGGCTGATATCACACATCGGTTTTGCTTATCCTACTCTCGCATCCAGAAGGCATTAGCGGACTCAACACGGCTGATATCACATCTCGGTTTTGCCTTTACAACAATTGGTGACTCCTGGAGTGACCTTAATTTCGGAGACAGGATCGAACGACTGCTACAGGACGTCTCTGCCTGTCCCTCCCCCGCCGCCGTTCGCCACCCCCCTTCCCTTCTCTCCGTACAAGCGCCTTCCACCACGGCACCACCACCTCAAGCCACCATGTCAAACGAAGAGCCTCCACAGGCCGCCCCTCTCCGCGCACCTGCCTTCACTCCGCACGACCCTACCATCTGGTTCACCATCCTTGAGGTGAATTTCAGAGCACCACAAGATTGCAAGCAGTCTTGCGCAGTTCAGCCACGCCTGCACCCTCCTGCCGTCAGATGTGGTTTCCCAGGTTTCTGACGCGATCGCCAGCGCCTCCACCTCCAACACGCCCTACGAAGACCTCAAGAAGGCGGTCCTTGCCCGTCTTGAGTCCTCCGTCTATGCACGTCTTCAGGTGTTACTATCAAAGGAGGAACTCGGGAACGAAAAACCGTCTGACCTCCTTCGTCGTATGAAAAGACTTCTGGGTGACAAGTTCGATTCGTTTGACAGAACTCTATTCACCCATCTCTTCTATCAACGCTTGCCCCCTGCCCTGCAGCGCAACCTGTTCAGTGTAAAGGACAAGCTATCGCTGAACGACCTGGCGCAGCTCGCAGACGACTACATGGCATCCACTCCGGCTGAGCATCCTCCATCTGTCGCCACCGTCTCCTCTACCTCTGACACACAGCAGTTGGTACACCTCATAACCCAACTGACGCTGAAGGTGAACTCCTTGGAGGAACGACTCAGCGACACTCAGCGTTACCACCCCCCGCCACATCGGTCTCGCTCTCCACGATCCCTATCGTCGCTCACGGTCTGGGTCCAGAGGTAGTCGCTCCCGCACGCCAGGTGTATCCTACTACCACAACCGTTTCGGGAACGACGCAATAAAGTGCACCAAACCCTGCTCCTTCAACGCTCCACCGTTAAACCAGACCGGCGGATGCTGATTGCGCACAACATCCGCCAAATCACCTCGAAACTGCTCCACGTCCACTACCGTCTCACTGGTTTCATCTTCCTTGTCGATACTGGCGCAGAAGTTAGTGTCTTACCCGCCACACAGACCCAGAAGTTGCTAACACCTACCACTCACCTCTACGCAGCCAACAACTCCAGGATCCCTGTCTTCCAGCGGCAGACGTTGACAGTGGAACTCTCCCTCCGTCGGTCGTTCACCTGGACATTCTACGTGGCAGCAGTTTCCCAACCCACCCTAGGCGCCGATTTCCTGCAACATTTCAACCTCCTGGTTGACCTTGGAAGTCGTAAGCTCCTGGACCCTCTCACGTCACTCTGAACGCGAGGCAAGACTACACCCGGCAGCTTACTGGATTCTCTACCATTGCGTCGCTGCTCTCGAGTTACTCGGCTCTCACGCAGCCGTACTCAGCCACTACGCCCATCAAGCATCACGTGACTCATTGCATTGACACATCTGATCCGCCTGTCTTCGCTAAGGCCCGCCGCCTTGCACCTGAACGCTACAGACAGGTAAAAGAAGAATTTGAATCCCTTATGCAACAAGGCATTATTCGCCCTAGCTACAGCAACTGGTCTTCAGCTCTCCACGTCGTCTCCAAGAAGAATGGCGACATCAGACCATGTGGAGACTACAGAGCCCTGAACTCCTGCACACAACTTGACCGCTATCCTGTGCCCAACATCCAGGAGTTCTCTTCACAACTTCATGGATCCACCATCTTCACGAGGATCGACCTTGTCAAGGCTTATCACCAAATTCCCATCGAGCACGGCCATCATCACACCCTTTGGCCTCTACGAATACACCAAGATGCCCTTCGGTCTGAAGAACTCTGCACAGACCTTCCAACGGTTTATGGATGAAGTATTGCGCGGTCTCCAGTTCTGCTTCACATATGTCGACGACATCCTCATCGCCAGTTCTGATGCTGACACACCGGGCCCACCTCGAACAAGTCTTCACTCGCCTTCAGGACTACGGCATCCAAATTAACGCCGACAAGTCACAGTTCGGCGTGTCCACAGTCGACTTTCTTGGCCACACAGTATCTACTTCTGGCATCACCCCCACCTCATCTCGCTGTAAAGCCATCCAGGAGTTCCCGAAGCCTACCACACAGCGCCAACTGAAGCAGTTTCTGGGGATGCTCAACTATTATAATCGCTTCATCCCCCGCTGCGCACAGCTCCTCCAGCCTCTCTACTCCATGTTGAAGCCTGCTAAGAAAGTCCAGTCCATCATCCTGGACTGGACCTCCGAAGCTGTCGACGCCTTTCTCGCTGCAAGGACCGCACTCGCCGACGCCTCTTCCCTTGACTTCCCCACCCCAGACGCCGCCATCTCTATCGCCACCGACGCTTCTGACACCGGCATTGGGGCAGTCTTGCAACAGCACGTTCAAGGCGCGTGGAAGCCACTCGCTTTCTTTTCAAAGAAGCTCAAGAGTGCCGAGACTAAGTACAGCACTTATGACAGAGAACTCCTCGCCATCTACAAGGCAGTCAAACACTTCCGGTACTTCGTCGAAGGTCGCCCATTCAACATCTACACTGACCATAAACCACTAACCACCATCTTCAACAACAACAAGACATCCTATTCCCCAAGGCAACTACGTCACATTGACTACATCTCCCAGTTCACCACGGACCTCAGCTTCATCAAAGGCGACGACAACGCTCCCCCCGACGCCCTTTCCCGTAACATCTGCGCGACCTCCACCTCTCTCATCGACTACACAGCAATTGCTGCTGACCAGGCCTCTGATCCTGAGTTGCAGCAGCTAAAGGAAAATGCCGCACTGTCCATGAAGAGGATCTAGCTCCCGGGAACACAAGTGCACCTTTACGCTGACGTCTCCACCGACACCTTCCGGCCATACCTACCGAAGAAACACCGGTATCCCCTCTTCCGTCAGCTGCACGACCTTTCCCACCCTGGCATTCGGACTACGCAGCGGATGATGACCTCCAGGTTCATCTGGATGGGTATGAACAAGGATGTCAGGGAGTGGACACACACCTGCGTCCCTTGCCAAGCCTCCAAGGTGACACGACACACACGTTCCCCTCCCGGAACATTCACACCAGTCTCTTCTCGGTTCGACCACGTACACATCGACCTGGTTGGACCTCTCCCATACTCTGATGGCAACCGCTACATCCTGACCTGTGTTGACCGCTTCACACGTTGGCCAGAGGCGACACCACTGGCTGACATCTCCACCGACACCGTCGCTCGCGCCTTCATCACCACATGGGTGTCCAGATTCGGTGTTCCCCTCAACCTCACCTCCGACCGTGGCAGCCAGTTTGAGTCCCGCGTGTGGGGCAAGGTCATGACCCTGCTGGGCATCCGACGGTTCAGGACTGCTAGTTACCATCCCCAGGCGAACGCTATGGTGGAGCGTTTCCACCGCCAGCTGAAGGCATCCATCATGGCCTCCAGACAGCCACGTGAGGAGTGGTGTGCCACCTTACCCCTCGTCCTCCTTGGCATTCGTGCCTCTCTGAAGCAGGACCTCGAATACTCCTCCGCAAAGCTGGTATACGGGACAAACCTCCGACTGCCTGGTGAGCTCTGTAGCGCACCCCAAGACACTCCACCTTGCAGCATCCAGGATTTTGCCAGCAGCTTCCAACAGTCCATGGCAAGCCTGCAGGCCGTGCAACCTCGCACCTATCTAACAAAGACGTTCGTCAGCCAGGGCCTCGAAGACTGCTACCACGTCTTCGTCAGGGTTGACGCCGTCAAGCGGCCCCTTCAACAACCCTACGAAGGGCCCTTTGAAGTCCTGCGCCGGACCCGGAAGAACATCACAATCAATAAAAACGGCAGTGCCCATGTCATCGCCATCGACAGGATCAAACCGGCCTACATACTCTCCCATGCTTCGGTAACACCATTCGCGGACCCTCCGGACACGCCTACTGAAACACCGCGCCAGAGAAAAGTCACATTCCTCCTACATCGTCATTGAGGGGGGAGTACTGTAGCAGCACTCTACTTCAGTCTGCCTTTAAATATAATGTAGCAGCTCACTACTTCAGTCTGCCCATAAATATACCATTCTCACATTCTGTCTGTCTTGAGCACAGACTATTTCATTTGTAATATATATCATTCCTTTATATATCATTTCATCCGTTCTACCTACAAATCATACACAAACCAACATACACATTGAAACACACATAAATATCCCTTTCAACCATCATCCATTCTTAATACTACACTCATCTTACACATATCTCACACCATAATCATATACCAGATAATATATTACTAATGAAAATCTATACGTATACCAAAGATATAAAGTGAATAAAGAAGAGAGTAACAAGAGTGGATTTCCTTCACCTTAACTAGAATAAGCATTAGCAGATTCAACATGGCTGATATCACACATCGGTTTTGCTTATCCTACTCCCGCATCCAAAAGGCATTAGCGGACTCAACACGGCTGAGATCACATCTCGGTTTTGCCTTCACAACAATTTTCTGCTTATTTCATTGTTTTCATAAAAAATAACTTTTCATTTCCATGTTTTCATTGAAAATGAAGGAGAAAGCAAGAAGTATATTGGCTTTTTATTGCTATTCTTTTTTTTCTCAAAATTGCATAAATTATCCCCTTTTAAGCGTTTTTACTAGAATTAACATCTCATATAAGAAAGACCTTCTTTTTAAGTTAAGAAAAAATAAATATATGCCATTTAACGAAAAAAAGTTGCTTTTCACCGAAAAAGTTAATTTTTCGATGGTTTTCTGCTTATTTCATTGTTTTCATAAAAAATAATTTTTCATTTCCATATTTTGATTGAAAATGAAGGAAAAAGCAAGAAATATATTGACTTTTTATAACAATTCATTTTTTTCTCTTAAAATTGCATAAATTATCCCCTTTTGCAGCGTTTTTAGTAAAATTAACATCTTTACTAAGAAAGACCATCTTTTTAAGTGAAGAAAAATAGAAATATTTGCCATTTGACGAAAAAAAGTTGCTTTTTCACCGAAAAAGTTATTTTTTTCTATGACTTTCTGCATATTTCATTGTTTTCATAAAAAAATAACTTTTCATTTCGATATTTTGATTGAAAATGAAGGAAAAAGCAAGAAATGTATTGACTTTTTATAACAGTTTATTTTTTTCTCTCAAAATTGCATAAATTATCCCCATTTCAGCGTTTTTAGGAGAATTAACATCTTATCTAAGAAAGACCATCTTTTTTAGTGAAGAAAAAAAGGAATACATGCCATTTCACGGAAAAGTTCCTTTTCACCGAAAAAATGAATTTTTCGACGGTTTTCTGCTTATTTCATTGTTTTCATATAACTTTTCATTCCCATGTTTTGATTGAAAATGAAGGAAAAAGCGAGAAATATATTGACTTTTTATTGCAATTCATTTTTTTTCTCTCAAAATTGCATAAATTATCCCCCTTTTAGCGTTTTTAGGATAATTAACATCTTATCTAAGAAAGACCATCTTTTTAAGTGAAGAAAATAAGAAATATATGCCATTTCACGAAAAAAGTTGCTTTTCACAGAAAAAGTTATTTTTCGATGATTTTCTGCTTATTTCATTGTTTTCATAAAAAATAACTTTTCATTTCCATGTTTTGATTGAAAATGAAGGAAAGAGCAAGAAATATATTTAGTTTTTATTGCAATTCATTTTTTCTCTCAAAATTGCATAAATTATCCTCTTTTCATCGTTTATAGGAGAATTAACATCTTATCTAAGAAAGACCATCTTTTTTTAGTGAAGAAAAAAGGAATATATGCCATTACACAAAAAAAGTTCCTTTTCACCGAAAAAATTAATATTTCGATGATTTTCTGCTTATTTCATTGTTTTCATAAAAAAAATAAACAAAAAACAAGGAATATTGTGACAATATACTTTTTTTCTCAAAAATTTCATAAATGACGTGTTTTTCAACGTTTTTAGGAGTATCAACGGCATTTTACTCAAAACCCCCTTTTACAAGTTTAATAAAGGCAATTTGAATAAAGAAAAAAATTCGGCCTAAAAATTGACCTTTTCAATGTGTTTATCTTATTTTCATCTGTTGGTGGAAAAAAAACAAATTACATTTTTTTTTCGACAATATTTTCATTTTCTCTAAAACTGCATAAATTACCCTTTTTTCAATGTTTAACGGAGATTTACAACTTTTCAAAGAAAACCGTCTCTTTTACGAAAAAAAAGTATGATTTTACACGAAAAGTAATTTTTTAATAATTTTCTTTTGATTTCAATGTTTTAATTAAAAACAAGAAAATAAACACTATATACATTTTCTTTCTCAGAAACTGTACAACTTACCCATTTTTGAACGTTTAAAAACATGTAGAAAGAAACTTTTTCATGTAAAAATATACTTTTTTATCTAAAATTTCAAAAATTACGTGTTTATTAAACGTTTTTAAGAGTATTAATTGTATTTGACACGAAACCCACCTTTTAAAATTATAACATATGGAATTTTAATTAAGAAAAAAAATTCTACTGGAAAGTAGTTTTTTTTTTGTTTACCATGTTATTTTCATTGGTTGATAGAAGAAAAGCAAAACATTAAACGTTTTTTAAGACAATATTTTTTCTCTTAAAATGCATAAATCATCCTTTTTTCAACTTTTTTTTTTTTTTTGAGATTTTAAAACTTTTCAAAGAAGCCGCTCTCTTTTAGAAAAAAGGATGATTTTACTCCAAATCAATGATTTTTTTTATTTCAATGTTTTGATTAAAAACAAGAGAAAAAACACTTTATAAATTTCCTTTATCTGAAAGTATATAAACTACCAAATTTTAACCTTTTTGGACGTTTTAACAACATTTTGAAGAAAAAACCTGTTTCATGTTACAAAATATGTAATATAAAAATACCGTTAAAGAAAGAAAATTTTTATTAAAAAAAAAGGATAATTTAGATGTTCATATTTTAATTTCCGTGTTTTGATTAAAAAGGAAGGAAAAATCAAGAAATCCATGTAGTTTTTATGTCAAAACATTTTCTTTCCTTAAAATTTCATAAATTACCCGTGTTTCAACGTTTTTCAGAGTATTAACAATATTTTAAAGTAACCCCTCTTTTTCACATAAATATAATTGTAATATATGCAATTTAACAAAAAAAAGTGTATTTTCTACCCTATTTTAATCTTTTTTGGAGTTTTAACAATATTTTGAGGAAAAATCTTTTTAATTTAAATAAAAAGTATGCCATTTCAAAGAAAAAAACAAACTTATGTCAAAATTTTCTTTGTTTCTCTTTTTGTATCCATGTTTTGGATGAAAATGAAGGAAATAGACACTTAAATTTTATAGCAGTACATTTTTTTTCATCAAATTTGCATAAATTATCTCTTTTTCAGCGTTTTGAAGAGTATTAACAATATTTCAAAGAAAAACACTCAAATTTAGTTAGTAAGTTTCGTTTTTACCTCCAGAAGGGAGTTTTTTTTCAGTAATTATCTTTCAATTTCAATGTTTTGATTAAAAACAAGAAAAATACACTATATATTTTTTTTCTCTTTAAAGTTACATAAACTACCCTATTTTAACCTTTTCATTGGTTTCAACGACATTTTGAAGAAAACCCCTTTTTTTGTTACATAAAATGTAATACAAGCCATTTCAAGGAAAATATATATTTCTTTTAGAAAAAGGATTTTACCGTATTTTTCTTTTCATTTCCATGTTTTGATTGAAAATGAAGGAAAAAGGAAGAAATATATTGACTTTTTATACCAATTCATTTTTTTCTCAAAAAATTCAATAAACTATCCTCTTTTCAGCGTTTTTAGGAGAATTAACATCTTTTCTAAGAAACACCATCTTTTTTAGTGAAGAAAAAAAGAATATATGCCATTTCACAGAAAAAGTTCCTTTTCACCGAAAAAGTGAATTTTTCGATGGTTTTCTGCTTATTTCATTGTTTTCATAAAAAATAACTTTTCATTTCCATGTTTTGAT
The DNA here is from genome assembly GCA_020233015.1 of Callinectes sapidus. Classification (NCBI taxonomy): domain Eukaryota; kingdom Metazoa; phylum Arthropoda; class Malacostraca; order Decapoda; family Portunidae; genus Callinectes; species Callinectes sapidus. The sequence continues at coordinate 5,948,215 of CM035220.1, read as the reverse complement.
TGAAAATGAAGGAAAAAGGAAGAAATGTATTGACTTTATTGCAATTCATTTTTTTTCTCTCAAAATTGCATAAATTATCAACTTTTCAGCGTTTTTTGGAGTATTAACATTTTATCTAAGAAAGACTATCTTTTTAAGTGAAGAAAAAAAGAAATATATGCCATTTCACGAAAAAAAAGTTGCTTTTCACCGAAAAAATTATTTTTTCGATGATTTTTGCTTATTTCATTGTTTTCATAAAAATAACTTTTTATTTCCATGTTTTGATTAAAAATGAAGGAAAAAGCAAGAAATATATTGACTTTATATTGCAATTAATTTTTTTCTCTCAAAATTGCATCAATTTTCCCCTTTTCATCGTTTTTAGGAGAATTAAGAAATAAGAATTAAGAATTAAGAATCTTATTTAAGAAAAACTATCTTTTTTAGTGAAGAAAAAAGGAAAATATGTCATTTCACGAAAAAAGTTCCTTTTCACCGAAAAAGTGAATATTTCGATGATTTTCTGCTTATTTCATTGTTTTCATAAATGATTAACAAAAAACAATGAATATTGCGACAATATACTATTTTCTCAAAAATTTCATGAATGACGTGTTTTTCAACGTTTTTAGGAGTATTAACGGCATTTTACACAAAACCCCCTTTTACAAGTGTAATATAGGCAATTTAAATAAAGAAAAAAATTCTGCCTAAAAAGTGACTTTTACAATGTTTTTATCTTATTTTCATCTGTTGGTGGAAAAAAAGCAAAAATGCATTCTTTTTATCGACAATATTTTTTTTTGTCTAAAACTGAGTGAATGACCCTTTTTTCAATGTTTTACGGAGATTTACAACTTTTCAAAGAAAACCCACTCTTTTAGGGAAAAAAATATGATTTTACACGAAAAGTCATTTTTTAATAATTTTCTTTTGATTTCAATGTTTTGATTAAAAACAAGAAAATAAACACTGCATACATTTTTTTTTCTCTGAAACTGTACAAAGTACCCATTTTTGAACTTTTGAAAACATGTAGAAAGAAACTTTTTCATGTTAAAATATACTTTTTTATCTAAAATTTCAGAAATTACGTTTTTTTTAAACGTTTTTAAGAATATTAACCCCATTTTACACGAAACCCACCTTTTACAATTATAACATATGCAATTTGAATTAAGAAAAAGAAATTCTGCTGAAAAGTGACTTTTTTTTTATTTTCCATGTAATTTTCATTGGTTGATAGAAGAAAAGAAAAAAATTAATTGTTTTTTACGACAATATTTTTTTTCTCTAAAATGCATAAATCATCCTTTTTTCAACGTTTTTTTTTTTTGGAGATTTAAAACTTTTCAAGGATGCCGCTCTCTTTAAGAAAAAAAGGATGATTTTACTCCAAATCAATGATTCTCTATTGATTTGAGTGTTTTGATTAAAAACAAGAGAAAAAACACTTTATACATTTGTTTTCTCTGAAAGTATATAAACTACCAAATTTTAACCTTTTTGGACGTTTTAACAACATTTTTAAGAAAAAACCTGTTTCACGTTACAAAAAATGTAATATATATATATATATATAAGATATAATAATATATATAGATATTATATATATAGATATAATTATATATATATATATATATATATATATAATTATAGATATATATATATATATATATATACCGTTCAAGAAAGAAAATATTTATAAAAAAAAGGATAATTTAAATGTTTCTATTTTAATTTCCATGTTTTGATTGAAAAGGAGGGAAAAATCAAGAAATCCATGTAGTATTTATGGAAAACATTTTATTTCCTTAAAATTCCATAAATTACCCGTGTTTCAACGTTTTTCAGAGTATAAACAAGATTTTAAAGTAAACCCTCTTTTTCACATAAATATAATTGTAATATATACCATTTAACCAAAAAAAAGTGTATTTTCTACCCTATTTTTACCTTTTTAGGAGTTTTAATAATATTTTGAGGAAAAATCTTTTTAATTTAAATAAAAAGTATGCCATTTCAAAGAAAAAAACAAATTTATGTCAAAATTTTCATTGTTTCTCTTTTTCTATATATGTTTTGATTAAAAATGAAGGAAAAAGACACTTATATTTTATAGGAGTATGTTTTTTTCATCAATTTTGCATAAATTACCTCTTTTTCATCATTTTTAAGAGTATTAACAACATTTCATAGAAAAACACTCAGTTTTAGTTATTAGGTTAATTTGTACCTCCAAAAGTGAGTTTTTTTTCAGTAATTATCTTTCAATTTCAATGTTTTAATTAAAAGCAAGAAAAATACACTATATTTTTTTTTTCTCTTTAAAGTTACATAAACTATCTTATTTTAACCTTTTCATTGGTTTTAACAACATTTTGAAGAAAATCTTTTTTTCTTGTTACATAAAATATATAAGACATTTTAAGGAAAAAATATATATTTCTTTTTGAAAAAGGGTTTTACAGTATTTTTCTTTTCATTTCCATGTTTTTATTGAAAATGAAGGAAAAAGCAAGAAATATATTGACTTTTTATAGCAATTCATTTTTTTCTCTCAAAATTGCATAAATTATCCCATTTTCAGCGTTTTCAGGAGAATTAACATCTCATCTAAGACAATCTTTTTAGTGATAAAGAAAGGAATATATGCCATTAACGGAAAATGTTCCTTTTCACCGAAAATGTGAATTTTTCGATGGTTTTATGCTTATTTCATTGTTTTCATAAAAAATAACTTTTCATTTCCATGTTTTCATTGAAAATGAAGGAAAAAGCAACAAATATATTGACTTTTCATTGCAATTCATTTTTTTTTCTCTCAAAATTGCAAAAATGATCCCCTTTTCAGCGTTGTCTAAGAAAGACCATCTTTTTTAGTGAAGAAAAAAAGAATATATGCCATTTCACGAAAAAAGTTACTTTTCACCGAATAAGTGAATATTTCGATGATTTTCTTTTTATTTCCTTGTTTTTATAAATAATAAACAAACACAATGAATTTTGCGACAATATGCTTTTTTCTCAAAAAATACATATATGACGCTTTTTTCAACGTTTTTAGGAGTATCAACGGCATTTTACACAAAATCCCCTTTTACAAGTGTAATATAGGCAATTTGAATAAACAAAATCATTCTGCCTAAAAAGTTACTTTTCAATGTTTTTATCTTATTTTCATCTGTTGGTGGAAAAAAAGTATTATTGTATTAGTTTTTATAGCAAAACAATTTCTTTCCTTAAAATTTCATAAATTAACCGTGTTTCAACGTTTTCAGAGTATTAACAATATTTTAAAGTAAATCCTGTTTTTCACATAAATATATTTGTAATATATGCAATTTAACTAAAATAATCAGAAAATCATAGAAAAATTAACTTTTTTTGGTGTAAAGGCCTTTTTTCGTGAAATGGCATATATTCCTTTTCTCTGAATTTAAAAAAAGAATGTCTTTCTTAGATACGATGTGAATTCTCCTAAAAACGCTGGAAAGGGGAAAATTTATGCAATTTTGAGAGAAAGAAGTGAATTCCAATAAAAAGTTAATACATTTCTTACTTTTTCCTTCATTTTCATTCAAAACGTGCAAATGAAAAGAAAAAAAACACTGAAAAATCCTTTTCCTAAAAGAAATATATATATCTTTTTCCTTGAAATGGCTTGTATTAAATTTTATGTAATATAAAAAAGGGATTTTCTTCAAAATATAGTTAAAACTAATAAAAGGGTTTAAATAGGGTAGTTTATGTAACTTTAAAGAGAAAAACAATACTCTATAGCGTACTGTTCATGTTTTTAATCAAACTTGGAAATTCAAAGAAAATTATTGAAAAACTCACTTTTGGACGTAAAAACATACTTTTCTTTTCTAAGTGAAGATGGATTTGTCATAAAAATAATGTAAAACAATGTAAAACGTTGAAAAATGGATAATTCAAATCGCATATGTTATACTTGTAAAAGGGGGTTTTGTGTAAAATGCCGTTAATACTATTAAAAACTTTAAAAATCCTAATTTACGAAATTTTAGATAAAAAAATATATAATGCAAAATGAAAAAGTTGTTTTTTACAAAATATTTTCAAACGTTCAAAAAGGTTAAAAATGTGTACTTTGTACAGTTTCAGAGGAAGAAAATGTATATAGTGTTTATTTTCTGGTTTTTAATCAAAACATTGAAATCAATACAAAAATTATTAAAAAATGACTTTTGGTGTAAAATCATATTTTTTTTCGTAAAAGAGATGTTTTTCTTGAAAAGTTGTAAATCTCCGAAAAACATTGAAAAAAGGGTCATTTATGCAGTTTTAGAGAAAAAATATATATTATCGTAAAATAAGGATAAAAGCATAAAAATAGTTAATTTGTGCAACGTTACAGAAAAAAATAGTGTCGAGAAAAAAAATGTATTTTTTGGTTTTCTTCCACCAACAAATGAAAAGAAAAAAAACATTGAAAAAGTCACTTTCTAGGCAATATTTTATTCTTTATTGAAATTACATATATTATACTTTTAAAAGGGTTTTTGTTTAAAATGCCGTTAATACTCTTAAAAATGTTGAAAAACACGTCATTTATGATTTTTTTCAGTTTTTGATGAAAACAATGAAATAATCAGAAAATAATTGAAAATTCACTTTTTTGGGTGAAAAGCAACTTTTTTCGTGAAATGGCATATATTCCTTTTTTCTGAACGAAAAAAGATGGTCTTTCTTAGATAAGATATTAATTCTCCTAAAAAAACTGGAAAGGGGATAATATATGCAATTTTGAGAGAAAAAAAATAATTGCAAAATAAATAGTATATTTCTTGATTTTTCCTTCATTTTCATTCAAAACATGCAAATAAAAGGAAAAAGCACTGAAAAATCTTTTTCAAAAAGATTTTTTTTTTCCTAGAAATGCCTTGTATTACATTTTATGTAACATGAAAAAGGGATTTTCTTCAAAATATTTCTAAAACCAATAAAAAGGTTGAAATAGGGTAGTTTATGTAACTTTAAAAAGAAAAAGAAAACTCTATAGCGTACTGTTCGTATTTTTAATTAAAACATGGAAATTCAAAGAAAATTACTGATAAACTCACTTTTGGAGGTAAAAACATACTTTTTTTTCTAAAAGAAAATGGATTTGTCATAAAAATATTAAAAAACCCTGAAAAACATTGAAAAATGGATAATTCAAATCGCATATGTTATACTTGTAAAAGAAGGTTTTATGTAAAATGCAGGTAATACTCCTAAAAACTTAAAAAAACCTTATTTACGAAATTTTAGAAAAAAAAGTATATTGTAACATGAAAAAGTGGTTTTCTATGAAATATTTTCAAACGTCCAAAAAGGTTAAAAATGGGTACTTTGTACAGTTTCAGAGAAAGAAAATGTATATAGTGTTTATTTTCTTGTTTTTAATCAAAACATTGAAATCAATAGAAAATTATTAAAAAATTACTTTTGGTGTAAAATCATATTTTTTTCGTAAAAGAGATGGTTTTCCTTGAAAAGTTGTAAATTTCCGAAAATCATTGAAAAAAGGGTCATTTATGCAGTTTTAGAGAAAAATATATTATCGCAAAATAAGGATAAAAGCATAGCATAAAAGGTAATTTGTGCAATTTTAGAGAAAAAAAATATATTGTCGAGAAATGAATGTATTTTTTTGGTTTTCTTCCACCAACAAATGAAAATAACAAAAAAACATTGAAAAAGTAGCTTTTTAGGCAGAATTTTCTTCTTTATTCAAATTGCATATATTATACTTGTAAAAGGGTTTTTTTTTCAGATACCGTTAATACTCCTAAAAACGTTGAAAAACACTTCATTTATGATTTTATTTTCAGTAAAAAGTATTTTATCGCAATATTCTGTGTTTTTTGTTTATTTTTTTATCAAAACAATGAAATAATCAGAAAATCATCGAAAACTTCACTTTTTCGGTGAAAAAGATTTTTTTTCGTGAAATGGCATATATTCTTTTTTTCTGAACTAAAAAATAGATGGTCTTTCTTAGATAAGATGTTAATTTTCCCAAAAACGCTAGAAAGGGGATAATTTATGCAATTTTGAGAGAAAAAAATGAATTCCAATAAAAAGTTATAATTATATTTATCGCTTTTTCCTTCATTTTCATTCAAAACGTGCAAATGAAAAGAAAAAAACACTGAAAAATTCTTTTTCTAAAAGAAGTATATATATTTTTTCCTTGAAATGGCTTGTATTACATTTTATGTAACATGAAAAATGGATTTTTTTCAAAATGTTGTTAAAACCAATAAAAAAGTTTAAATAGGGTAGTTTACGTAACTTTAAAGAAAAAAAAACAATACTCCATAGCGTACTGTTCCTGTTTTTAATTAAAACTTGGAATTCAAAAATTATTACTGAAAAACTTATTTTTGGAGGTAAAAACATACTTTTTTTGTAAGGGAGGATGGATTTATCATAAAAATATTGTAAAACCCTGAAAAACATTGAAAAATGGATAATTCAAATCGCATATGTTATATTGTAAAAGAGGGTTTTATGTAAAATGCCGTTAATACTCTGAAAAACTGGAAAAAAACCTAATTTACGAAATTTTAGATAAAAAAAAGTATATTGTATTATGAAAAAGTTGTTTTCTAGAAGATATTTTCAAACGTCCAAAAAGGTTTCAGAGAAAGAAAATGTGTAGAGTGTTTATTTTCTTCTTTTTTAATCAAAACCTTGAAATCAATAGAAAATTATTAAAAATTACTTTTGATGTAAAATCATATTTTTTTGTAAAAGAGATGGTTTTCTTTGCAAAATTGTAAATCTCCGAAAAAAAATGAAAAAAAGGGTCATTTATGCAGTTTTAGAGAAAAAAAGTATATTGTCGTAAAATAAAGATAAAAACATAAAAATAGGTCATTTGTGCAATTTTAGAGAAAAAAAAATATTGTTGAGAAAAGAAAAAGTCACTTTTTTGGTAGAATTTTCTTCTTTATTCAAATTGCATATATTATACATGTAAAAGCGGGTTTTGTTTAAAATGCCGTTAATACTTCTAAAAATGTTGAAAAACACGTCATTTATGATTTTTTTCAGTAAAAAGTATAATGTCGCAATATTCAATGTTTTTTGTTTATTTTTTGATGAAAACAATAAAATAATGAGAAAATGATCGAAAAATTCAATTTTTCGGTGAAAAGGAAATTTTTTCGTGAAATGGCATATATTTTTTTTCTGAACTTACATTTTAGACAAAATTTTTGTCTTTATTCAAATTGCACATACGTATTATACTTGTAAAAAGGGTTTTGTGTAAAATGCCGTTAATACTCCTACAAACGTTGAAAACACGTCATTTATGAAATTTTTTTAGAAAAAAGTATATTGTTGTAATATTCATTGTTTTTGTTCATTTTTTTTATGAAAACAATGAAATAAGCAGAAAATAATAGAAAAATTAACTTTTCTCGGTGAAAAGGAACTTTATTCATGAAATGGCACATATTCCTTATTTCTTCACTAAAAAAGATGGTCGTTCTTAAATAAGATGTTAATTCTCCTAAAAATTTCAAAAAGGGGATAATTTATGATATTTTGGGAGAAAAAAATGAATTCCAATAAAAAGTTAATATATTTCTTGCTTTTTCCTTTTATTTCTATCAAAAAATGGAAATGACAAGAAAAACGCTGAAAAAGCCTTTTTGTAAAAGAAATATATATATTTTTTCCTTGAAATGTCTTGTATTACATTTTATGTAACATGAAAAAGAAATTTTCTTCAAAATGTTGTTAAAAGCAATAAAAACGTTAAAATAGGGTAGTTTATGTAACTTTAAAGAGAAAAAAAAACATATAATTATATAGTGTATTGATATTGTTTTTAATCAAAACATGGAAATTAAAAGAAAATTACTGAAAAACTCACGTTTGGAGGTAAAGACATACTTTTTTTCTAAGGGAAGATGGATTTTGTCATAAAGATATTGTAAAACCCTGAAAAACGTTGAAAAATGGATGATTTATGCACTCTTAGGGAAAATATATATCGTCGTAAAAGAAGGATAAAAAGGGTAATTTTATGCAAATTTAGAGAAAAAAATATATATTGTCGTAAAAAAAATTTTTTGTGCTTTTTTTACATCAAGAATGAATGTAAGCTGAAAAACACTGTAAACAGAACTTTTTAGGCTATTTTTTTTTTTCTTTTTGAAATTGCATATATTATTTTTTAAAAGGGAGGGTTTTGTCTAAAATGCTGTTGATACTCGTAAAAGCAGCGAAAAACGCGTATTTTCGAAATTTTACAGAAAAAAACTATATTATCGTAATATTCGTTGTTTTTCCTATTTTTTACTTGTTTTCCATGAAAACATGGAAATAAGTTAAAAATTGTTGAAAAAATAACTTTTACAGTGAAGTTTTCATAAAATGGTATATATAACATTATTTTTGTTTTTAACTAAAACAGAGTGTTTCTTTTTAAAATATTGTTAGTACTCCTAAAAATGATAAAAAAGAGGTAATTTATGCAATTCTGTTAAAAAAAAATGTAGTGCCATAAAAAATTAAATGTCTTTTTCCTTCATTTTCAATAAAAACATGGATAGAAAAAGAGAAACAAAGAAAACTTTTGACATAAATTTGTCTTTCTTCTTTGAAATGGCATATTTTGTATTTAAATGAATGAGAATTTTCCTCAAAATATTGTTAAAACTCCTAAAAAGGTAAAAACAGGGTAGTAAATAAACATTTTCAGGAGTAAATTGCATATATTACAATTATATTTACGTGAAAAAGAGGGTTTTCTTCAAAATGTTGTTAATACTGTGAAAAACGTTGAAACACGGGTAATTTATGGAATTTTAAGGAAAGAAAATTTTCTGCCATAAAAACTACATTGATTTATTGATTTTTCCTTCCTTTGCAATCAAAACATGGAAATTAAAATAGAAACATTTAAATTATCCCTTTTTTTTATAGAAATATTTTCTTTCTTCAACAGCATATATTACATTTTCTTTAACATGAAGAAGGTTTTTTCTTCAAAATGTTGTTAAAACGTCCAAAAAGGTTAAAAAATCTCCGAAAAAGGTTGAAAAAAAGGTGATTTATGCAGTTTTAGAGAAACAAAATATTGTCATAAAAAAAACAATCAAATTTTTGCTTTTCTTCTATCAACTAATGAAAATAACATGGAAAACATTAGAAAAAAGTTTTTCAGGCAGAATTATTTTTCTTAATTCAAATTCCACATGTTATACTTGTAAAACTGGGTTTTGTGTAAAATGCCGTTCATACTCTCAAAAACGTTGAAAAAAACGTCATTTATGAAATTTTAGATAAAAAAGTATATTGTAACATGAAAATTTTTTCTACAAAATGTTTTTAAAAGTACAAAAAGGTTAAAAATGGGTACTTTGTACAGTTTCAGAGAAAGAATATGTATATAGTGTTTATTTTCTTGTTTTTAATCGAAACATTGAAATCAATAAAAAATTATCAAATATGACTTTTCCTGTAAAAGCATATTTTTTTTTCGTTAAAGAGAGTGTTTTTCTTGAAAAGTTGTAAATCTTCGAAAAAACATTGAAAGAAGGGTCATTTATGCAGTTTTAGAGAAAATATATATTGTTTTAAAAATAAGGATGAAAAAAAAAAATGGGTAATTTGTGCAAATTTAGAATAAATTGTTTTCCTTGAAAAGTTGCAAATCTCCGAAAAACAAACATTGAAAAAAGTGTCATTTATGCAGTTTCAGAGAAAAAAAATATTATTGTAAAATAAGGATAAAAATAGGTAATCTGTTCAATTTTATAGAAAAAAAAATAATGTCGAGAAAAAGAATGTATTTTTTTGGCTTTCTTCCACCAACAAATAAAAATAAGAAAAAAAAAAACGTTGAAAAAGTCATTTTTTAGGTAGAATTTTCCTCTTTATTCAAATTCCATATATCATACTTGTTAAAGGGGTTTTGTTTAAAATGCCGTTAATACTCCTAAAAACGTTGAAAACCACGTCATTTATGATTTTTATCAGTAAAAAGTATATTGTCGCAATATCCTGTTTTTTTTTGTTATTTTTTTATGAAAACAATGAAATAATCAGAAAATCATCGAAAAATTTACTTTTTCTGTGACAAGGAACTTTTTTCGTGAAACGGCATATATTCCTTTTTCTCAACTAAAAATAAGATGGCCTTTCTTCGAGAAGATGTTATTTCTCCTTAAAACGTTGGAAAGGGGAGAATTTATGCAATTTTGAGAGAAAAAAAATTAATTCAAATAAAAAGTTAATATATTTATTGCTTTTTCCTTCATTTTCATTCAAAACGTGCAAATGAAAAGAAAAAACAATGAAAAATCCTTTTTTCTAAAAGAAATGTATTTTTTTTTTCCTTGAAATGGCTTGTATTACATTTTATGTAACATGAAAAAGGGATTTTCTTCAAAATGTTGTTGAAACCAATGAAAAGGTTTAAATAGGGTAGGTTATGTAACTTTAAAGAGAAAAAAACAATACTCTTTAGCGTACTGTTCATGTTTTTATATGAAATATGGAAATTCAAAGAAAATTACTGAAAATCTCACTTTTGGAGGTGAAAACATACTTGTTTTTTCTAAGGGAAGATGGATTTCTCATACTTAACTACTTCTCAACTTAATATATTTCTTGCTTTTTCCTTTATTTTCATTCAAAACGTGCAAATGAAAAAAGAACACTGAAAAATCCTTTTTCTAAAAGAAATTTATATATTTTTTTCTTGAAATGGCTTGTATTACATTTTATGTAACATGAAAAAAAGATATTCTTCAAAAAGTTGTTAAAACCAAAAAAAAAGGTATACATAGGGTAGTTTATGTAACTTTAAAGAGAAAAAAAATCTATTGCGTACTGTTCATGTTTTTAATTAAAACATGGAAATTCAAAGAAAATTACTGATAAACTCACTTTTGGAGGTAAAAACAAACTTTCTTTTCTAAGGGAAGATTCATTTGTCATAAAAAAAAATTGTAAAACCCTGAAAAACATTGAAAAATGGATAATTCAAATCGCATATGTTGTACTTGTAAAAAGGGGTTTTGTGTAAAATGCCATTAATACTCTTAAAACTTAAAAAAAACTAAATCTACGAAATTTTAGATGAAAAAAAGTATATTGTAACATGAAAAAGTTGTTTTCTACAAAATATTTTCAAAAGTTCAAAAAGGTTAAAAATGGGTACTTTGTACAGTTTCAGAGAAAGAAAATGTATATAGGGTTTATTTTCTTGTTTTAATCAAAACATTAAAATCCATAGAAAATTATTCAAAAATGATTTTTGGTGTTAAATCTTTTTTTTTTTCGTAAAAGAGATGGTTTCCCTTGAAAAGCATTAAAGCTCCAAAAAACATTGAAAAAAAGGTCATTTATGCATTTTTAGAGAAAAAAGATATATTATGGTAAAATAAGGATAAAAGCATAAAAATAGGTAATTTGTGCAATTTTAGAGAAAAAAATATATTCGAGAATAAGAATGCATTTTTTATGGTTTTCTTCCTTGAACAATTGAAAATAAGAAAAAAAACATTGAAAAAGTAACTTTTTCGGCAGATTTTTATACTTTATTCAAATTGCATATATTATACTTGTAAAAAGGGGTTTATTTTAAAATGCCGTTAATACTCCTAAAAACGTTGAAACACACGTCATTTTTTATTTTTTTCAGTAAATAGTATATTGTCGCAATATTCAGTGTTTTTGTTTATTTTTTTATGAAAACAATGAAATAAGCAGAAAATCATCGAAAAATTACTTTTTCAGTGAAAAGGAACTTTTTTCGTGAAAAGGCATATATTCCTTTTCTCTGAATTAAAAAAACAAATGGTGTTTCTTTGATAAGATGTTAATTCTCCTAAAAACGCTTGAAAGGGGTTAATTTATGCAATTTTGAGAGAAAAAAATGAATTCCAATAAAAAGTTAATATTTTCTAGCTTTTTCCTTCATTTTCATTCAAAACGTGCAAATAAAAAGAAAAAAAACTGAAAAATTCTTTATCTAAATTTTTTTTTTTTCCTTGAAATGGCTCGTATTACATTTTATGTGACATAACAAAGGCATTTTCTTCAAAATATTATTAAAACCAATAAAAAGGTTTAAATAGGGTAGTTTGTGTAACTTTAAAGAGAAAAAACAATACTCTATACCGTACTATTCATGTTTTTGATTAAAATATTGAAATTCAAAGAAAATTACTAAAAACTCACTTTTGGAGGTAAAAACATACTTTTTTTCCTAAGGCAAGATGAAGTTTTTATTAAAATATTGTAAAACCCTGAAAAACGTTGAAAAATAGATAATTCAAATCGCATATGTTATACGTGTAAAAGGGGGTTTTGTGTAAAATGGCGTTAATACACTTAAAAACTGGAAAAAAACGTAATTAACGAAATTTTAGATAAAAAAGTATATTGTAACATGAAAAAGTTGTTTTCTACAAAATATTTTCAAACGTCCAAAAAGGTTAAAAATGGGTACTTTGTACAGTTTTAGAGATAGAAAATGTATATAGTGTTTATTTTCTTGTTTTTAATCAAAACATTGAAATCAAAAGAGTAATGATTAAGAAATCAAATTTTTCTCGTAAAAGAAATGGTTTTTCTTGAAAAGCTTTAAATCTCCGAAAAACATTGAAAAAAGGGTCATTTATGCAGTTTTAGAAAAAAAAAATATTTTATCGTAAAATAAGGATAAAACCATAAAAATAGGTAATTTGTGCAATTTTAGAGAAAAAAATTATCGTCGAGAAAAAGAATATATTTTTATTGGTTTTCTTCCACCAACAAATGAAAAAAAGAAAAAAAACATTGAAAAGTCACTTTTTAGGCAGAATTTTCTACTTTATCCAAATTGCATATATTATACTTGTGAAAAGGGGTTTTGTTTAAAATGCCGTTAATACTACTAAAAACGTTTAAAAACACGTCATTGATGATTTTCTTTCAGTAAAAAGTATATTGTCGCAATATTCAGTGTTTTCTTCTTTTATTTTTTTTTATGAAAACAATGAAATAATCAGAAAATCATCAAAAAAATCACTTTTTCGTTGAAAAGGAACTTTCTTCGTGAAATGGCATATATTCCTTTTTTCTAAACTAAAAAAAAAAGATGGTCTTTCTTAGATAAGATGTTAACTCTCCTAAAAACCCTGGAAAGGAGATAATTTATGCAATTTTGATAAAAAAAAAAGAATTTAAATAAAAAGTTAATATATTTCTTGCTTTTTCCTTTATTTTCATTCAAAACGTGCAAATGAAAAGGAAAAACACTCAAAAATCCTTTTTTTTTAAACAAATATATATATTTTTTCCTTGAAATGGGTTGTATTACATTTTATGTAACATGAAAAAAAGATTTTCTTCAAAATGTTGTTAAAACTAATAAAAAAGTTTAAATAGGGTAGTTTATGTAACTTTAAAAAGAAAAAAACAATACTCTATAGCGTACTGCTGATGTTTTTAATTAAAACATGAAAATTCAAAGAAAATTACTGAAAAACTCATTTTTGGAGGTAAAAACATTCTTTTTTTTTTTACTAAGGGGAAGATATATTTGTCATAAAAACATTTTAAACCCCTAAAAACGTTGAAAAATGGATAATTCAAATGGCATATGTTATACTTGTAAAAGAGGGTTTTGTGTAAAATGCTGATAATACTCTTAAAAACGGAAAAAAAACCTAAATTACGAAATTTTACATAAAAAGAGTATATTGTAACATGAAAAGTTTTTTTCCACAAAACATTTTTAAACGTCCAAAAAGGTTAAAAATGGGTACTTTGTACAGTTTCAGAGAAAGAAAATGTATATAGTGTTTATTTTCTTGTTTTTAATCAAAACATTGAAATCAATAGAAAATGATTAAAAAATTACTTTTGGTGTAAAACCATATTTTTTTTCGTAAAAGAGATCGTTTTCCTTGAAAAGTTGTAAATCTCCAAAAAACAATGAAAAAAGGGTCATTCATGCAGTTTTAAAGAAAAAATATATATTATCGTAAAATAAGCATACAAATAGGAAATTTGTGCAATGTGTTCAAGAAAAAACAATAAAAAATCCTTTTTCTAAAAGAAATATATTTTTTTTCCCTTGAAATGGCTCGTATTACATTTTAAGTAACATGAAAAAGGGATTTTCTTCAAAATGTTGTTAAAACCGAAAAAAAGGATAGTTTATTTAACTTTAAAGAGAAAAAACAATACTCTATAGCGTACTATTCATGTTTTTAATTAAAACATGGAAATTCAAAGAAAATTACTGAAAAATTCATTTTTGGAGGTAAAAACATTCTTTTTTTCTAAGGAAAGATGGATTCGTCATAAAATTATTGTAAATCCTTGAAAACGTTGCAAAATTGATAATTCAAATCGCATATGTTATACTTGTAAAGGGGGGTTTTGTGTAAAGTGCGTTTCTTCTTATTCTTCTGCAGCTGCTCCCATGTTCATATGAGGTCGCTGTTCCTCGCTAGTCTTCTCCACAAGGCCCGGTCCCCAACATCCTCTTCCCTCAATCCTCTCTCTCTCAGGTCTTCTCCGATGCAATCCTTCCACCTTTTCTTTGGTCTGCCACGTTGCCTATTTCCCTCCACTTCCATATAAAGTATCCTTCTACCGACATACTCTTCTTCTCGTCTTTTGATGTGACCGAACCATTGCATTCTCCTTTCTTGTACTTTCTTTGTTACCTCCGTTACTTTGGCTGTTCCCCTTATAAGACTGTTTCTCACTTTATGCCTCCTTGTCACCCCAAGCATCCACCTTTACATTCTCATCTCAGCAACCTCCAACTTACTCTCTTGTGCCATCTTTATTGGCCACGTTTCCGCACCATACAACATTGCTGGTTTTACAACTGATGTAAACACTTTCCCCTTTACTCTTGCACTAATTTTTCGGTCACATAGCACTCCAGTTGTTCTTTTCCAATTCTTCCAGCCCGATTGGATACGGTGACTAATCTCTCCATCCAAGCTGCCATCCGCTGCTATGTGAGAGCCTAAGTATCTAAACTCCTTGGCCCCCTTTAACTTCACATCTTGCATCCATACCTCACTCTCCTGACGACCATTAAAATTCAGATACTCCGTCTTTTCCCTGCTAATTCTGAAAGCTCTCTCCTCCAATGCTCTTTTCCATCTCTCCAACTTTCTCTCAACACCATCTCTACTTTCATCCACCAAAACTATGTCATCCGCGAACAACATGGTCCACGGTGCCTCCTCCTTTATATTTTGGACAGTCATCCATGAGTAGGTTGACCAGGTATGGGCTCAGAGAAGATCCTTGGTGCAGACCCACTCTCACGCCGAACTCTTCCGTTGTTCCCACACTGCTCCTTACCCTCGTCCTTGAGCCTTCGTATATGTCCTGGATCACCCTCACATACTTCTCAGACGCTCCATACTAGCCCAAACTTCTTAGCGTGGCACTCTATCATACGCTTTTTCCAAATCAATGAAGATAAGGTGTAACTCTCTTTGTTTTTCTCTATACTTCTCCAACAGTTGTCTTAGCGCAAAGATTGTATCGGTAGTACTTCTCCCCAGCATAAATTCAAATTGTTCGTCTCCCACCAGTGTTTCTCCTCTTACTCTTCTCTCAATTATTTTTTCGTACAGTTTCATTGTATGCGACATTAATTTAATCCCTCTGTAATTTTTAATGTCTTGTATGTCTCCTTTTTCTTTGTATATTGGAATCACATCTCTGCATCTCCATGCATCTGGGATTTTCTCCTTCTCATAGATCTTATTTAGTAACCAGCATAACCACCCAATCCTTTCTTCTTCTAAACTCTTCCACACCTCTACAGGTATGTTATCCGGCCCTGTTGCCTTGCCGTCGTTCATCCTTCTTAATGCTTGTTTAACTTCCTCCCTTGAAATTGCTGTTGTTCTCCTGTCATTTGGATCCCCTTCGTCCATCCCTGCTCTTGGGTTTTCCTCATTCAAAAGTGTCTTGAAATATTCTTTCCATCGCTCTTTTATTTCATTGTTATCAACAAGAAATTTCCCTTCCTTATTTTTAACCTGTTTGATATCCGTAAAATCCTTTGTTGACTTCTCCCTCTCTTGCTAGTGCAAATATCGTTTTCTCTCCTTCCCTTGTTTCTAATTTATCGTACATATCTTCCCTGGCTCTAGCTTTTGCTTGTGCTACTGCCCTCTTCGCTTCTTTATTTGCTTCTCTGTAGGCTCTTTCTTTTTCTTCATTTCCCATTCTGTCATATGTTTTCTTTGCCTCCTTCTTTTCCTTAACTTTTTCTCTCACCTCATTATTCCACCACCAAGTTTCCTTATCTTGTGGGGGGTCCTTGCGTGATGTTTTCCCAAATACTTCTTCTCCTATCCCAATTATGTGCTTGCTGTTTGTTGTCCACCATGTGTTTGGATCCTCAGTTTCTTCCATCTTGTCCAGCACTTTATTTTTAATTCCGCTTTCAATTGTTCATCCTTTAACCTCCACCATTTAATTTTTGATGCCCGTTTTTGTCTGCCCTTTCTTTCTTCTTTCATCTCATAGTCTATCACTATCAGCCTGTGTTGGGTTGTGACACTCTCGCCATTGATAACCTTAAAATTCTTTATTTCCTTCAGGTTATTTCTCCTACACATTAAGAAATCGATCTGCTTTTCCTTCCTCTACTGCAATATGTCCAAATCTGATTTTCCTGTTTCTTATAAAAAGTATTCAAGATTGCCATGTCGTAAGCCACTGCAAAATCCATCACCTTTTCACCTTCTTCATTCCTCTCTCCCACCCCCCCTCCGCCATGTATTCTTTCAATAACATTTCTATTTCTTCCCACATGGCCATTCAGATCACCCCAAGGAAGATTCTCTCTTCATCTCCCATCCCCGTAATTTGCTCATCCATCTGTTCCCAAAAATCCTCTTTCTCCTCAATACTACAGCCAACTTGTGGTGCGTAAGCACTGATGATGTTAAGTTTGTCTTTTCCATACATTAGCTTAATATTCATTATCCTGTCACTGCACCTGTTTACCTTCACAATATGCTTCTTCCACTCAGCATCCAATACCACTCCCACACCTCCTCTTCCTTCCTTGTTTGCTCCACTGTAGAAGAGCTTGTAAACTTCTCCCACATCTCTGGCCTTGTTTCCACGCCATCTAGTCTCCTGGACACAAAGGATGCTAATTTTTCTCCTCTTCATCACATCCGCTACTTCTCTCCTCCTTCCCGTCATGCTCCCAACATTTAAGGAACCAACTCTTTGGGCTATCTTCTTTAGCCGTGCAAGCCCCGGACACGGTAGCTTTCTCTCACTTATCGCAGCAGCTACGCGAGGCTCCTGCGCGTCGCATACAGGGGACGCCCTAGCTGTATTCTCATACTCTTGACTTTGCTCCATGGTTTTGGCACAAGTTTTTATAGCTGGATGCCCTTCCTACCGCTAACCCTCCCCATTTATCCGGGCTTGAGACCGGCACTGAGTTAAGCTGGCTTGCTCCCCCACTGGCTGGGTTGCTCCCCCAAAAGCTTGGTATTGTGTAAACTGCCGTTAATACTCTTAAAAAAAAGAAAAAACCGAATTTACAAAATTTTAGATAAAAAAAAGTATATTGTAACATGACAAAGGTGTTTTCTACAAAATACTTTCAAACGTTTAAAAAGGTTAAAAATGGGTACTTTGTACAGTTTCAGAGAAAGAAAATGTATATAATGTTTATTTTCTTGTTTTTAATCAAAACATTGAAATCAATAGAAAATGATTAAAAATTACTTTCGGTGTAAAATCATATTTTTTTCGTAAAAGAGATGGTTTTCCTTGAAAAGTTGTAAAACTCCGAAAAAACATTGAAAAAAGGGTAATTTATGCAGTTTTAAAGAAAAAAAATATATTATCGTAAAATGAGGATAAAAGCATAAATATAGGAAATTTGTGCAATTTTAGAGAAAAAAAATATTGTCGAGAAAAAAAATGTATTTTTTTGGTTTTCTCCCACCAACAAATGAAAATAAGAAAAAAAAAACATAGAAAAAGTCTTTTTTTAGGCACAATTTCCTTCTTTATTCAAATTACATATATTATACTTGTAAAAGGGGGTTTTGTTTAAAATGCTGTTAATACTCCTAAAAACGTTGAAAAACACGTCAATTATGATTTCTTTTCAGTGAAAAATATATAGTCTATATATTCAGTGTTTTTTGTTTATTTTTTTATGAAACCATTCTCCTAATTAATTCTCCTAAAAACGCCGGAAAGGGGATAATTTATGCAATTTTGAGAGAAAAAAACTAATTCCAATAAAAAGTTAATACATTTCTTGCTTTTTCCTTCATTGTCATTCAAAAAGTGCAAATGAAAAGAAAAAACACTGAAAAATCTTTTTTTTTTTTTTTAAAGAAATGTATATATTTTTTTCCTTGAAATGGCTTGCATTACATTTTATGTAACATGAAAAAGGGATTTTCTTCAAAATGTTGTTAAAATCAATAGAAAGGTTTAGATAGGATAGTTTATGTAACTTTAAAGACAAAAAAACAATACTGTATAGCATACTGTTCATGTTTTTAATTAAAACATGGTAAATAAAGAAAATTACTGAAAAACTCGCTTTTGGAGGTAAAAACATACTTTTTTTTTCCAAGGGAAGATGGATTTTGTCATAAAAATATTGTAAAACCTTGAAAAACGTTAAAAAATGGATAATTCAAATCGCATATGGTATACTTGTAAAAGGGGGTTTTGTGTAAAATGCCGTTAATACTCTTAAAAACTGAAAAAAACCTAATTTACGAAATTTTAGATAAAAGTCTATTGTAAGATGAAAAAGTTGTTTTCTACAAAATATTTTCAAACGTACAAAAAAGGTTAAAAATGGATACTTTATACAGTTTCAGAGAAAGAAAATGTATGTAGTTTTTATTTTCTTGTTTTTAATCAAAACATTAAAATAAATAGAAAATGATTAAAAAAATACTTTTGGTGTAAAATCATATTTTTTTTTCGTAAACGAGGTGGTGTTCCTTGAAAAGTTGTAAATCTCCGATAAACATTGAAAAAAGGGTCATTTATGCAGGTTTAGAGGAAAAATATATATTATCGTAAAATAAGGATAAAAGCATAAAAATAGGTAATTTGTGCAGTTTTAGAGAAAAAAGATATTGTCGAGAAAGACTTTTTTTTTTTTTTTGGTTTTCTCCCACCACCAAATAAAAATAAGAAAAAAAATTGAAAAAGTCACTTTTAAGGTAGAATTTTCTTTATTCAAATTGCATATATTATAATTGTAAAAGGTGGTTTTGTTTTAAATACCGTAATACTCCTAAAAACGTTGAAAAAACACGTCATTTATGATTTTTTTTTCAGTAAAAAGTATATTATCGCAATATTCAGTGTTTTTTGTTTCTTTTTTAAAGAAAACAATGGAATAATCAGGAAATCATCGAAAAATTAACTTTTACGGTGAAAAATAACTTTTTTCGTGAAATGGCATATACTCCTTTTTTTTCTGAACTAAAAAAAAAGATGGTCTTTCTTAAATAAGATATTAATTCTCCTAAAAACACAGGAAAGGGGATAATTTATGCAATTTTGCGAGATAAAAAATGAGCTCCAATAAAATGTTATAATATATTTCTTGCTTTTTCGTTCATTTTCATTCAAAACGTGCAAATGAAAAGAAAAAACACTGAAAAATAATTTTTCTAAAAGAAATATATATTTTCTTACTTTGAAATGGCTTGTATTACATTTTATGTAACATGAAAAAGGGATTTTCTTCAAAATGTTGTTAAAAACAATAAAAAGGTTTAAATAGGGTAATTTATGTAACTTTAAAGAGAAAAAACAATAATCTAAAGCGTACTGATCATGTTTTTAATTAAAACATGGAAATTCAAAGAAAATTACTGAAAAACACAATTTTGGAGGTAAAAATACACTTTTTTTTTTTTAAGGGAAGATGAATTTGTCCTAAAAATATTGTAAAACCCAGAAAAACGTTGAAAAATGGATAATTCAAATCGCATATGTTATATTTGTAAAAGGGGTTTTGTGTAAAATGCCGTTAATACTCTTAAAAACTGAAAAAAAAACTTATTTACGAAATTTTAGGTAAAAAGAAGTATATTGTAACATGAAAAAGTTTTCTACAAAATATTTTCAAACGTCCAAAAAGGTTTAAAATGGGTATTTTGTACAGTTTCAGAGAAAGAAAATGTACATAGTGTTTATTTTCTTGTTTTTTATCAAAACATTGAAATCAATAGAAAATGATTAAAAAATGACTTTTGGTGTAAAATCATATTTTTTCCGTACAAAAGATGGTTTTCCTTAAAAAGCTATAAATCTCCAAAAAATATTGAAAAAAGAGTCATCTATTTAGTTTTAGAGAAAAAATATATATTATCGTAAAATAAGTATAAAAGCATAAAGATAGGTAACTTGTGCAATTTTAGGGAAAAAAATTATTGTCGAGAAAAGGAATGTATTTTTTTGTTCTTCTCCCACCAACAAATAAAAATAAAAAAAACATTGAATAATTCACTTTTTAGGCAGAATTTTCTTTTTTATTCAAATTGCATATATTATACGTGTAAAATTTTACTTGTAAAAACGGGTTTTGTTTAAAATGCCGTAAATACTCCTAAGAACGTTGAAAAACACGATATTTAAGATTTTTTTCAGTAAAAAGTATATTGTCGCAATATTCAGTGTTTTTTTGTTTATTTTTTTATGAAAACAATGAAATGATCAGAAAATTATCGAAAAATTCACTTTTTCGGTAAAAAGGAACTTTTTTCGTGAAATGGCATATATTCCTTTTTTTTCAAACTAAAAAAAAAAGGTCTTTCTTAGGTAAGACGTTAATTCTACTGAAAATGCTGGAAAGGGGATAATTTATGCAATTTTGAGAGAAAAAAATGAATTCCAATAAAAAGTTAATATATTTCTTGCTTTTTCCTTCATTTTCATTCAAAAATTGCAAATGAAAAGAAATAACACCGAAAAATCCTTTTTCTAAAAGAAATATATATATTTTTTTCCTTGAAATGGCTTGCATTACATTTTATGTAACATGAAAAAGGGATTTTCTTCAAAATGTTGTTAAAACCAATAAAAAGATTTAAATAGGATAGTTTACGTAACTATAAAGAGAAAAAACAATACTCTATAGCGTATTGTTCATGTTTTTAATTTAAACATGGAAATACAAAGAAAATTACTGAAAAACTCACTTTTGGAGGTAAAAACATACTTTTTTTTTTTCTAAGGGAAGATGGATTTGTCATAAAAACATTGGAAAACCCTGAATATTTTTGAAAAATTGATAATTAAAAACACATATGTTATACTTGTAAATATGGTTTTGTGTAAAATGCCGTTGATACTCCTAAAAACTTTAAAAAAAAAAACTAACTTACTAAATTTTAGATATAAAAAGTATATTGTAACATTAAAAAGTTGTTTTCTACAAAATATTTTCAAACGTCAAAAAAGTTTAAAAATGGGTACTTAGTACAGTTTCAGAGGAATAAAATGTATATAGTGTTTATTTTCTTGTTTTTAATCAAAATATTGAAATCAATAGAAAATGATAAAAAAATGACATTTGGTGTAAAATTTTTTTTTTTTTTTTGTAAAAGAGATGGTTTTCCTTGAAAAGTTGTAAATTTCCGAAAAAAACATTGAAAAAAGGGACATTTATAAAGTTTTAGAGAAAAAAAATATATTATTGTAAAATAAGGATAAAAGCATAAAAATAGGTAATTTGTGCAATTTTAGAGAAAAAATATATTGTCGAGAAAAAGAATGTATTTTTTAAAATTTCTTCCCCCAACAAATGAAAACAAGAAAAAAACATTGAAAAAGTCTTTTTTTAGGCAGAATTTTCTTCTTTATTCAAATTGCATATATTATACATTTAAAAAAGGATTTTGTTTAAAATGACGAAAATACTCCTAAAAACGATGAAAAACATGTCATTTATGCTTTTTTTCAGTAAAAAGTATATTGGCGAAATATTCAGTGTTTTGTGTATTTTTTGATGAAAACAATGAAATAATCAGAAAATCATCGAAAAATTCACTTTTTCCGTTAAAAGGAACTTTTTTTCGTGAAATGGCATATATTCCTTTTTTCTGAACTAAAAAAAAGATGGTCTTTCTTATATAAGATGTTAGTTCTCCTAAAAACGGTGGAAAGAGGATATTTTATGCAATTTTGAGAAAGAAAAAAAATTCCAATAAAAAAGTTAATAATTTTTTTGCTTTTTACTTCATTTTTATTCAAAACGTGCAAATGAAAAGAAAAAACACTAAAATAATTTTTTTTCTAAAAGAAATATATTTTTTCTATTGAAATTGCTTGTATTATATTTTATGTAACATGAAAAAGGGATTTTCTTCAAAATGTTGTTAAAACCAATAAAAAGGTTTAAATAAGGTAGTTTATGTAACTTTAAAGAGAAAAATAATACTCTATAGCGTACTGTTCATGTTTTTATTTAAAACATGGAAATTCAAAGAAAATTACTGAAAAACTCAATTTTGGAAGTAAAAACATACATTTTTTTTAAGGGAAGATGGATTTGTCAAAAAATTATTTTAAACCCTGAAAAACGATGAAAAATTGATGATTTAAATCGCAAATATTATGCTTGTAAAAATTGGTTTTGTTTAGAATGCTGTTAATACTCTTAAAAAACTTAAGAAAACCTAATTCACGAAATGTTAGATAAAAAAAAGTATATTGTAACATGAAAAAGTTGTTTTCTACAAAATATTTTCAAACGTCCAAAAAGGATAAATATGGGTACCTTCTAGAGTTTCAGAGAAAGAAATTGTATATAGTGTTTGTTTTCTTGTTTTTAAACAAAACATTGAAATCAATAGAAAAGGATTAAAAAATTACTTTTGGTGTAAAAACATAATTTTTTCGTAAAAGAAATGGTTTTCCTTGAAAAGTTGTAAATCTCTGAAGAACATTGAAAAAAGAGTCATTTAGGCCGTTTTAGAGAAAAATATATATATTATCGTAAAATAAGGATAAAAACATAAAAAAATAGGTAATTTGTGCAATTTTATAGAAAAAAATATATTGTCGAGAAAAAGAATATTTTTTTTCTTCCACCAACAAATGAAAATAAGAAAAAAACATTGAAAATGTAACTTTTTAGGCAGAATTTTCTTTTTTATTCAATTTGCATATATTATACTTGTAAAAGGGGGTTTTGTTTAAAATGCCGTTAATACTCCTAAAAACGTTGAAAAAAACATTTATAATTTTTTTTCTTTAAAAAGTATATTGTCACAATATTCAGTGTTTTTGGTTTATTTTTTGAAAAAAAAAGAAGGAAATAATCAGAAAATCTTCGAAAATTCACTTATGCGATGAAAAGGAACTTTTTTCGTGAAATGGCATGTATTCCTTTTTTCTGAACTAATAAAAAAGATGGTCTTTCTCACATAAGATGTTAATTGTCCTAAAAACGCTGGAAACGGGATAATTTATGGAATTTTGAGATAAACAATTGAATTCCAATTTAAAGTTAATATATTTCTTGTTTTTTTTCCTTTATTTTCATACAAAACTTGCAAATGAAGATAAAAAAAACACTGAAAAATACTTTTTAAAAAAGAAATATATATATTTTTTCCTTGAAATGGCTTGTATTACAATTTATGTAACGTAAAGGACGGATTTTCTTAAAAATGTTGTTAAAACCAATATAAAGGTTTAGTTGGATAGTTTATGTAACTTTAAAAAGAAAAAAACAATACTCTATAGCGTTCTCTTCATGTTTTTAATTAAAACATGGAAATTCAAAGAAAATTGCTCAAAAACTCATTTTTGGAGGTAAAAACATTTTTTTTTCTAAGGGAAGATGGATCTGTCATAAAAATACTGTAAAACCCTGAAAAACGTTAGAAAATGGACTATTCAAATAGCATATGTTATAATTTTAAAAGAGGGTTTTGTGTAAATTTCCGTTGACACTCTTAAAAACTGAAAAAAAAAACAAATTTACGAAATTTTAGATATAAAAAATGTATTGTAATATGAAAAACTTGTTTCTTACAAAATATTTTCAAACATCCAAAAAGGTTTAAAATGGGTACTTTGTGCAGTTTCAGAGGAAGAAATAAATATAGTGTTTATTTTCTTGTTTTTAATCAAAACACTGAAATCAAAAGAAAATGATTAAAAAATTACTTTTAGTGTAAAATAATATTTTTTTTTGTAAAAGAGATTGTTTTCCTTGAAAAGTTGTAAATTTTCGAAAAACATTGAAAAAAGGGTCATTTAGGAAGTTTTAGAGATAAAAAATATATTATCATAAAATAAGGACGAAAGCATAAAAATAGGTAATTTGTGCAATTTTAGGGAAAAAAAATAGTCGAGAAAAAGAATGTATTTTTTGGGGTTTTTTCCACCAACAAATGAAAATAAGAAAAAAACATAGAAAAAGTCACTTTTTAGGCAGAATTTTCTCCTTTATTCAAATTTTAAATATTATACATGTAAAAGGGGGTTTTGTTTAAAATGACGTTAATACTCCTAAAAACGTTGAAAAACGCGTCATTTATGCTTTTTATCAGTAAAAAGTATATTGTCTCAATAATCAATGTTTTTTGTTTATTTTTTGATGGAAACAATGAAATAATCAGAAAATCATTTAAAAAATTCACTTTTTCCATGAAAAGGAACTTTTTTCGTGAAATGGCATATATTCTTTTTTTCTGAACTAAAAAAAAGAATGTCTTTCTTAGATAAGATGTTAATTCCCCTAAAGACGCTGGAAAGGGGATAATTTATGCAATTTTGAGAAAAAAAAATGAATTCCAAAAAAAAGTTAATATATTTCTTGTTTTTTCTTTCATTTTCATTCAAAACATGCAAATGAAAAGATAATACACTGAAAAATCCATTTCTAAAAGAAATATATATTATTTTTCTTTGAAATGGCTTGTATTACATTTTATGTAACATGAAAAAAGGATCTTCTTCGAAATGTTGTTAAATCAATAAAAAGTTTTAGATAAGGTAGTTTATGTAACTTTAAAGAGAAAAAAACATTACTCTATAGTGTACTGTTCATGTTTTTAATTAAAACATGGAAATTCAAAGAAAATTACTGAAAACCTCACTTTTGGAGGTAAAAACATACTTTTTTTCTAGGGGAAGATGGATTTGTCATAAAATTATTGTAAAACCCTTAAAAACGTTGAAAAATGGATAATTCAAATCGTATATATTATACTTGTAAAAAGGGGTTTTGTGTAAAATGCCGTTAAAACTCTTAAAAAACTGAAGAATACCTAATTAACGAATTTTTAGATACAAAATTATATTGTAACATGAAAAAGTTGTTTTCTATAAAATAGTTTTAAACGTTCAAAAAGGTTAAAAATTGGTACTTTCAACAGTTTCAGAGAAGGAAATTGTATACAATGTTTGTTTTCTTGTTTTTAATGAAAAAATTGAAATCAATAGAAAAGGATTAAAAAATGACTTTTGTTGTAAAATCTTTTTTTTTTTTTTTTTTTTTGTAAAACAGATGGTTTTCTTTGAAAAGTAGTAAATCTCCGAAGAACCCTGAAAAAAGGGTCATTTATGCAGTTTTAGAGAAAAAAATATATATTATCGTAAAATAAAGATAAAAGCATAAAAATAGGTAATTTGTGCAATTTTAGAAAAAAAAATATTGTCGAGAAAAAAATATATTGTTTTGGTTTTCTTCCACCAAAAAATGAAAATAAAACAAAAACATTAAAAAAGTCACTTTTTATGCAGCATGTTCTTTATTCAAATTGCATATATTATACATTTAAAAGAGGGTTTTGTTTAAAATGCCATTAATACTCCTAAAAACGTTGAAAAATACATCGTTTATGAATTTTTTTTTTCAGTATAATGTATATTGTCGCAATATTCAGTGTTTTTTGTTTATTTTTTTATGAAAACATTGAAAAATAAATAAATCATCGAAAATTTCACTTTTTCGTTGAAAAGGAACTTTTTTCTTGAAATGGCATATACTCCTTTTTTTTTCTAAACTAAAAAAATGGTCTTTCTTAGATAAGATGTTAGTTCTCCTTAAAACGCTGGAAAGAGGATATCTATGGAATTTTGAGAGAAAAAAATGAATTCCAATAAAAAGTTAGTATATTTCTTGATTTTCCTTCATTTTCATTCAAAACGTGCAAATGAAAAGAAAAACACTGAAAAATCCTTTTTCTAAATGAAATATATATATATTTTTTAACCTTGAAATGGCTTGTATTACATTTAATGTAACACGAAAAAAGGTTTTTCTTCAAAATATTGTTAAAACCAATAAAAAGGTTTAAATAGGGTAGTTTATGTAACTTTAAAGATAAAAAACAATAATCTAAAGCGTTCTCTTCATGTTTTTAATTAAAACATGGAAATTCAAAGAAAATTACTGAAAATCTCATTTTTGGAGATAAAAACTTTTTTTTTTTTCTAAGGTAAGATTGATTTGTCATAAACTTTATTGTAAAACCCTGAAAAACGTTAGAAAATGGACTATTCAAATAGCATATGTTATAGTTTTAAAACTGGGTTTTGTGTAAAATGCTGTTAATACTCTTAAAAACTGAAAAAAAAACTAATTTACGAATTTTTACATAAAAAAAGTATATTGTAACATGAAAAAGTTGTTTTCTACATATATTTTCAAACGTCCAAAAAGGTTAAAAATAGGTACTTTGTGCAGTCTCAGAGAAAGAAAATGTATACAGTATTTATTTTTTGTTTTTAATCAAAACATTGAAATCAATAGAAAATGATTAAAAAATGACTTTCGGTGTAAAATCATATTTTTTTCGTTAAAGAATGGTTTTCCTTGAAAAGGTGTAAATCTCCGAAAAAAACATTGCAAAAAAGATCATTCTTGCAGTTTTAGAGAAAAAAATATATATATTATTGTAAAATAAGGATAAAAGCATAAAAATAATTTGTGCAATATTAAAGAAAAAAAATATTGTTGAGAAAAAGAATGTATTTTTTTGGTTTTCTCCCAGCAACAAATGAAAATCAGAAAAAAATATTGAAAAAGTCACTTTGTAGGCAGAATTTTCTTCTTTATTTAAATTGCATATATTGTGTTTGTAAAAGAGGATTTTGTTTAAAATGACGTTAATACTCCTAATAACGTTAAAAAACACGTCATATATATTTTTTTTTCATTAAAAAGTATATTGTCGCAATATTCAGTGTTTTTTGTTTATTTTTTGATGAAAACAATGAAATAATCAGAAAATAATCGAAAAATTCAATTTTTCGGAGAACAGGAACATTTTTCGTGAAATGGCATATATTCCTTTTTTCTCAACTAAAAAAAACATGGTCTTTCTCAGATTAGATGTTAATTTTCCTAAAAACGCTGGAAAGGGGATAATTTATGTAATTTTGAGACAAAAAATGAATTCCAATAAAAAGTTAATATATTTCTTGCTATTTTCTTTATTTTCATTCAAAAGGTGCAAATGAAAAAAAAAACACTGGAAAATCGTTTTTATAAAAGAAATATATATTTTTATTTTTTGAAATTGCTTGTATTACATTTTATGTAACAAGAAAAAAGGGATTTTCTTCAAAATGTTGTTAAAACCAATAAAAAGGTTTAAATAGGGTAGTTTATGTAACTTTGAAGAGAAAAAACAATACTCTATAGTGTACTGTTCATGTTTTTCATTAAAACATGGAAATTCAAAGAACATTTCTGAAAAACTCATTTTCGGAGGTAAAAACATACTTTTTTTTCTAAGGGATGATTGATTTATCATAAAAAAAATGTAAAACCCTGAAAAACGTTGAAAAATGGATAATTCAAATAGCATATGTTATACTTGTAAAAGGGGGTTTGTATAAAATGCTGGTAATACTCTTGAAAACTGAGAAAAACTTAATTAACGAAATTTTACATAAAAAAAAAAAAATTGTATTATAACATAAAAAAGTTGTTTTCTACAAAATATTTTCAAACTTTTAAAAAGGTTAAAAATGGGTACTTTGTACAGTTTCAGAGAAAGAAAATGTATATATTGTTTATTTTCTTGTTTTTAATCAAAACATTGAAATCAATAGAAAATGATTAAAAAATTACTTCTGGTGTAAAATCATATTTTTTTTTCGTAAAAGAGATGGTTTTCCTTGAAAATTTGTAAATCTCCGAAAAACCATTGAAAAAAGGGTAATTTATGCAGTATTAGAGGAAAAGAATGTAATTTTTTGGTTTTCTCCCACCAAAAAATGAAAATAAGGGAAAAAACATTGAAAAAGTCTCTTTTTAGGCAGAATTTTCTTCTTTATTCAAATGGCATATATTATACTTGTAAAAAAGGGGTTTTGTTTAAAATGCCGTTAATACTCCTAAAAAAGTTAAAAAACACATCATTTATGCTTTTTTTTTGTAGAAAGTATATTGTCGCAATATTCATTGTTTCTTGTCTTTTTTTTTAATGAAAACAATGAAATAATCAGAAAATCATCAAAAAATCCACTTTTTCGCAGAAAAGGAACATTTTTCGTGAAATGGCTTATATACCTTTATTCTCAACTAAAAAAAGATGGTCTTTCTTAGATAACATGTTATATATCCTTAAAACGCTGGAAAGGGGATAATTTATGCAATTTTGGGAGAAAAAAATGAATTCCAATAAAAAGTTAATATATTTCTTTCTCTTTCCTTCATTTTAATTCAAATCGTGCAAATGTAAAGAAAACACTGAATAATCCTTTTTCTCAAAGAAATATTTTTTTTTTACCTTAAAATGGCTTGTTGTACATTTTATGTAACACAAAAAAGGGATTTTCTTCAAAATGTTCTTAAAACCAATAAAAAGGTTTAAATAGTGTAGTTTATGTTACTTTAAAGAGAAAAAAACAATACTCTATAGAGTACTGTTCATATTTTAATTAAAACATTGAAATTTAAAGAATATTACAGTAAAACTCAATTTTGGAGGTAAAAACTTTTTTTTTCTAGATGAAGATGGATTTGTCATAAGAATATTGTAAAACCCAGAAAAAAACGTTGAAAAATGGATAATTTAAATCGCATATGTTATACATGAAGAAGAGGATTTTGTGTAAAATGCCGTTAATACTCCTAAAAACTGGGAAAAAAAACTAATTTGCGAAATTTTATATAAAAAAAATGATATTGTAACATGAAAAATTGTTTTCTACAAAATATTTTCACCCGTTTAAAAAGATTAAATATGAGAACTTTGTACAGGTACATAAAAAGAAAATGTATATAGTGTTTATTTTCTTCTTTTTAATCAAAACATTGAAATCAATAGAAAATTATTAAAACATGGCTTTTGGTGTAAAATCATATTTTTTTCTAAAAAAAAAAAAATGGTTTTCCTTTAAAAGTTGTAAATATCCGAAAAACATGGAAAAAAGAGTCTATTATGCAGTTTTAGTGAAAAATATATATTATCGTAAAATAAGGATAAAAGCATACAAATAAGTAATTTGTGCAATTTTAGAGAAAAAAAATATCGTCGAGAAAAAAAAATGTATTTTTTTTTGTTTTCTCCCACCAACAAATGAAAATAAGAAGAAAACATTAAAAAAGTCACTTTTCGGGCAGAAATTCTTTCTTTGTTCAAATTGCTTATATTATACTTGTAAATGGGGGTTTTGTTTCAAATGCCGTTAATAATCCTGAAAACGTTGAAAAACACGTCATTTATGATTTTTTTCCAGTAAAAAGTATATTATCGATATATTCAGTGTTTTTTGTTTATTTTTTGATTAAAACAATGAAATAAATAGAAAATCATCGAAAAACTCACTTTTTCGGTGAAAAGCAACTTTTTTTCGTGAAAAGGCATATATTCCTTTTTTCTCAACTAAAAAAAAGATGATCTTTCTTAGATAAGATGTAAATTCTCCTAAAAACGCTGAAAATGGGATAATTTATGATATTTTTGTGAGAAAAAAAATTAATTCCAATAAAAAGTTAATATACTTCTTGCTTCTTCCTTCACTTTTATTCAAAACCTGCAAATGAAAAAAAAAACACTGGAAAGATTATATATATATATATATATCTATATATATATATATATATATATATATATAGATATATATATATATATATATTTTTTTTTACCTTGAAATAGCTTGTATTACATTTTTTGTAACATGAAAAAAGGGATTTTCTTCAAAATGTTGCTAAAACCAATAAAAAGGTTTTGATAGGGTAGTTTATGTAACTTTAAAGATAAAAAACAATACCCTGTAGCGTACTGTTCATGTTTTTTTTTTTTATTAAAACATAGAAATTCAAAGAATATTACTGAAAAACTCACTCATATAGGTAAAAGCATTTTTTTTTTCTAGGGGTAAATGGATTTGTCATAAAAATATTGTAAAACCCTGAAAAACGTTGAAAAATGGATAATTCAAATGGCATATGTTATACTTGTAAAAGAGGGTTTTGTGTAAAATGCAGTTAATACTCTTAAAAACTGGAAAAAAAAATAATTTACGAAATTTTAGATAAAAAAAAAGTATATTATAACAAAATATTTTCAAACGTTCAAAAACATTAATAATGGGTAACTTGTACATTTTCAGAGAATTAAAATGTATTTAGTGTTTATTTCCTTGTTTTTAATGAAAACATTGAAATCAATAGAAAATGATTAAAAAATTATTTTTGGTGTAAAATCATATTTTTTTCGTAAAAGAGATGGATTTCCTTGAAAAGTTGTAAATCTCCGTAAAACCTTGAAAAAGAGTCATTTATCCAGTTTTAGAGAAAAAAAAAAACATTATCATAAAATAAAGATCGAAGCATAAAAATAGGTAATTTGTGCATATTTATTTTTAATATTGTCGAGTAAAAGAATGTATTTTTTTGGTTTTCTTCCACCAACAAATGAAAATAAGAAAAAAAACATTGAAAAAGTCCCTTTATAGGCAGAATTTTCTTCTTTATTCAAATTCCATATATTATACTTGTAAAAGAGGTGTTTGTTTAAAATGCCTTTAGTACTTCTAAAAACGTTGAAAAACACGTTATTTATGATTTTTTTTTCAGTAAAAAGTATATTTTCGCAATATTTAGTGTTTTTTGTTTATTTTTTTATGAAAACAGGGAAGTAATCAGTAAATCATCGAAAAATTCACTTTTTCGGTGAAAATGAACTTTTTTTCGTTAAATGGCATATATTCCTTTTTTCTGAACTAAAAAAAAGAAGGCCTTTCTTTGATAAGATGTTAATTCTCCTAAAAACGCTGGAAAGGGGATAATTTATGCAATTTTGAGAGAAAAAAATGAATTCTAATAAAAAGTTAATATATTTCTTGCTTTTTCCTTCATTTTCATTAAAAACTTGTAAATGAAAAGAAAAAAACAATGAAAAATCCTTTTTCTAAAAGAAATATATATATTTTTTACTTGAAATGGCTTGTATTACATTTTATGTAACATGAAAACGGGATTTTCTTCAAAATGTTGTTAAAACCAATAACAAATGTTTAAATAGGGTAGTTTATGTAACTTTAAAGAAAAAAAAACAATACTCTATGGCGTACTGTTCATGTTTTTATTTAAAATATGGAAATTCAAAGAAAATTACTGAAAAACTCACTTTTGGAGGTAAAAACATTCTTTTTTTCTAAGGGAAGATGGATTTTTCATAAAAATATTGTAAAACCCTGAAAATCGTAGAAAAATGGATAATTCAAATCGCATATGTTATACTTGTAAAAGGGGGGTTTTGTGTAAAATGCCGTTAACACTCTTAACAATTTTAAAATAACCTAAGTATCGAAATTTTAGATAAAATAAAGTATATTGTAACATGAAAAATATGTTTTCTACAAAATATTTTCAAACGTCCAAAAAGGTAAAAAAATGGGTACTTTGTACAGTTTCAGTGAAAGAAAATGTATATAGTATTTATTTTCTTGTTTTTAATCAAAACATTAAAACAATAGAAAATGATTAAAAAATTACTTTTGGTGTAAAATCGTATTATTTTTCGTAAAATAGATGGTTTTCCTTGAAAACTTGTAAATCTTCGAAAAACATTGAAAAAAGGGTCATAAATAAAGTTTTATAGAAAAAATATACTATCGTAAAATAAGGATAAAAATAGGTAATTTGTGCAATTTTAGAGAAAAAAATATTGTCGAGAAAAAGAATGTATTTTTTTGGTTTTCTTCCACCAATAAATGAAAATAAGAAAGAAAAATAGAAAAAAGTCACTTTTCAAGCAGAATTTTCTTATTTATTCAAATTGCATATATTATACTTGTAAAAAAGGGTTTTGTATAAAATGCCGTTAATACTCCTAAAAATGTTGAAAAACACGTCATTTATGATTTGTTTTCAGTAAAAAGTATATTGTCGATGTATACAGTGTTTTTTTTTTTATGAAAACAATGAAATAATCAGAAAATCATCGAAAAAATCACTTTTTCGGTGAAAAGGAACTTTTTTCGTGAAATGTCATATATTTTTTTTTCTCAACTAAAAAAAAAAAGATGGTCTTTCTTTGATAAGATGTTAATTCTCCTAAATACGCTGGATAATTTATGCAATTTTGAGAGAAATTTTTTTTTATTTAAAAATAGTTATTTTATTTCTTGCTTTTTCCTTCATTTTTATTTAAAACGTGCAAATGAAAAGAAAAAACACTGAAAAATCCTTTTTCTAAAAGATATATATATTTTTTTCCTTGAAATAGCTTGTATTACATTTAATGTAACATTAAAAAAGGGATTTTCTTCAAAATATTGTTAAAACCAAGAAAAAGGTTTAATCACGGTAGTTTATGTAGCTTTAAAGAGAAAAAACAATACTCTATAGCGTACTGCTTATCTTTTTAATTAAAACATAGAAATTCAAAGAAAATTACTGAAAAACTAACTTTTGGAGGTAAAAACATACTTTTTTTTTTCTAAGGGAAGATGGATTTGTCATAAAAATATTGTAAAACGGTGAAAATCGTTGAAAAATGGACAATTGAATTAGCATATATTATACTTGTAAAAGGGGGTTTTGTGTAAAATGCCGTTACTATTCCTAAAAACTGAGAAAAAAAACCTAATTTACGAAATTTTAGATAAAAAAAAGTATATTGTAACATAAGAAAGTGGTTTTCTACAAAATATTTTCAAATGTTCAAAAACGTTGAAAATGGGTACTTTGTACAGTTTCAGAGAAAGAAAATGTATATAGTGTTTATTTTCTTGTTTTTAATGAAAACATTGAAATCAATAAAAAATGATTAAAAAATTACTTTTGGTATAAAATCATGTTTTTTACGTAAAGGAGATGGTTTTCCTTGAAAAGCTGTAAATCTCCGAAAAACATATAAAAAAAGGGTCATTTATGCAGTTTTAGAGAAAGAAAAATTATTATCATAAAATAAGGATAAAAGCATAAAAAAGGGAATTTGTGCAATTTTAGAGTTAAAAAAATACTGTCGAGAAAATGAATGTATTTTTTTTTTCTTCCACAAACAAATAAAAATAAGAAAAAAAAATTGAAAAAGTCACTTTTTAGGGAGAATTTTCTTCTTTATTCAAATTGCATATGTTATACTTGTAAATAGAGGTTATGTTTAAAATGCCGTTAACACTCCTAAAAACATTGAAAAACACGTCATTTATGATTTTTTTTCCAGTAAAAAGTATATTTTTGCAATATTCAGTGTTTTTTGTTGCTTTTTTTATGAAAAAATGAAATAATCAGAAAATCATCGAAAAATTCACTTTTTCGGTGAAAAGGAACTTTCTTTGTGAAATAGCATATATTCCTTTTTTCTGAACTAAAAAAGGAGATGGTCTTTCTCACATAAGAAGTTATTTCTCCTAAAAACGCTGGAAAGGGTATAATTTATGCAATTTTGAGAGAAAAAAATGAATTCCAATAAAAAGTTGATATATTTCTTGCTTTTTCTTTTATTTTCATTCAAAACGTCCAAATAAAAAGAAAAAAACACATAAAAATTCTGTTTCTAAAAGAAATAAATATTTGTTTCCTTGAAATGGCTTGTATTATATTTTATGTAACATGAAAAAAGGAATTTTCTTCAAAATGTTGTTAAATCAAATAAAAAGGTTTACATAGGGTAGTTTATGTAGCTTTAAAGAGAAAAAACAATACACTATAGCACACTGTTCATGTTTTTAATTAAAACAGGAAAATTCAAAGAAAATTACTGAAAACTCACTTTTGGAGGTAAAAACATTTTTTTTTCTAAGGGAAGATGGATTTGTCATAGAAATATTGTGAAACCTAAAAAACGTAAAAAAATGGATAATTAAAATCGCATATGTTATATTTGTAAAAGATGGTTTTGTGTAAAATGCCGTTAATACTCTTGAAAATTAAAAAAAAATTAACTTACGAAATTTTAGATAAAAAAAGTATATTGTAACATGAAAAAGTTCTTTTAAACAAAATATTTTAAAACTTCCAAAAAGGTAAAAAATGGGTACTTTGTACAGTTTCAGAGAAAGAAAATGTATATAGTGTTTATTTTCTTGTTTTTAATCAAAACATTGAAATCAATAGAAAATGATAAAACATGACTTGGTGTAAAATCATATTTTTATCGTAAAAGAGATGGTTTTCCTTGAAAAGTTGTAAATCTCCGAAAAACATTGAAAATAGGGTCATTTATGCAGTTTTAGAGAAAAAATATATATTATCGTAAAATAAGGATAAAATTAGGTAATTTGTTCAATTTTAAAGAAAAAAAATATCGTCGAGAAAAATAATGTATTTTTTTGGTTTTCTTCCACCAACAAATGAAAATAAGAAAAAAAAAATTGAAAATGTTACTTTTTAGGTAGTATTTTCTTCCTTATTCAAATTACATTTATTATACATGTTAAAGGGGGTTTTGTTTAAAATGCCGTTAATAATCCTAGAAACGTTGAAAGAAACGTCATTTATGATTTTTTATCAGTAAAAAGTAAATTGTCGTTATATCCAGTGTTTTTTATTTATTTTTTTAAGAAAACAATGAAATAATCAGAAAATCATCAAAAAATTCACTTTTTCTGTGAAAAAGAACTTTTTTCGTGAAACGGCATATATTCCTTTTTCTCAACTAAAAAAAAGATAACCTTTCTTAGAAAAGATGTTATTTCTCCTAAAAACGCTGGAAAGGGGATAATTTATGCATTTTTGAGAGAAATCAAATAAATAGTTCAAATAAAAAGTTAACATATTTCTTGCTTTTTCCTTCATTTTCATTCAAAACGTGGAAATGAAAAGAAAAAACAATGAAAAATCCTTTTTCTATAGAAAATGTATATTTTTTTCCCTTGAAATGGCTTGTATTACATTTTATGTAACATGAAAAATGGATTTTCTTCAAATTGTTGTTAAAACTAATAAAAAGTTTTAAATAGGGTTGTTTATGTCACTTTAAAAAGGAAAAAACAATACTCTATACAGTACTGTTCGTAAAAAATATTGTAAAACCCTGAAAAACTTTAAAAAATGGATAATTCAAATCGCATATGTTATACTTGTAAAAGGGTTTGTAGATTTGAGTTTGTTACTTAAAACAAGAGTTAAACAAGAGTTTGTTATACTTGTAAAAGGGGTTTTGTGTAAAATGCCGTTACTATTCCTAAAAACTGAAAAAAAAACTAATTAACGAAATTTTAGATAAAAAAAAGTATATTGTAACATAAAAAAGTGGTTTTCTACAAAATATTTTCATATGTCCAAAAACGTTAAAAATGGGTAATTTGTACAGTTCCAGAGAAAAAAAATGTATATAGTGTTTATTTTCTTGTTTTTACTGAAAACATTGAAATCAATAGAAAATCATTAAAATATTACTTTTGGTGTAAAATCACATTTTTTTACGTAAAGGAGATGGTTTTCCTTGGAAAGCTGTAAATCTCCGAAAAACATTGAAAAAAGTGTCATTTATGCAGTTTTAGAGAAAGAAAAAATATTATCATAAAATAAGGATAAAAGGATAAAAAAAAAAAAGGGAATTTGTGCAATTTTAGAGAAAAAAAATATTGTCGAGAAAAAGAATGTTTTTTTTTTTTTTTGTTTTCTTCCACCAACAAATGAAATTAAGAAGAAAAAAAAACATTGAAAAAGTAACTTTTTAGGCAGAATTTTCTTCTTTATTCAAATTGCATATATTATACTTGTAAAAGGAGGTTATGTTTAAAATGCCGTTAATACCTCTAAAAACGTTGAAAAACACATCATTTATAATTTTTTTTCCTGTAAAATGTATATTTTTGTATTACATTTTATGTAACATGAAAAACTGATTTTCTTCAAAATGTTCTTAAAACCAATAAAAAAGTTTAAATAGGGTAGTTTATGTAACTTTAAAGAGAAAAAACAATACTGTATAGCGTACTGTTCTTGTTTTTTAATTAAAACATGGAAATTCAAAGAAAATTACAGAAAAACTCATTTTTGGAGGTAAAAACATACGCATTTTTTCTAAGGGAAGATGGATTTGTCATGAAAATATTGTAAAACCGTGAAAAACGTTGAAAAATGGATAATTCAAATCCCATGTGTTATACTTGTAAAAGGGGGTTTTGTGTAAAATGCCGTTAATACTCTTAAAAACTGAAAAAAACTAATTTACGAAATTTCAGATAAAAAAATATATTGTAACATGCAAAAAATGTTTTTTACAAAATATTTACAAACGCCCAAAAAGGTTAGGGATGGGTAGTTTTTACAGTTTCAGAGAAAAAAAAAATATATATAGTGTTTTTAATCAAAACATTGAAATAAATAGAAAATGATTAAAATATGACTTTTGGTATAAAATCATAGTTTTTTTCGTAAAAAAGATGGTTTTCCTTAAAAAGTTGTAAACCTCAGAAAAAAACATTGAAAAAGGGTCATTTATGCAGTTTTAGAGAAAAAAAAATATATTATCATAAAATAAAGATAAAAGCATACAAATAGGTAATTTGTGCAATTTTAGAGAAAAAAAAATATTGTCGAGAAAAAAAATGTATTTTTTTGGGGGGGAGTTTCTTGCACCAACAAATGAAAATAAGAAAAAAACATTGAAAAAGTCACTATTTAGGCAGAATTTTCTTCTTTATTCAAATTGCATATATTATACTTGCAAAAGGAGGTTTTGTTTAAAATGCCGTTAATACTCCTAAAAACGTTGAAAAACACGTCATTTATTTTTTTTTTCAGTAAAAAGTATATTTTCGCAATATTCAGTGTTTTTTTTTTATGAAAACAATGAAATAATCAGAAAATCATCGAAAAATTCACTTTTTCGGTGAAAAGGAACTTTTTTCGTGAAACATCATATATTCCTTTTTCTCAACTAAAAAAAGGATGGTCTTTCTTAGAGAAGATGTTATTTTTCCTAAAAATGCTGGAAAGAGGATAATTTATGCAATTTTGAAAGAAAAAAATTAATTCAAATAAAAAGTAAATATATTTCTTGTTTTTTCCTTCATTTTCATTCAAAACGTGAAAATGAAAAGAAAAAACAATGAAAAATCCTTTTTACTCTTTAATACTCCTTAATACTCTTAAAAACTGGAAAAAAACTATTTCACGAAATTTTAGATAAAAAAAAGTTATTTTCTACAAAATATTTTCAAACGTCCAAAAAGGTAAAAAATGTGTAATTTGTACAGTGTTAGGGAAAGAAAATGTATAGAGTTTTTATTTTCTCGTTTTTAATCAAAACCTTGAAATCAATGGAAAATGATAAAAAATAACTTTTCGTGTAAAATCATATTTTTTTCGTAAAAGAGATGGTTTTCTCTGAAAAGTTGTAAATCTCCAAAAAACGTTGAAAAAAGGGTCATTAATGCAGTTTTAGAGAAAAAATATATATATTATCGTAAAATAAGGATAAAAATAGGTAATTTGTTCAATTTTAGAGTAAAAAAATATTATCGAGAAAAAGAATTTTTTTTTTTTTTGTTTTCTTCCACCAATAAATGAAAAAAAGAAAAAAACATTGAAAAAGTAACTTTTTAGGCAGAATTTTCTTCTTTATTTAAATTGCATATATTATATTTCTAAAAGGGAGTTTTGTTTAAAATACCGTTAATACTCCTAAAAACGTTCAAAAACACTTCATTCATGATTTTTTAATTAAAACTTGAATGTTAAAAAAAATAAGTGAAAAACTTACTTTTTGAGGTAAAAACATACTTTCTTTTGTAAGGGGAAATGGATTTGTCATAAAAATATTGTAAAACCCTGATAAATGTTGAAAATTACATAATTCAAATCGAATATATTATACTTTTAAAAGGTTGTTTTGTGTTAAATGCCGTTAATACTCTTAAAAACTGAAAAAAACCTAATTTACGAAATTTTAGATAAAAAAAGTATATTGTAACATGAAAAACTTGTTTTTTACAAAATATTTTCAAACGTTCAAAAAGGTTAAAAATGGGTACTTTATACAGTTTCAGAGAAAGAAAATGTATATAGTAATTATTTTCTGGTTTTTAATCAAAACATTGAAATCTATAGAAAATGATTAAAAAAAAAAAAGACTTTTGGTGTAAAATCTTTTTTTTTTCGTAAAAGAGGTGGTATTCCTGTAAAAGTTGTAAATCTCAGAAAAACATTGCAAAAAAGGGTCATTTATGCAGTTTTAGAGAAAGAAAATATATTATCGTAAAATAAGGATAAAAGCATAAATATAGGTAATTTGTGCAATTTTAGAGAAAAAAAAATATTGTCGAGAAAAAGATTGTATTTTGTTTTTTTTTTCCACCAACAAATGAAAAGAAAAAAACATTGAAAAAGTCACTTTTTTGGCAGAATTTTCTTCTTTATTCAAATTGTATATATTATACTTGTAAAAGGAGGTTTTGTTTAAAATGCCTTTAATACTCCTAAAAACGTTCAAAACACGTCATTTATTATATTTTTCAGTAAAAAGTATATTGTCGCAATATTCAGTGTTTTTTGTTTATTTTTTTATGAAAACAATGAAGTAATCAGAAAATCATCGAAAAATTCACTTTTTCGGTGAAAAAGAACTTTTTTCGTGAAATGGCACATATTCCTTTTTTCTGAACTAAATAAAAGATGGTCTTTCTTAGATAAAATGTTAATTTTCCTAAAAACGCTGTAAAGGAGATAATTTATGCAATTTTGAGAGAAAAAATCAATTCCAATAAAAAGTTAATAAATTCTTTCCTTTTTCCTTCATTTTCATTCCAAACGTGAAATTGAAAAGAAAAAACACTGAAAAATCCTTTTTCTAAAAGAAATATATATTTTTTTCCATGAAATAGCTTTTATTATATTTTATGTAACATGAAAAAGGGTTTTTCTTCAAAATTATGTTAAAATAAATAAAAAGGTTTAAATAGGGTAGTTTATGTAAATTTAAAGAGAAAACCAATACTCTCTAGCGTACTGTTCATGTTTTTAATTAAAACCTGGAAATTCAAAGCAAATTACTGAAAAACTCACTTTTGGAGGTAAAAACATACTTTTTTTTTTTATAAAGGAAGATGGATTTGTCATAAAAATATTGTAAAACCCTTAAAAACGTTGAAAAATGGATAATTCAAGTCGCATATGTTATACTTGTACAAGGAGGTTTTGTGTAAAATGCCGCTAATACTCTCAAAAACTGAAAAAAAAACTAATTAACGAAATTTAAATAAAAAAAGTATATTGTAACTTGAAAAAAATGTTTTTTACAAAATATTTTCAAACGTTCATAAAGGTTAAAAACGGGTACTTTCTACAGTTTAAGAGAAAGAAAATGTATATAGTGTTTATTTTCTTGTTTTTAATCAAAACATTGAAATCAATAGAAAATTATTAAAAAATGACTTTTGGTGTAAAATCTTATTTTTTTTTCGTAAAAGAGTTTGTTTTCCTTGAAAAGTTGTAAATCTCTGAAAAACATTGAAAAAGGGTCATTTATGCAGTTTTAGTGAAAAAAAAATATATTATCGTAAAATAAGGATAAAAGAATAAAAATAGGTAATTTGTGCAATTTTAGACAAAAAAAATATTGTCGAGAAAAGAATGTATTTTTTTTGGTTTTCTTCCACCAACAAATGAAAATAAGAAAAAAAAACATTGAAAAAGTCACTTTTTTGGCAGAATTTCTTCTTTAATCATTTTGCATATATTATACTTGTAAAAGGGGGTTTTGTTTAAAATGCCGGTAATACTCCTAACAACGTTGACAAACACGTCATTTATTTTTTTTTCAGTATAAAGTATATTATCGCAATATTTAGTTTTTTTTTTCATGAAAACAATGAAATAATCAGAAAATCATCGAAAAATTAAGTTTTCGGTGAAAAGGCCTTCTTTTCGTGAAATGGCATATTTTCTTTTTTTCTGAATTTAAAAAAAGATGGTCTTTCTTAGATTAGATGTTAATTCTCTTAAAAACGATGGAAACAGGATAAGTTATGCAATTTTGAGAAAAAAAAATGATTTCCAATAAAAATTTAATATATTTTTTTTATTTTACCTTCATTTTCATTTAAAACGTGCAAATGAAAAGAAAAGACAATGAAAAATCCTTTTTCTAAATTTTTTTTTTTTTTTCCTTGATATGGTTTGTATTACATTTTATGTAACATGAAAAAGGGATTATCTTCAAAATGTTGTTAAAACCAATAAAAATATTGAAATAGGATAGTTTATGTAACTTTAAAGAGAAAACCAATTATGTATAGCGTACTGTTCAATGTTTTATTTAATACATGGAAATTAAAAGAAAATTACTGAAAAAAAATTACTTTTGGAGGTAAAAACATACTTTTCTTTTTCTAAGGGAAGATGGATTTGTCATAAAAATATTGTAAACCCCTGAAAAACGATAAAAAAATGGATAATTCAAATCGCACATGTTATATTCGGAAAAAAGGGTTTTGTGTAAAATGCCGTTAATACTCTTAAAAATTGAAAAAAAACTTAATTTACGAAATTTTAGATAAAAAAGTATATTGTAACATGAAAAAGTTGTTTTCTACAAAATATTTTCAAACGTCCAAAAAGGTTAAAAATGGGGACTTTGTACAGCTTCAGAGAAAGAAAATGTATATAGTGTTTATTTTCCTTTTTTTAATCAAAACATTGAAATCAATAGAAAATGATTAAATAATGTCTTTTGGTGTAAAATATTTTTCTTTTTTGTAAAAGAGATGGTTTTCCTTAAAAAGTTGTAAATCTCCGCAAATCATTAAAAATAAGTGTCATTTATGCAGTTTTAGAGAAAAAAATATATATTATCGTAAAATAAGGATAAAAGTATAAAAATAGGTAATTTGTGCAATTTTAGAGAAAAAAAATATTGTCGAGAAAAAGAATGTACTTTTTTTTATTTTCTTCCACCAACAAATGAAAATAAGAAAAAAAACCATGGAAAACGTCACTTTTTAGGCAGAATTTTCTTCCTTATTCAAATTGCATATATTATACTTGTAAAAGAGGGTTTTGTTTAAAATGCCGTTAATGCTCCTAAAAACGTTGAAAAACACGTCATTTATGATTTTTTTTTTTCAGTAAAAAGTATATTGTCGCAATATTCAGTTTTTTTTGTTTATTTTTTTTGAAAACAATTAAATAATCAGAAAATCATCGAAAAAATCACTTTTTTGGTGAAAAGGAACTTTTTTCGTGAAATGGCATATATTCCTTTTTTCTGAACTAAAAAAATGGACTTTTTTAGATAAGATGTTACTTCTCCTAAAAACTCTTGAAAGGGGATAATTTATGCAATTTTGAAAGAAAAAAATATTTTGAATAAAAACCTAATGTATTTCTTGCTTTTTCTTTTATTTTCATAAAAAAACATGCAAATAAAAAAAAAAATACTGAAAAATCCTTTTTCTAAAAGAAATATATCTATTTTTTCCTTGAAATGGCTTGTATTGCATTTTATGTAACATGAAAAAGGGATTTTCTTCAAAATGTTGCTAAAACATATAAAAAGGTTTAAATAGGGTAGTTTATGTAACTTTTAACAGAAAAAAAAAATTCTCTATAGCGTACTGTTCATGTTTTTAAACAAAACATGGAAATTCAAAGAAAATTACTGAAAAAACTCAGTTTTGGAGGTAAAAACATACTTTTTTTTTTTCTAAGAGAAGATGGATTAGGCATAAAAATACTGTAAAACGCTGAAAAACGTTGAAAAATGGATAATTCAAATCGCATATTTTATACTTGTAAAAGGGGGATTTGTGTAAAATGCCGTTATTACTCTTAAAATCTGAAAGAAACCTAATTTACGAAATTTTATATGAAAAAAAAAGTATATTGTAACTTGGAAAACTGGTTTTCTACATAATATTTTCAAAAGTCCAAAAATGTTAAAAAAGAGTACTTTGTACAGTTTCAGAGAAAGAAAATGTATATAGTGTTTATTTTCTTGTTTTTAATGAAAAGATTGAAATAAATAGAAAATTATTAAAAAATGACTTTTAGTGTAAAATCATATTTTTTTTTGTAAAAGAGATTGTTTTCCTTGAAAAGATGTAAATCTCCGAAAATCATTGAAGAAAGTGTCATTTATGAACTTTTAGAGGAAAAAATATTTTATCGTAAAATAAGAATAAAAGTATAAAAATATGTAATTTGTGCAATTTTAGAGAAAAAAAATATTGACGAGAAAAAGAATGGGTTTTTTGCTTTTCTTTCACAAACAAATGAAAATAAGATAAAAACATTGAAAAACTCATTTTTTAGGGAGAATTTTTTTCTTTATTCAAATTGCACATATTATACTTGTAAAAGTGGGTTTTGTGTAAAATGCCGTTAGTACTCCTAAAAACGTTGAAAAACACGTCATTTATGAAATTTTAAAGAAAAAAGGATATTGTTGCAATCTTCATTGTTTTTGTTTATTTTTTATGAAAACAATGAAATAAGCAGAAAATCATCGAAAAATTCATTTTTTTCGGTGAAAAGTAACTTTATTCGTGAAATGGCATATATTACTTTCTTCTTCACTAAAAACATGATCTTTCTTAGATAAGATGTTAATTCTCCTAAAAACCCCGAAAAGGGGAAAAATTACGCAATTTTGAGAGAAAAAAATGAATTGCAATAAAAAGTTAATATATTTCTTGCTTTTTATTTCATGAAAAAGTATATTGTAACATGAAAAAGTTTTTTTCTACAAAATGTCTTTAAACGTCCAAAAACGTTAAAAAATTGATACTTTGTACAGTTTCAGAGAAAGAAAATGTATATAGTGTTTATTTTCTTGTATTTAATCAAAATATTGAAATCAATAGAAAATTATTAAAAAAGTGACATTGTGTAAAATCTTTTTTTTTTTTTGGTAAAAGAGATGTTTTTTCTTTAAAAGTAGCATATCTCCGAAAAACATTGAAAAAAAGGGTCATTTATGCAGTTGTAGAGAAAAAAGAATATATTGTCGTAAAATAAGGATAAAAGCATAAAAAGAAGTAATTTGAGCAATTTTAGAGAAAAAAAGTATTGAAGAGAAAAATATTGTATTTTTTTGGTTTTCATACACCAACAAATGAAAATATGAAAAAAACCTTGAAAAAGTTACTTTTTAGATAGAATTTTCTTCTTTATTCAAATTGCATTTACTATACTTATAAAAGTTTTTTTTTTTTTTTTAATGCCGTTAATACTCCTAAAAACGTTAAAAAAACACGTTATTTATGATAAAAAAAAGTATATTGAAGCAATATTCAATGTTTTTTGTTTATTTTTTGAAGAAAACAATGAAATAAGCAGAAAATCATCGAAAAATTCATTTTTTCGTGAAA
This sequence comes from Callinectes sapidus, assembly GCA_020233015.1. Taxonomy (NCBI): domain Eukaryota; kingdom Metazoa; phylum Arthropoda; class Malacostraca; order Decapoda; family Portunidae; genus Callinectes; species Callinectes sapidus. The sequence goes on along the minus strand of CM035220.1, from coordinate 5,904,469 downwards.
ATGCATATATTCCTTTTTTCTGAACTAAAATATAGATGGTCTTTCTTAGATAAGATGTTAATTCTTCAAGAAACACTGGAAACGGGATACTTTATGCAATTTTGAGAGAAAAAAATTAATTGCCATGAAAAGTTAATATATTTCTTGGTTTTTCCTTCATTTTCACTCAAAACATGGAAATAAATAAAAATAAACCTGAAAAATCTTTTTTCTTAAAGAAATATATATTTTTTCATTGAAAGGGCTTGTATTACATTTTATGTAACATGAAAAAGAGATTTTCTTCAAAATGTTGTTAAAACCATTAAAAATGTTTAGATAGGGTAGTTTATGTAAATTTAAAGAGAAAAACAATACGCTATAGCATATTTTTCATGTTTTTAATTAAAACATGGAAATTCAAAGAAAATTACCGAAAAACTCCTTTTTGGAGGTAAAAACATTCTAAGGGAAGATGAATTTGTCATGAAATTATTGTAAAAACCTTAAAAACGTTGAAAAATGGATAATTCAAATCGCATATGTTATACTTGTAAAAGGGGGTTTTATGGTAAAATGCCGTAATACTCTTAAAAACTAAAGAAACGTAATTTATAAATTTTAGATAGAAAAAGTATATTGTAACATGAAAAAGTTGTTTTCTACAAAATGTGTTTAAACATCCAAAAAGGTTAAAAATGGATACTTTGTACAGTTTAAGAGAAAGAAAATGTATAGAGTGTTTATTTTCTTGTTTTTAATCAAAACATTGCAATCAATAGAAAAGTATTAAAAAAGTGGCTTTTCGTGTAAAATCATATATTTTTTTCGTAAAAGAGATGGTTTTCCTTTAAAAGTAGTAAATCTCCCAAAAACAATGAAAAAAGGGTCATTTATGCGGTTTTAGAGAAAAAATATATATATATATTGTCGTTAAATAATGATTAAACAATTAGAATAGGTAATTTTTGCAATTTTCGAAAAAAAAAGTATTGTCGAGAAAAAGAATGAATTTTTTTGGTTTACTTCCAGCAACAAATAAAAATATGAAAAAAACCTTGAAAAACTCACTTTTTAGGCAGAATTTGCTTCTTTATTCAAACTGCATATATTATACTTGTAAAAGGGGGTTTTGTTTAAAATGCCGTTAATACTCCTGAAAACGTTGAAAAACACGTTATGATTTTTTTTCAAAAAAAAAGTATATTATGGCAATATTCAATGTTTTTTTGTTTATTTTTTGAAGAAAAATATTAAATAAGCAGAACATCATCGAAAAATTAATTTTTTCGGTGAAAAGAAACTTTTTCGTGAAATGGCATATATTCTTTTTTTCTGAACTAAAATAAAGATGGTCTTTCTTAGATAAGATGTTAAATCTCCAAGAATGCAATTTTGAGAGAAAAAAAATGAATTGCCATGAAAACGTATTATATTTCTTGCTTTTTCCTTCGTTTTCACTCAAAACATGGAAATGAAAAGAAAAAACACTGAAAAATCCTTTTTCTTAAAGAAATATATTTTTTTTTTCATTGAAATGGCTTGTATAATATTTTATGTAACATGAAAAAAGGATTCGATTCAAAATGTAGTTAAAACCAATAAAAAGGTTTAAATAGTGTAGTTTATGTAACTTTAAAGAGAAAAACAATACGCTATAGCGTATTGTTCATGTTTTTAATTAAAACATGGAAATTCAAAGAAAATTACTGATAAACTCACTTTTGGATGTAAAAACATACTTTTTTTCTGTAAGGAAATATGGATTTGTCATAAGAAATATTGTAAAACCCTTAAAAACGTAGAAAAGTGGATCATTCAAATCGTATATGTTAAACTTGTAAAAGAGGGTTTTATGTAAAATGCCGTTAATACTCTTAAAAACTTTAAAAAAAGTAATTTATGAAATTTTAGATAGAAAAATAGATAGAAAAAAAAAACAGAAAAAAGTATATCGTAACACGAAAAAGTTGATTTCTACAAAATGTGTTTAAACGTCCAAAAAGGTCAAAACTGGATACTTTGTATAGTTTCAGGGAAAGAAAATGTATATAGTGTTTATTTTCTTGTTTTTAATCAAAACATTAAAATCAATAGAAAATTATTAAAAAAGTTACTTTTGTTGTAAAATCATATTTTTTTTCCGTAAAAAAGATGGTTTTCCTTTAAAAGTAGTAAAACTCCGAAAAACATTGAAAAAAGGGTCATTTATGCGGATTTGGAGAAAAAATATATATTGTAAAATAAGGATAAAAGTATAAAAATAGGTAATTTGTGCAATTTTAGAGAAAAAAAGTATTGTCCAGAAAAAAAATATATTTTTTTGTCTTTCTTCCACCAACAAATGAAAATATGAAAAAAACCTTGAAAAACTCACTTTTTAGGCAAAATTTTATTCTTTATTCAAATTGCATATATTATACTTGTAAAAGGTTTTTTTTTTTTTAAATGCCGTTAATACTCTTAAAAACGTTAAAAAACACGTCATTTATGATTTTTTTAGAAAAAAGTATATTGTGGCAATATTGAGGTTTTTTTTTTTTTTGATGAAAACAATGAAATAAGCAGAAAATCATCGAAAAATTCACTTTTTCGGTAAAAAGAAACTTTTTTTCGTGAATTGGCATATATTCCTTTTTTCTGAACTAAAACAATGATGGTCTTTCTTATATAAGATGTTAATTCTCCAAGAAACGCTGGAAACGGGATAATTTATGCAATTTTGAGAGAAAAAAATGAATTGCCATGAAAAGTTAATATATTTCATGCTTTTTCCTTCATTTTCACTCGAACCATGGAAATGAAAAAAAATAACACTGAAAAATCCTTTTTCTTAAAGAAATATATATTTTTTCATTGAAATGGCTTGTATTACATTTTATGTAACATGAAAAAGGTATTTTCTTCAAAATGTTTTTAAAATCAATAAAAAGGTTTAAATAGGGTAGTTTATGTAACTTTAAAGAGAAAAACAATACGCTATAGCGTATTGTTCATGTTTTTAATTAAAACATGGAAATTCAAAGAAAATTACTGAAAAACTCACGTTTGTAGGGAAAAACATACTTTTTTTTTCTAATGGAAGATGGATTTGTGATAAAATTATTGTGAAACCCTTAAAAACGTTGAAAAATAGATAATTCAAATCGCATATGTTATACTTGTAAAAAGGGGTTTAATGTAAAATGCCGCTAATACTCTTATAAACTGAAAAAAAACGTAATTTATGAAATTTTAGATAGAAAAATATATTATAACATGAAAAAGTTGTTTTCTACAAAATGTGTTTAAACGTCCAGAAAGGTTAAAAATGGATACTTTGTACAGTTTCAGAGAAACAAAATGTATATAGTGTTTATTTTCTTGTTTTTAATCAAAACATTCAAATCAACAGAAAATTATTAAAAAGTGGTTTTTGGTGTAAAATCATATTTTTTTTCGTAAAAGAGATAGTTTTCCTTTAAAAGTAGTAAATCTCCGACAAACATTGAAAAAAGGGTCATATATGCGGTTTTAGAGAAAAAAAATATATATTTTCCTAAGATAAGGATAAAAGCATAAAAATAGGTAATTTGTGCATTTTTAGAGAAAAAAAATATTGTCCAGAAAAAGAATGTATTTTTTTTATTTTCTTCCACCAAAAAACAAAAATATGAAAAAAACATTGAAAAAATCACTTTTTAGGCAGAATTTTCTTCTTTAATCATATTGCATATATTATACATGTAATAGGGTTTTTTTAAATGCCGTTACTCTTAAAAACGTTGAAAAACACGTCATTTATGATTTTTTTTCAGAAAAAAAAGTATATTGTGGTAATATTCAGTGTTTTTTGTTTATTTTTTGATGAAAACAATGAAATAAGCAGAAAATCATCGAAAAATTCACTTTTCCGGTGAAAAGAAACTTTTTTCGTGAAATGGCATATATTCTTTTTTCTAAACTAAAATAAGGATGGTCTTTCTTAGATAAGATGTTTATTCTCCAAGAATTGCAGTAAACGGGATAATTTATGCAATTTTGAGCGAAAAAATGAATTGCCATGAAAAGTTAATATATTTCTTGCTTTTTCTTTCATTTTCAATAAAAACATGGAAATAAAAAAGTAACACTGAAAAATCCATTTTCCTAAATAAATATATATATATTTTTATTGAAATGGCCTGTATTACATTTTATGTAACATGAAAAAGGTATTTTCTTCAAAATGTTGTTAAAAGCAATAAAAAGGTTTAAATAGGGTAGTTTATGTAACTTTAAAGAGAAAAACAATACGCTATAGCGTATTGTTCATCTTTTTAATTAAAACATGGAAATTCAAAGAAAAGTACTGAAAAGCTAACTTTTGGAGGTAAGAACATACTTTATTTTCTAAGGGAAGATGGATTTGTCATAAAATTATAGTAAAACCCTTAAACACGTTGAAAAATGGATAATTCAAATCGCAAATGTTATGCTTGTAAAAGGGGGTTTTATGTAAAATGCAGTTAATAATCTTAAAACTGAAAAAAACGTAATTTATGAAATTTTAGATAGAAAAGTATATTGTGTAACATGAAGAAGTTGTTTTCAACAAAATGTGTTTAAACGTCCAAAAAGGTTAAAAATAGATACTTTGTACAGTTTCAGAGAAAGAAAATGTATATAGTGTTTATTTTCTTGTTTTTAATCAAAACATTGTAATCAATAGAAAATTATTAAAAAAGTTACTTTTGGTGTAAAATCTTTTTTTTTTCGTAAAAGAGATGGTTTTCCTTTAGAAGTAGTAAATCTCCGAAAAACATTGAAAAAAGGGTAATTTATTCGGTTTTAGAGAAAAAAAATGTTTTGTCGAAAAATAAGGATAAAAGCATAAAAATATGTAATTTGTGGAATTTTACAGAAAAACAGTATTGTCGAGAAAAAGAATGTATTTTTTTTGTTTTCTTCCACCAACAAACTAAAATATGAAAAAAACCTTGAAAAAGTCACTTTTTAGGCAGAATTTTCTTCTATATTCAAATTGCATATATTATACGTGCAAAAAGATTTTTTGTTTAAAATGCCGTTAATACTCTTAAAAACGTTGAAAAAAACGTCATTTATGATTTTTTTCACAAAAAAAGTATATTCTGGCAATATTCAGTGTTTTTTGTTTATTTTTTTGATGAAAACAATGAAATAAGCAGAAAATCATCGAAAAATTCACTTTTTCGGAGAAAAGAAACTTTTTTCGTGAAATAAACATTCTTTTTTTCTTAACTAAAATAAAGATAGTATTCCTTAGATAAGATGTTAATTCTCCAAGAAACGCTGGAAACGGGATAGCTTGTGCAATTTTGAGAGAAAAAAATGAATTGCCACGAAAATTTAATATATTTCTTGCTTTTTCTTTCATTTTCACTCACAACATGGAAATGAAAAGAAATAACACTGAAAAACTCTTTTTCTTAAAGAAATATATATTTTTTCATTGAAATGGCTTGTATTACATTTTATGTAACAAGAAAAATTTATTTTCTTCAAAATGTTGTTAAAACCAATAAAAAGGTTTAAATACGGTAGTTTATGTAACTTTAAAGAGAAAAATAATACGCTATAGAGTATTGTTCATGTTTTTAATTAAAACATGGAAATTCAAAGAAAATTACTGAAAAACTCACTTTTGGAGGTAAAAACATACTTTATTTTCTAACGGACGATGGATTTGTCATAAAATTATTGTAAAACCCTTAAAAACGTTGAAAAATGGATAATTCAAATCGCATATGTTATACTTATAGAAGGGGGTTTTATGTAAAATGCCGTTAATACTCTTAAAAACTGATAAAAACGTAATTTATGAAATTTTAGATAGAAGAAGTAAATTGTAACAAAAAATATTGTTTTCTACAAAATGTGTTTTAACGTCCAAAAACGTTAAAAATGGATACTTTGTACAGTTTCAGAGAAAGAAAATGTATATTGTGTTTATTTTCTAGTTTTTTTTATCAAAACATTGAAATCAATAGAACATTATTAAAAAAGTGACTTTTGGTGTAAAATCATATATTTTTTTTGTAAAAGAGATGGTTTTCCTATAAAAGTAGTAAATCTCCGAAAAACATTAAAGAAAGGGTAATTTATGCGGTTTTAGAGAAAAAAAATATATTGTCGTAAAATAAAGATAAAAGCATAAAAATAGGTAATTTGTGCAATTTTAGAGAAAAAAATTATTGTGGAGAAAAAGAATGTATTTTTTTTGTACACTTCCATCAACAAATGAAATTATGTAAAAAAACTTGAAAAAGTCATTTTTAGGCAGAATTTCCTTCTTTATTCAAATTGCATATATTATACGTGAATAAAGGGTTTTGTTTAAAATGCCGTTAATACTCCTAAAAACGTTGAAAAACACGTCACATAATTTTTTTCAGAAAAAAAGTATATTGTGGCAATATTCAGTGTTTTTTGTTTACTTTTTGATGAACACAATGAAATAAGCAGAAAATCATAAAAAAATTCACTTTCTCGGTGAAAAGAAACTTTTTTCGTGAAATAGCATATATTTCTTTTTTCTGAACTAAAATAAAGATGGTCTTTCTTATATAAGATGTTAATTCTCCTAGAAACGCTGAAAACGGGATAATTTATGCAATTTTTGAGAGAAAAAAATGAATTGCCATAAAAAATTAATATATTTCTTGTTTTTTCTTTCATTTTCACTCAAAACATGAAAATGAAAAGAAATAACACTGAAAAATCCTTTTTTTTTAAAGAAATATATATTTTTTCATTGAAAGGCTTGTATTATATTTTATGTAACATAAAAAAGGGATTTTCTTCAAAATGTTGTTAAAACCAATAAAAAGGTTTAAAGGTTTAAATAAAGTAGTTTATGTAACTTTAAAGAGAAAAACAATACCCTATAGCGTATTGTTCATGTTTTTAATTTAAACATGGAAATTCAAAGGAAATTACTGAAAAACTCACTTTTGGAGGTAAAAACATACATTTTTTCTAAGGGAACATGGATTTGTCGTAAAATTATTGTAAAACTCTTAAAAAACGTTGAAAAATGGATAATTCAAATCGAATATGTTATACTTGTAAAAGGGGGTTTTATGTAAAATGCCGTTAATACTCTTAAAAACTGAAAAAAACGTAATTTTTCACATTTTAGATAGCAAAAGAATATTGTGACATAAAAAAGTCTTTTATCTTCAAAATGTGTTTAAACGTCAAAAAAGGTTAAAAGTGGATACTTTGTACAGTTTCAGAGAAAGAAAATGTATATAGTGTTTTTTTTTTCTTGTTTTTATCGAAACATTGAAATCAATAGAAAATTATTAAAAAAGTGACTTTTGGAGAAAAATCATATTTTTTTTCGTAAAACAGATGGTTTTCCTTTAGAAGTAGTAAATCTCCGAAAAACATTGAAAAAAGGGTCATTTATGCGGTTTTAGAGAAAAAAATATATATTGTCGTAAAATAAGGATAAAAGCATTAAAAAAGGTAATTTGTGCAATTTTAGAAAAAAAAAAATTTGTCGAGAAAAAAAATGTATTTTTTTGGTTTCTTTCCACCAACAAATGAAAATATGAAACAAAGCTTGAAAAAGTTACTTTTCAGGAAGAATTTTCTTCTTTATTCAAATTGCATATATTATACTTGTAAAAGGGGTTTTGTTTAAAATGCCGTTAATACTCCTAAAAACGTTGTAAAACACTTCATTTTTTTTTTCAGAAAAAAAGTATATAGTGGCAATATTCAGTGTTTTTTGTTTATTTTTTGATGAAAACAATGAAATAAGCAGAAAATCACCGAAAAATTCACTTTTTCGGTGAAAAGAAATTTTTTCGTGAAATGGCATATATTCTTTTTTTTTCTGAACTAAAATAAAGATGGTCTTTCTTAGATAAGATGTTAATTCTCCAAGAACCGCTGGAAACCGGATAATTTATGCAGATTTGAGAGATAAAAATGAATTGCCATGATAAGTTAATATATTTCCTGCTTTTTCCTTCATTTTCACTCAAAACATGGAAATGAAAAGAAAAAACACTAAAAAATCCTTTTACTCAAAGAAATATATACTTTTTCATTGAAATGGCTTGTATTACATTTTATGTAACATGAAAAAGGTATTTTCATGAAGATGTTGTTAAAACCAATAAAAAGGTTTAAATAGGGTAGTTTATGTAAATTTAAAGAGAAAAACAATACGATATTGCGTATTGTTCATGTTTTTAATTAAAACATTGAAATTCAAAGAAAATTACTGAAAAACTCACTTTTGGAGGTAAAAACATACTTTTTTTTCTAAGGGAAGATGGATTTGTCATAAAATTATTGTAAAACCCTTAAAAACGTTGAAAAATGGATAATTCGAGTCTTATATGTTATACTTGTAAAAGGGGGTTTTATGTAAAATGCCGTTAATACTCTTAAAACTAAAAAAAAAAAAAACGTAATTTATGAAATTTTAAATAGAAAAAGTATTTTATAACATGAAAAATTTGTTTCCTACAAAATGTGTTTAAACGTCCAAAAAGGTTAAAAAAGGATACTTTGTACAGTTTCACAGAAAGAAAATGTATATAGTGTTTATTTTCTTGTTTTTAATCAAAACATTGAAATCAATAGAAAATTAATAAAAGAGTGACTTTTGGTGTAAAATCATATATATATTTTTTTTTTCGTAAAAGAGATGGTTTTCCTTTAAAAGTAGTAAACCTCCGAAAAACATTGAAAAAAGGGTCATTTATGCTGTTTTAGAAAAAAATAAATTGTTGTAAAATAAGGATAAAAACATAAAAATAGGTAATTTGTGCAATTTTATAGAAAAAAAGTATTGTCGAGAAAAAAATTTATTTTTTTGGTTTTCTTCCACCAACAAATGAAAATATGAAAAAACCTTGAAAAAGTCACTTTTTAGGCAGAATTTTCTTCTTTATTCAAATTGCATATATTTTACTTGTAAAAGGGGGTTTTGTTTAAAATGGCGTTAATACACCTAAAAACGTTAAAAAAACACGTCATTTATGATTTTTTCCAGAAAAAAAGTATATTGTGGCAATATTCAGTGTTTTTTGTTTATTTTTTTATGAAATCAATGAAATAAACAGAAAATCATCGAAAAATTCACATTTTCAAAAAAAGGATTTTTTTTCGTGAAAATGCATATATTCCTTTTTTCTTAACTAAAGTAAAGATGGTCTTTCTTAGATAAGATGTTAATTCTTCAAGAAACGCTGGAAACGGCATACTTTATGGAATTTTGAGAGAAAAAATTAATTGCCATGAAAAGTAATTATATTTCTTGCTTTTTCCTTCATTTTCACTCAAAACATGGAAATGAAAAGAAATAACACTGAAAAAAAAATTTTCTTAAAGAAATATATATTTTTTCATTGAAATGGCTTGTATTACATTTTATGTAACATGAAAAAGAGATTTTCTTCAAAATGTTATTAAAACCAATAAAAATGTTTAAAGTGGGTAGTTTGTGTAAATTTAAAGAGAAAAACAGTACGCTATAGCATATTGTTCATGTTTTTAATTAAAACATGGAAATTCAAAGAAAATTACTAAAAAACTCACTTTTGAAGGTAAAAACATACTTTACTTTCTAAGGGAAGATGGATTTGTCATAAAATTATTGTAAAACCCTTAAAAACGTTGAAAAATGGATAATTCAAATCGCATGGGTTATACTTGTAAAAGGTGGTTTTATGTAAAATGCCGTTAATACTCTTAAAAACTGAAAAAAATGTAAGTTTTGAAATTTTAGATAGACAAAGTATATTGTAACATGAAAAAGTTGTTTTCTGCAAAATGTGTTTAAACATCCAAAAAGGTTAAAAATGGATACTTTGTACAGTTTCAGAGAAGGAAAATGTATATAGTGTTTATTTTCTTGTTTTTAATCAAAACACTGAAATCAATAGAAAAGTATTAAAAAAGCGACTTTTGATGTAAAATCATATTTTTTTCGTAAAGGAGATGGTTTTCTTTTAAGAGTAGTAAATCTCCGAAAAATAATGAAAAAAGGGTCATTTATGCGGTTTTAGAGAGAAAAAAAATATTGTTGTAAAATAATGATAAAACCATAAAAATAGGTAATTTGTGCAATTTTAGAGAAAAAAAATTATTGTCGAAGAAAAAAAATGTATTTTTTTGCTTTACTTCCACCAACAAATGAAAATAAGAAAAAACCTTGAAAAAGTAACTTTTTTGGCAGAATCTTCTTCTTTATTCAAATTGCATATATTATACTTGTTAAAGGGAGTTTTGTTTATAATGCCGTTAGTACTCCTAAAAACGTTGAAAAACACATCATTTATGATTTTTTTCAGAAAAAAAGTATATTATGGCAATATTCAGTGTTTTTTTTTTATGAAAACAATGAAATAAGCAGAAATTCATCGAAAAATTCACTTTTTCGGTGAAAAGAAACTTTTTTCGGGAAATGTCATATATTCCTTTTTTTCTGAACTAAAATAAAGATGGTCTTTCTTAGATAAGATGTTAATTCTCCAAGAAACGCTGGAAACGGGATAATTTATGCAATTTTGAGAGAAAAAATTAATTGCAATGAAAAATTAATATATTTTTTGTTTTTTCCTTCATTTTCACTCAAAACATGGAAATGAAGAAAAATAACACTGAAAATTTTTTTTTCTTAAAGAAATATATATTTTTTCATTGAAATGGCTTGTATTACATTTTATGTAACATGAAAAAAAGATTTTCTTCAAAATGTTCTTAAAACCAATAAAAATGTTTAAATAGGGTAGTTTATGCAAATTTAAAGAGAAAAACAATACGCTATAGCGCATTGTTCATGTTTTTAATTAAAACATTGAAATTCAAAGAAAATTACTGAAAAACTAACTTTTGGAGGTAAAAACATACTTTTTTTTCTAAGGGAAGATGGATTTGTCATAAAATTATTGTAAAACCCTTAAAAACATTGAAAAATGGATAATTCAAATAGCATATGTTATACTTGTAAAAGCGGGTTTTATGTAAAATGCCGTTAATACTCTTAAAACTGAAGAAAACACAATTTATGAAATTTTAGATAGAAAAAGTATATTGTAACATGAAAAAGTTGTTTTCTATAAAATGTGTTTAAACGTCCAAAAAGGTTAAAGATGGATACTTTCTACAGTTTCAGAGAAAGAAAATTTATATAGTGTTTATTTTTTTGTTTTTAATCAAAACATTGAAATCAATAGAAAATTATTAAAAAGCGACTTTTAGTGTAAAATCATATATTTTTTTTTGTAAAGGAGATGGTTTTCCTTTAAAAGTAGTATATCTCCGAAAAACTATGAAAAAATGTTCATTTACGCGTTTTAGAGAGAAAAAAATATATATTGTCGTAAAATAATGATAAAGCATAAAAATAGGTAATTTGTGTAATTTTAGAGAAAAACAGTATTGTCGAGAAAAAGAATGTATTTTTTTTGTTTACTTCCACCAACAAATGAAAATATGAAAAAACCCTTGAAAAAGTCACTTTTTAGGCAGAAATTTCTCCTTTATTCAAATTGCATATATCATACTTGTAAAAAGGGGTTTTGTTTAAAATCCCGTTAATACTCCTAAAAGCGTTAAAAAACACGTTATTTATGATTTGTTTTCAGAAAAAAAATATATTATGGCAATATTCAGTTTTTTTTTTATAAAAACAATAAATAAGCAGAAAATCATCGAAAAATTCACTTTTTCGGTGAAAAGAAACTTTTTTCGTGAAATGTCATATATTCCTTTTTTCTGAACTAAAATAAAGATGGTATTTCTTAGATAAGATGTTAAGTCTCCAAGAAACGCTGGAAACGGGATAATTTATGCAATTTTGAGAGAAAAAAATGAATTGCCACGAAAATTTAACATATTTCTTGCTTTTTCCTTCATTTTCACTCAAAACATGGAAATGAAAAGAAATAACATTTAAAAATCCTTTTTCTTAAAGAAATATATATTTTTTCATTGAAATGGCATGTATTATATTTTATGTAACAAGAAAAAGGGATTTTTCACAAAATGTTTTTAAAACCAATAAAAAGGTTTAAATAGGGTAGTTTATGTAACTTTAAAGAGAAAAACAATACGCTATAGCGTATTGTTCATGTTTTTAATTAAAACATGTAAATTCAAAGAAAATTACTGAAAAACTCACTTTTGGAGGCAAAAACATTCTTTATTTTCTAAGGGAAGATGGATTTGTCATAAAATTATTGTAAAACCCTTAAAAACATTGAAAAACATTCAATCGCATATGTTATATTTGTAAAAGGGGGTCTTATGTAAAATGCCGTTAACACTCTTAAAAATTGAAGAAAACGTAATTTATGAACTTTTACATAGAAAAAGTATATTATAACATAAAAAAGTCGTTTTCTACAAAATGTGTTTAAACGTCCAAAAACGTTAAAAATGGATACTTTGTACAGTTTCAGAGAAATAAAATGTATATAGTGTTTATTTTCTTGTTTTTAATCAAAACATTGAAATCAATAGAAAATTATTAAAAAGTGACTTTTTGTGTAAAATCATATTTTTTTCGTAAAATAGACGGTTTTTCTTTAAAAGTAGTAAAATCTCCGATAAACATTGAAAAAAGGGTCATTGATACGATTTTAGAGAAAAAAAATATATATTGTTGTAAAATAAGGATAGAAGCATAAAAATAGGTAATTTGTGGAATTTAAGAGAAAAAAAATATTGTCGAGAAAAAGAATGTATTTTTTTGTTTAATTCCACCAACAAATGAAAATATGAAAAAAACCTTGAAAAAGTCACTTTTTAGGCAGAATTTTCTTCTTTATCCAAATTGCATATATTATACTTGTAACAGGGGGTTTTGTTTAAATAGGGTAGTTTATGTAACTTTAAAAAGAAAAAAAATATATATAGTGTATTGGTCTTGTTTTTAATTGAAACATGAAAATTAAACAAAAATTACTGAAAAATTCACTTTTGGTTGAAATAAATTGCAATAAAACATTAATATATTTCTTGCTTTTTCCTTCATTTTCAATTAAAATATGGAAATGTAAAGAAAAATTACTGAAAAATCCTTTTTCTAAAAAATAATATATATAATTTTTTATTGAAATGGCTTGTATTACATTTTATATAACATGAAAAAATATTTTCTTCAAAATGTTGTTAAAACCAATAGAAAGGTTTAAATAGGGTAGCTTATGTAACTTTAAAGAGATAAAAATATATAGTGTATTGGTCTTGTTTTTAATTAAAACATGAAAATTAAAAGAAAATCACTGAAAAACTCACTTTTGGATGTAAAAACATACATTTTCTCTAAATCTCTGAAAAACATTAAAAAAAGGGTCATTAATGCAGTTTTAGAGAAAAAAATACATTATCGTAAAATAAGGGTAAAAAATATAAAAATGGGTAGTTTGTGCAATTTTAGAGAAAATAAATATTGTCGCAAAAAAATGTATTTTTTGGTTTTCTTCCACCAACAAATGAAAATAAGATAAAAACATTGAAAAAGTCACTTTCTAGGGAGAAATTTTGTCTTTATACAAATTGCATATATTATACTTGTAAAATGGGGGTTTATGTAAAATGCCGTTAATACTCCTAAAAACGTTGAAAAAACACGTCATTTCTGAAATTTTTGAGAAAAAGTATATTGTCGCAATATTCATGGTTTTTTATTGATTCTTTTTTTATGAAAACAATGAAATAAGCAGAAAATCATAAAAAAAATCTACTTTTCCGGTGAAAAGGAGCTTTTTTCGTGAAATGGCATATATTCCTTTCTTCTTAACTAAAAAATGATGGTTTTTCTTATATGAGATGTTAATTCTCTTAAAAACGCTGAAAAGGGGGTAATTGATGCAATTTTTAGAGAAAAAAAAATTGCAATAAAAATTTAATATATTTCTTACTTTATCCTTCATTTTCAATAAAAACATGGAAATGTAAAGAAAAAACACTGAAAAATCCTTTTTCTAAAACAAATATATATTTTTTTCATTGAAATGGCTTGTATTACATTTTATATAACATGAAAAAAAGATTTTCTCGAGAGGAAAGAAATGAATTGCAATAAAAAGTTAATATATTTCTTGCTTTTACCTTCATTTTCAATTAAAACATGGAAATGTAAAGAAAAAACATTGAAAAATAATTTTTCTAAAAGAAATGTATATTTTTTTCATTGAAATGGCTTGTATTACATTTTATGTAACATGAAAAAAGGATTTTCTTCAAAATGTTGTTAAAACCAATAAAAAGGTTTAAATAGGATAGTTTATGTAACTTTAAAAAGAAAAAAATATAAAGTGTATTGGTCTTGTTTTTAATTAAAACATGAAAATTAAAAGAAAATTAGTAAAAATCTCACTTTTGGCTGTAAAAATATACATTTTTTCTAAATTTCTGAAAACATTTAAAAAAGGGTCATTTATGCAGTTTTAGAGAAAAAAATATATTCTCGTAATATAAGGATAAAAACATAAAAATGGGTAGTTTGTGCAATTTTAGAGAAAAGAAATATTTTCGCAAAAAATAATATATTTTTTGGTTTTCTTCCACCAACAAATGAAAATAAGAGAAAAACATTGAAAAATTCTATTTTTAGGCAGACATTTTGTCTTTATACAAATTGCATATATTATACTTGTACAATGGGGTTTTGTCTAAAATGCCATTAATACTCCTAAAAACGTTGAAAAACACGTCATTTATAAAATTTTTTTAGAAAAAAAGTATATTGTCGCAATATTCATTGTTTTTTGTTTATTTATTTTATGAAAACAATGAAATAAGCAGAAAATCATCGAAAAATCTACTTTTCCGGTGAAAAGGAACTTTTTACGTAAAATGGCTTATAAAATCCATTTTCTAAAAGAAATATTTTTCTTTCATTGAAATGGCTTGTATTACATTTTATATAACATGGAAAATGGATTTTCATCAAAATGTTAAAACCAATAAAAAGGTTTAAATAGGGTAGTTTATGTAACTTTAAAGAGATAAAAATATATAGTGTATTGGTCTTGTTTTTTTTAATTAAAACATGAAAATTAAAAGAAAATTACTGAAAAACTCACTTTTGGATGTAAAAACATACTTTTTCTCTAAATCTCTGAAAAACATTGAAAAAAGGGTCATTAATGCAGTTTTAGAGAAAAAAATACATTATCGTAAAATAAGGATAAAAACATAAAAATGGGTAGTTTGTGCAATTTTAGAGAAAATAAATATTGTCGCAAAAAAAAAATGTATTTTTTTGGTTTTCTTCCACCAACAAATGAAAATACGAGAAAAACATTGAAAAAGTCACTTTTTAGGCAGAAATTTTGTCTTTATACAAATTGCATATATTATACTTGTTAAATGGGGGTTTATGTAAAATGCCGTTAATACTCCTAAAAACGTTGAAAAACACGTCATTTCTGAAATTTTTGAGAAAAAAAGTATATTGTCGCAATATTCATGTTTTTTTGTTTATTCTTTTTTATGAAAACAATGAAATAAGCAGAAAATCTTCAAAAAATCTACTTTTCCCGTGAAAAGGAGCTTTTTTCGTGAAATGGCATATATTCCTTTCTTCTTAACTAAAAAATGATGGTTTTTCTTACATGAGATGTTAATTCTCCTAAAAACGCTGAAAAGGGGATAATTTATGCAATTTTGAGAGGAAAAAAATGAATTGCAATAAAAAGTTAATATATTTCTTGCCTTTACCTTCATTTTCAATTAAAACATGGAAATGTAAAGAAAAAACACTGAAAAATCCATTTTCTTAATGAAATATATATTCTTTTCATTGAAATGGGTTGTATTACATTTTATGTAACATGAAAAAGGGATTTTCTTCAAAATGTTGTTAAAACCAATAAAAAGGTTTAAATAGCGTAGTTTACGTAACTTTAAAGAGAAAAAAATATATAGTGTATTGGTCTTGTTTTTAATTAAAACATGAAAATTAAAATAAATTACTGAAAAACTCACTTTTGGATATAAAAACATTTTTTTTTAAATCTCTGAAAAACATTGAAAAATGGTTAATTTATGCAGTTTTAAGAGAAAAAAATATAATATCCTAAATTAAGGATAAAAACATAAAAATGGGTAGTTTGTGCAATTTTAGAGAAAAGATATATTGTCCGAAAGAAGAATGTATTTTATAGTTTTCCTCCACCAACAAATAAAAATAAGATAAAAACATTGAAAAAGTCAGTTTTTAGGCAGAAGTTTTGTCTTTATACAAATTGCATATATTACACTTGTAAAAGGGGGTTTTGTGTAAAATGCCGTTAATACTCCTAAAAACGTTGAAAAACACGTCATTAATTAAAATTTTGAGAAAAAGTATATTGTCGCAATATTCATTGTTTTTTTGTTTATTTTCTTATGAAAACAATGAAATAAGTAGAAAATCATCGAAAAATATTTTTCGGTGAAAAGGAACTTTTTTCGTGTAATGGCATACATTTTTTTCTCCTTAACTAAAATAAGATGGTCTTTCTTAGATGAGATGTAATTCTCCTAAAAACGCAGAAAAGGAGATAATTTATGCAGTTTTGAGAGAAAAAAAATTAATTGCAATAAAAGTTTCTTTCTTACTTTCTTACTTTTTTCTGCATTTTGAATCAAAACATGGAAATGTAAATAAAAAACGCTGAAAAATCCTTCTTCTAAAAGAAATATATATATTTTTTTCATTTAAGTGGCTTGTGCTACATTTTCTGTAACATGAAAAAAGGAATTTTTTTCAAAATGTTGTTAAAACCAATAAAAAGGTTTAAATAGTGTAGTTTATGTAACTTTAAAGAGAAAAAAATATATAGTGTATTGGTCTTGTTTTTAATTAAAACATGAAAATTAAAATAAAATTACTAAAAAGCTCACTTTTGGATGTAAAAATATACTTTTTTCTAAATCTCTCAAAAACATTGAAAAAAGAGTCATTTATGCAGTTTTAGAGAAAAAATATATAATCGTTAAGTAAGGAGAAAAACATAAAAATGGGTAGTTTGCAATTTTAGAGAAAAGAAATATTGTCGCAAAAAAGAATGTTTTTTTATTTTCTTCAATCAATAAATGAAAATAAGATAAACACATTGAAAAAATCACTTTTTAGGCAGAAATTTTGTCTTTACACAAATTACATATATTACACTTCTAAAAGGGGGTTTTGTGTAAAATGCCGTTAATACTCCTAAAAATGCAGATAAACACGTCATTTATGAAATTTTTGAGAAAAAAGTATATTGTCGCAATATTCATTGTTTTTTTTTGTTTTTTT
>CM035220.1:5874957-5883838 GCA_020233015.1 Callinectes sapidus | reverse complement strand
GGAAGGGCGGGATGTCAGCAGCCGCTGCTAGTGGGATAACCACTATTGTCTCTGACCGTAGGAAGCATCAAGGGCTGTCCCAAGCTTCCCGCGGCACGGTAACACCCACCCGCCCAACGGCTGGCTGGCTGGCCGCCGGCGGGATAACCACCGTCTCCTACAGCCGCGCCTTCACTCTCCTGCCGACGATGCTGTTACACACTCAGAAGGCGCACGAGACACCAAACGACATGCCCGATGACTGCATTTACTCCAAGGGCGCCGCGCTTCTAACGAAGAGATGGCTAAAGCTCAACAAGACCGAAGACCCTTTTGAAGGTGCCAGAGCACTTGGGGAGTGTAGAGGAGACCACGGCGTTGCCATACACCAACATGACATGCAAGGGCGAGGTGTCCTGCAGGTGCCACGACAGTGACGGCCTTTAGGTAGTGAAGACAACAGTTTCAATGCACATATAGAGCGTCACCCTCATGACGAAGAGGGTGGGAGCCGTAAGGTGAGATGGGACCCGGGGGGAGGTGGCAATGATGGCGACCTTTGGGTCTAAGAATCCTGATATAAGATACATAAATTAGGAAATAAAGGCGCGTGTGGTCTCTCACCGGATGATAGTCCATCAAGGGAGCCCATAGGACAGGCGTCTATAAAACCAGTCTTGGGGCCTCAACCCTCAAGTGGAAGAATCTGCGCCGGCTCCTGCGGCCCCTACCTCACCCCTATCAACAAACGGCTCCAATAGCCCACTCATACCTAGAGTTGGCGCCTCTGATTCCGAGCCCTCCACTCAGGATGGCCGATGACGTAATACGCCTTCGGCCTTACCGTCCCCTTTTCCGAAGAAGTTGAGGCACAAGTAGATTTTTGGTGCCCGCCTCGCGTATAGGCCTATAGGCCACTGGGCGTGGGCAACCCGGTGAGCCAAAACAAGAAAGCCAAAAGAAAAAAAGATTATAGGAGAATACAAAGACTATGGCGTAAAGAAAGGGGCCGGGTAGTCATGAAAATGATAATGAGCATTACTGACGGCCCTCCTTTCATCCCCTCAGGAATATAAGACTTCCTGGCAGGCCTCTTTTTGAGCTCTCTGTATGCCTCACGATCACCACCTGCTACAATACCCACTCTGGAAGTCACTGGCCCGATAACGGAAGATTAAATCAAAAAGCCAATCAAGACCACTAAAGCCTTAACAGCCCCCAGAGAAGATGGCAGGAGACGAGAGGAGGTCAGCGCCCTCAGTCTGGAAAGGCTAGGTTGGGCTTTTAACACCCTACTGCTTCTCAAAGATGTCCCACAGAGTTGGGCAATGGTGAGAACCACCCTCATCCCAAAAAGTCCTCAGGCTAAGGAGCCAAGTGTTTTCCGCCCAAATCACGATAACATCGCTCCTCCTTAGACTTTACCATAAGATGATAGTAACAAGACTCAAGGCGGCGGCCCCGCTGCCTATGGAGCTGAGGGGATTTGCGCCAGAAGGAGTTGCGGCGTACATCCTTCTTCTGCAGCTCATTAATGACCACGTCGAACAAGACCAAAATTGCGTTGCGTTCGTGGACTTTAAGAAGGCTTTCGACTCGGTGAGCCACCCATCTCTGGTAGCCGCGAGAAAAAGGTGGGGTTTTTCCACCTGAGTGCCCAGCGATCAACTCAGAATTGGCACAGACCAGGGGAATCCAACTGTCTGATTAAAACAAAGCATTGCGATGGTCAGAGATAGATGTTGATGCAATGTGATTTCTGCCTAGTGCTCTGAATGTCAAAGTCTTCTTTAATCAGATGGTTGGATTCCCCTGGTCTGTGCCAGTTCTGAGTTGATCGCTGGGCACTCAGGTGGAAAAAAAGATTCAACCAAGCGCGGATAAACGGCGGGATTAACTATGACCAAGAGCACCCCACTTCCTTGTGGTGGCGCTGGAACTTTTGACCTGGGGTCCACCGCTACCCCTCGCTTTCCCGTGTGGCCATCAGCACAAAGTGGGCGCTCCACCTTTCTGCCGGACGCAGCAAGGTCGCAGTAGTTGATATGGCTTCTCAAAATCCTTCGGCACCAAATTCGGCGCAGGGCAAGGGCGCAAGGGCAACAAAAATAAAACAAAATAGCCCACTTTACTGCCGGTCCCTGTAAAGTCCGGATTCATGTGCCAAAGGAAAAGGATAAGTGTCTTGATACCTCTCTCTTCAAACAGTTAAAGTCATAGACAGGAGGAAATACAGAAGTAGGAAGAGAGTTCCAGAGTTTACCAGAGAAGGGGATGAAAGACTGAAAATACTGGTTAACTCTTGCATTAGAGAGGTGGACAGAATAGGGGTGAGAGGAAGCAAGTCTTGTGCAGCAAGGCCGCTGGAGCAGGGGAAGCACGCAGTTAGCGAGATCAGAAGAGCAGTTAGCATGGAAGTAGCGGTAAAAGAGAGCAAGAAAGGCAACAGTGCGGTGATGAGAAAGAGGCTGAAGACAGTCAGTCAGAGGAGAGGAGTTGATAAGACGAAAAGTTTTTGATTCCACCCTGTTCAAAAGAGCTGTATGAGTGGAACCTCCCCAAACATGTGAAGGATACTCCGTACATGGGCGGATGAGGCCCGTGTATAGAGTTAACAGTTGGGGAGGTGAGTAAAACTGGCGGAGACGGCTCAGAACACCTAACTTCATAGAAGCTGTTTTAGCTAGAGAGATGTGAAGTTTCCAGTTTAGATTACTAGTAAAGGATAGACCAAGAATGTTTAGTGTAGGAGAAGGGGACAGTTGAGTGTCATTGAAGAAGAGGGGATAGTTATTTGGAAGGTTGGGTCAAGTTGAGAGGTGGAGGAATTGAGTTTTTGAGGCATTGAATTAGTGAACTAGTGAACTAGTGGTAGACCGCGCCTTTCTAAAGCCTACTGCACCGGGGTTAAGAAATCTACGCTTTCCAGGTACAGCACAAGACGATCATTGACCATATTATCCAATACCTTACAAACACAAGAGGTCAAAGAGATCGGCCGATAATTAGTAGGTTGAAGATGTTCCTTCCCAGGCTTTGGGACGGGGAGTACAACTGCCACACCCTACGAAGAAGGGAAATCTCCGGTACGCCAAATAAAATTATATAAATCAAGTAGAAACGTAAAAGTATTATCAGACATGTTCCATAAGAAGCGGATATCGTCAGGCCCCAGCGACGAATTGTGACACCGAGATAAAGTAGTGTTTAACTCTTATGCTGAAAACGGAGCATTGTAAAACTCGCCACTAGGAGAAGTACAATCAACTCCAACATTCTTCAAATTTTGCCTATATCTTGCTCCAGACGCACCAGGGTCTTTTGGAGAGATTTTTTGCAAAATTAGAGGCAAATAGATTGGCAAATGTTCAGGTTCTGCCACCTTCTTACCGGCATTCAATAGGAAAGGAGGTGGTAAAGTGGGGGGCTTACGCTGTATCAGCGCGTAGCTGCGGGCGCTCATCTCCCGTCTCCTTGGCCTTTGAGCCTGTGGTGGAATAATCCCTTACCCCGGGACATGGGGCCAGCATGAAATCCGGGTTTCCACAGTTTACCTTCCCTAGGTTGCCCTAGGTACCCATTTATCGACCAGTGAATGATGAAAACCTGGGTGAGGTCCACGCCGTCCTCGTCCGGGATCGAACTCGGGCCCACGGATTCATAGCCAGACGCGCTAGCCACTGCACCGTGGCGGCGAAAGGAGGTGGAGGAGAAGAAAACTTATCAGAAATCTTGCGGACGTTATTAAAAATCTCGGCTAGAGGAGTCTTAGCTGTGATGGAAGCGAGATAAGACCTCCAAGAACTGCGTTGTGTTTCCTTGAAGATGCGGCAAGCTCGAGCACAGGCTGGTCGAAAAGCCTCCAAATACTGAGGGTCACATCGATTGCAGCGAAACCTATTAAAGGCAGATCGTTTCATCCTCACAGGGTTCGAACACACTTCATTCCACCAAGGGATGGGACTTTTGGAAAATTGGCGCCACAGGTGGTGAAATCAGTTAATGGGCGAATAGACGAGGTAAGCTCTGTGTAACGCTGCCAATCTGCCTTATTCAAACGCCGAAGAGGAAGGCGTGACCGTGGCTCAAAATCCGCAGATTCGATTAAAATAGGAAAGTGATCACTACTGTGTAGATCCTGGAGAACCCGCCAACTAAAATTAAGGAATGAATTAGGAGAACAAAGTGAGAGATCAATAGAAGTAAAAGTACCTGTTTGGCTATGGAAGTGAGTCACATCACCTGAATTTAAGAGCTCCAATCCTTCATCTTCCATAAAAGAGCCAAGGGAAACCCCACGAGGATTTGTGGTACTATCATCCCACAAAGGATTGCGACCATTAAAATCCATTAGTATGAGGAAAGTAAGCGAAAGACCATGAACCAGGGCGTCAAGATGAGGCCTGGTAATAGGATCACCGGAAGGAAGATAGAGGCTACATAATGTATAAAACCTGCGTAAAAATACCTTAGCAGCAACTGCCTGCAGAGGGGACTGAAGCAGTTCCGGGGTAAAAGGGACATCAGAACGAATTAAGACACCGTGGTGGCCCTGTCTGGGAACAGGGATATTAAAGAAAAAACAACGATAACCGGGAGGACTAGAAGGAATGCCATCTTCAAGCATCGTTTCCTGTAGACAAATACATGCAGTAGAAAGCCGGGAAATTAATAATCTGAGTTCCTCCCAAGAGGCGCGCAGACCTCGGTAATTCCACTGAAAGAACTTGAATGTGGCAAAGTAGGATTTCGGGCGAGTCTCTCCCAAAGGAAGTGACTTCCCTTTACTTTTACCAACTTGACTGTTGATGGTTCATGGTCTTTCACTTACTTTCCTCATACTAGGGGGGCTGTAGTGCTGTGTTTTCGAATGTGGCCGAGCTCATAACAACCGAAACACTGAAGGGGCTTATCGATGAAAGTCTTTACTCGCAGCCGAAGTGGCTGCGTTGATGTAATCTGGGTGGAAAGAACCAAAGGAAGTTAGAACGATCACATTGTCTTTTCCTCTCACCTTCCCCATCTTCTGGACCGTGGGCTGGCACATTGCATAGATGTCATCTTCACTAAACTCACCCAGGTCATAATTGAACACTATTTCCGGCAGTAATTGAAGGTTCGGTGGGGCAGTAAAGAATCAAATATAGAATTTATCTGAGCACTGTAAGTGAAGCAACATCTTTCTTTGAGTCAAATCCCTGGCCTTAATTAGTAGCCCCTTACCGTACTTTTTTTAATGTTTTCCCTGGGAATGTTGCCCACTTTTGCATGAAGGTACCGGGTGGCATGGATGAAATTCGCCTGGCCGTTGCGATAATAGGCAGCGAAACACCGGGCGATAGGTGCTTGTCGAACCTCAGAAGAGGCCTTCTCAGCTGTACGCTCCAGGATGTTAGGAACGTAGTCAAGATCAGACTCGGTCATATTTCTTGAAGAGAGGGTCTCTGCATGAAGACAAAGAATATTGAACAATCCTACGGACTGCAAAGCTAACCTAGCCTCTGGGGCCGTGGCAAAGACCACATAACACCTACTAGAAGGACAATCCCGGTCATATGTCAGCCGGATGCGGGCAATGTCCCCATACTGCTTTACAAGATCATGAATGGCCCTGTAGGTAAGGTCCTCGGGAAGGTCATGAAGGAGGAGGACATCACGCCCACTGGCAGCAGGTGAGTTTAAGTCATTATATTGACCAGAGGAAACTACCACGGAGGCCTGGTCAACCACCTCACGAGGGGAAGAGTGATGTTGCTTACCCATATCCATAGATTTAAAGAATATATGGCCCCAGGAGCCAAGAGCTACCGCTTACCGGATCGACGAGGGGACCGAGCTCTGGCGGCCGCGGATGGGGTACCTCGTCCCCCACGAGACTGCTCGTTTTACAAAGCAGCCCCCATGGATACGAATGTTTGCTCACGGCGGTGCTGAGACCCCCTTCCCCAACGTCTTCCGGCCCAGACACCCAACCATCCAACGCCGAACAGCCCCCAAGGGCGGTCACTCTGGCGGGCGACACCGTTGACTAGTACTGGCACCTACGTCTTGGGTTAGGTTAGGTTAGGTTAGTCTGGCCCTTCCCTGGCAGACCTTACTGGCATGGGAAACCCTCTTTTCCTAAAAAGGGGCAGAGCAGGGATCGAAACCCCCTCTAGCATAGCTCTCCAGGTACTTCGGGCATGCAAGCCCCCCTCACCACGACAAGGTGGCTCCCAGCAGGGGGTCCTTAGTAGAGGCCTTAGTAAAATTGGTGAAGTTATTAACTCGCTACTGTGCCTGGGGAGAACAAATCTGTACATGAAGGGAAGAGACAGTACCATGAGAATATGGCGTATTGAATATGACATTAATCTCTCTCTCTCTCTCTCTCTCTCTCTCTCTCTCTCTCTCTCTCTCTCTCTCTCTCTCTCTCTGTTTCTTTCCTTCAGTACAGGACACCAAACAGTGAAGACCTACCTGTTTCATTCCTCCCGACCCTACACAAACGCCTGTAAACTGAGCATTATATTATCTCCAATACCTAGTTGTGGCTGCGCCGGGTGTGACTGTTCTCTAAGGAAAAACACGACGTAATGGAAGGCTGCATTAAGGTGAGACCTCAAATGTACATCAACGAGAGTCTCACCCCAACACTACTTCAAATATTCAAACAAATACTGAACATAAAAAAGGAGCATCGAAAAAAAAAAAATAAATAAACAGTGTTACACGATCTTGGGCAAAATAACAATCAAACTCAAGAACTCAACCCTCAAGCACGAAATACAGTAGTAGACCAGCGAATCCTGAACCAGTTCCTGGATAAGTACCCGCTAATGAAAAGCACCTATCTTCAGGCTACGTCATCAGCATAACCTGTTCAACATAACATAAGTATAAAAATGTTTGACGAACTATAAATTATGCTATTATTTGTACTATTATTACTGTTACTACTACTACTACTAGTAGTAGTAGTAATAGTACTAGTAGTAATAGTAGTAGTAGTAGTAGTAGTAGTAGTACTTCAGCACGTACTTCTGCTACTATTGCTACTTCTATTACAACTGCGATTACTACTGCTGCTGGTGGTGGTGCTGCTGCTGCTGCTTTTCATACTTCTACTACAATTACTTCTAGTACCACTGCAACTATTCATTATAATACTAGTTATTTGTATTGAAATTAATGTGACCTTATGGGTAATAAGTGTGTATTTGTATAGTAATAGTAGTAGTAGTACTTCAGCAAGTACTTCTGCTACTATTGCTACTGATATTACTACTGCGATTACTACTGCTATTACCACTACTACTGCTGCTGGTGCTGGTGCTGCTGCTGCTGCTGCTGCTGCTGCTTTTAATACTTCTACTACAATTACTTCTAGTACCACTGCAACTATTCAATATAATACTATTGTTATTTGTATTGAAATTAATGTGACCTTATTGGTAATAAGTATGTGTGTGTATATACATGTATATGAATGTCTTTATGTGTGTGTGTGTGTGTGTGTAGTACGTTCACACACACACACACACACGCACACACACACATTATGGTATGTACATACACGCATACACACACACACACACACACACACACACACACACACACACACACACACACACACACACACAACAGTATTGTACTTTTCATAGTCCCACAAATATTTTGTAATGGTTACATTATGTTTAATTAGAATGCATTATTATTTGTGAGGATGAAATTATTTTCCCCGGGTAGATTTCGATTCTTTTAAAAAAAATAATGTGCTTGTTATTTTTTGTCAAATCGTGTGAGGGGGCACACACACAAAAAAATCGGGAACATTTTTTTTCATTCAAAACAGACTGAAATCTGCTAGGAAAAAATAGTTCCCATCCGTAATTGAGAGACTGTTGTAGTTATAATATTATCTTGTTAGATTAGGTTAGGTTATAGGGAAGAAAGTAAAAAAAATATCCCTTTGCAGGTGTAGCTGAGGCAGAGCTCCAGAGGCTTAGAAGCTCTAATGCAATTTTGGGAGGTGCAGCTTCTGCAGCAGTAGCATGAAGTTATCTCATATTGGGAAGGTAATGTGTGATAAATGGTAACAATTTTTTTTATATCCTCCCAAGTCAGAATGGAGGTGTCGTCTTTTTTGCTATTTCTCACAATATGGCTTGGAGAGACTGACCCTATGAGAAGGATTTTGTTTTGTTAAATACTTGGAGTTTTCAATCATAATGTGTGGTAAACTAATGATGTTATCAATTTACATTCAACCCCCATCCCCCCCCCAAAAAAAAATAAAAAATAAAAAATAAATAAATAAAATAAATAAAAAGTTATTTTATTGATTTTTTTTTTTTTTAATGCCAACCCTGGATTATAGGTAGGCTCTTTCATCTTCAGTATAGTGCAACATGGAAAGATTTATCAAGACCATAACCATTGATATACTGTAGATGTTAGTACAGTGGTACCTCTTGATTCGAACGTAATTTGTTCTTTTTCGCTATACGTATCGCGAAAATTCAAATTAGGAAGCAATATTTACCATTGAAATTAATGTCAAAATATTTAATCCGTTCCAGTTGATTTTATATAAAGTAATACTATACTCAACCCCAGCTATTGCCGGGAAGTGTTCGAGTCAAAGGGTGTTTGAATCAAGGGATACTACTGTATTCCTGATTTTTATTATTTTTTTAAATACCTGTATACTGTATACTAAATTCCAATTTCTTGCAGGGAGCACCATCCAAAGCAGGAGGACCTGGCAGATGTTTTGGACAACATGAGTGAGATGGACTTCTTCAGGCACTTACGTCTCAGAAGGGATTCATTTGAACAAATATTGGACTTAGTACACAAGGCTTATGGTGAGCAGCCATCAGGCACCAAAAGATTGTACTTTGGTCCAAGAAAAGCTCTA
>CM035220.1:5858019-5870359 GCA_020233015.1 Callinectes sapidus | reverse complement strand
TTATAATTTGGGTGTTACATATCTTAGCGACAGACTTTTTGTGAAGGAAAACAGCAACTTCACAACATGCTGTGTTTGTAGAATATATAGGATATGTAGGATGACATATCAACAAATTATCATACATATTACAATCATCAAAATCATCTGACAAGAAAAATTTGTTTCTTGCATTATTTATCACCAAATATTTCTTTGAGGGCTTATGCACTAGAAATGCATTTGATTTAGGAATAGGAAATGGCAATGGGTTCATTCGGAAGACATCAAAGGTGTCAACTGGAATCCCCCTTAAAGGAATAAGTAAGTAGAAGCTTAAATTGTGCAATGCAGTCTTATGGATCACACGTATAGAAGTTCTGTGTAATCCTAAAAATTATATTTTTGGAGGAAATAGTAATTCATGTTTAACTGATACCTCATCTAAAAGTTTCAATAAAAATGCATTGGTAATAATATTTGGAGACAATTTGGTTTCCATCAATTCTTGTAATCCTATCTTAAAATTAATATGATCAGTTGCAATGGATGTTAAAGCAAACTGTATATGCAACAATATTTCTAAGGACATGATTGATTTTTCATCATGTTCAATATGTGACTCCGTGCGACGCAGGAGTGTTTTAGTGATCTGAGTAGCTGTCTGTAATTTTTCTAAAGCGTGGTGGACATTTGTTAATTCCTTGAGCGTAACATTAATAACTTCAGAATGAACATTGAGGATTTTTCTTTCTTCTTCAGTGAAAGTATCCAATGAACTCAATCGTTTGTGAATGAAGTCAACTTGAGCTTGGGTCGCTGTACCAAAAAGAGTGTTAGCCAAAGATCCCACCAAATTAATTAAACCTCTAGGCTTCCTTTTTGAAGTGGATTTATCATCATTATTTTTCACAATATGGAGTAAAAAATCTTGCATATTATCATGTAATCCTTGAAACTTTCCTTGAAATGAAACAATATTTTGTGATACTGAAGATGTTAAAATCATGTCATTATTTAACTTATTTATACGTTGTAGGTATTGGCTGGCTGTTCTTATAGGTTCATATATGTCATCCAACCTCAGTACAAATGGCACCACATAAGCTTGTCCAGTGACAATGAGATGATTTGTGGGGGTAAAACTTAATCCTTGTTGTGCAGGAGAACTTTGGGTTATATCCCAGGCTTGAATGATCCCCAAGCATAGCCCAACAGTCTGCAATAGAATATTTCATTTTACTATTTATTTCTACTATATTCTATAGGTTTATGCATTGTCAATGGTAAATTTGGAACATTTGTTCTTGACCGTAAACTATAAGGAAAAGAATCGCTGGAAGTTCCTTGAGATGTTTCCTGTAAATCTCCTGCAATATTTTCATTATTAACATCTACATTATTATCTCCATCTGATATATCATTTTCATCTGTATCAATACTGTCACTGGTTTCCTGTGCTAAAAATGGAAAAGGATCTACTGGTTGTAATGTTACTTTAGTGTTTTTTGTCTCATTTGACTCATGAATTGGATATGCCCTTCTGACATTTGGATTAATTTGTTGTGAAGCATTGTCTTCATGAATAATTTTTACTCTATCTGTGTGTAATGTTTTTGTATTTCCAGTTCTAATATTTCTTATCCTTATTACCACATCACTCACTTTTTCCACAACTCTAAATGGTCCTGTGTAAGCTGGTTGCAATTTAGAAGGTGTTCCTGCAGTAGGCACTCTGCGGATATATACTCTATCACCTATGTGAATGGGTTTTATCTTAGCTCTTTTATTTTGCGCTTTTTCAGTCATCCCTTTTGCTTCTTCTAAATATTGCTGACATCTTTCATACACTCTATTAGCCTTTACTGCCATTTCTTGTTTAAAATCATCAATATTATACCAAACCTTTTCTTTCTTTACTTCAAATGGGAATGTAGGATCCCTGAGATATAATAAGTAGAAAGGACTTTCTTTAATACTTCTATGGTATGCAGTGTTATATGCATAAGTAGCTATAGGGAGCATGGTATCCCATATAGTTAAATTTTCTTGTACTAATGTACGCAATATGTTAATTAATGTTGCATTTGCTCTTTCAATAATCCCATTTGCTTGAGGGTGGTACGGGGTGGTTTTCATATGTTTGAACTGTAACAATTCTGTCAATCCTTCTAACATAGCATTGACAAACTCTCTTCCTTGATCTGTAACTAATATTTCTGGCACTCCATATTTACATATCACAGAATTGAAAAATACTCTGGCAACTTCTACAGCCGTCTTACTCTTAAGTGGTTCCGAACGCCACTAAATATCTAGTAAGCACATCAATCACCACAAGACAATACATATATCCATTATCACTTTTTCCCATTGGACCAATGAGATCCATATGTATGCGTTGGAATGGTCTCTCTACGTCTGGGTACCTTCTCAATGGTGCCGGAGCGTCCTCCAGTCTCTTGAGTTTGGTGCAGACGAGACAAGATTTGCAATAATTTTCAACATCTTTTCTCATGTCTGGCCAATAAGCAAATTTTTGACACCTGTTTAAGGTAACTTTTACACCCCCATGCCCCGCGGTTGGCAAGGAGTGTCCCAGGTGCATAGCAACTTGTACGTATGATTCCGGAATCAATATTTGACGCATATGCATTATGTGTGATTCTATACAATATATTATCTTCCAAGGCCAGTTCTGCTAATTTTATCTTTTTATATTTTTTATCTACATTGTGCTTACTCAATTCTTTTTTTATGTCTTCCTGATTCATATTTTCCTGCAATCTCCTTTTCACTAACTTCATATATTCATGTTCATCTTGCAACCTTATTAAATCCTTCAAATTCCAGTCCACTATCCTTTCTTCTGTTTCTGATATCACCAATATTTGCTCATCTATATCATCCATATTTAGTTCTCTCAATCTAGACAAATGGTCAGCCACTTTATTTGCATTTCCAGGAATATAATCTACATTGATGTCAAATTCTGCAATTGACAGCTGCCATCTAGCTATCCTACTATTGGCATTTGATGTAGTTAGTAACCAGATGAATGGGCGATGATCTGTTTGAACAAAAATTTGATATCCTAGGCACAAATCTCTATTTATCTTAAGTCCATAGACTATGGCAAGAGCTTCTCTTTCAATGGTACTGTAATTCATTTCAGCCTTATTTAACTTCCTGCTAAAAAATGATAATGGTCTTAACCTATCCATATCATCCTTTTGTTGTAGTACCCCTCCTATTGCATTATTAGAGGCATCAGTTGTTAAAAAGAATGGTTTTGTAAAATCTGGAAATTTTAATGTAACATTTTGTGTTAATTCTTTTTTCAAAGTTAAAAATGCAGTATTTGCCTCTTCATTCCAAGTTATTTTGGTATTATTTTTCTTTCTACTTTCCCTGCAGTTAATTTGGTTAGAGGGGCTACTATCTCAGCATAGCTTATGACAAATTTTCTATAGTAATTTGCTAGTCCTATAAATGATTGTAGTTCTCTTACTGTGGTTGGGGCTGGCATATTATTGATAGCTGTTATTTTACCAGGTTGAGGTTTTAATCCTTCTGCTGATATCACATGCCCTAAATAATTTACACTATCCTTAAAGAAATTACACTTTTTCAAATTAATTTTTAGCTTCGCTTCTTGTAAGCGAAGAAGGACTTTCTCTAAATTTTCTACATGATGATGTAGATCTGTTCCTTGTATAATAATGTCATCCATGTATACATGTGTGTCACACCCTGTTAGTCCTGCTAGCACTTGGTTAATAATTCTGCAAAAAGCTGCAGGAGAGTCTTTTAGTCCCATGGGTAGAACATTATGCTCATATAATCCTTCTGGTGTTACAAATGCAGTCCAGGGTTTACTCTCTTCACTTAATTGGATTTGATGGTAGCCTTGTTTTAAATCAAGACATGAAAAAACTTTTCCCTTGCCCAGATTATGCAAAATATTGTTAATATTGGGTCGGGGGTATGAATCATTCATTATATGTTGATTTAGATTTCTAAAATCAATGCAAAGTCTAATCTTTCCATCCTTTTTTACTATGGGTACTACTGGTGAGTGAAAAGTTGATCTGGAGGGTCTTATGATACCTTGTTTTTCCATTATTTTAATTTGTTCTGCTACTCTCTCATAAAAACAAGCTGGTATGGGGTAAGGCTTTTGGGGCTTAGGCATGGACTGTAATTGTATAGTGTGATAGAAAAAAGGTGACACACTTGGGGAATCATCCTCACTTGCAAAAACTGAGGGATATTTTGCAACTAACTTCCTTAAAATTTGATTTTCCTGAGTCCCCTCAGGATACATAGAATTTATAATTTCACAAGAAGCTTTCATTTTTTCTTCTTCATTCTTTTCTGTTATAACATTAACCCCAT
This sequence comes from Callinectes sapidus, assembly GCA_020233015.1. Classification (NCBI taxonomy): domain Eukaryota; kingdom Metazoa; phylum Arthropoda; class Malacostraca; order Decapoda; family Portunidae; genus Callinectes; species Callinectes sapidus. Next base: position 5,865,982 of record CM035220.1, on the reverse strand, counting down.
ACTTATCATTTTCCATTGGTAATGTTTCCCTTTCACATGCTTGCACATAGCCTAATATTTTTCCTGGGTCTATCTGAATGTGTTCCCTGGAGAAATTTATGTATCTTATCACAAATCTAGATTTCCTTTTATCCTTATCATTTTCTAGCCTCACTAATCCTGGACACAAAAACTGAGCTCCTATAACTCCTGGGACTGGCTCAAATATAGCTGTGTTACTCTCAACTAAGCTAGTTTCCAAAGTCACATAACTCACCCTCTCACTTTGTAATATTGATGCCTCAGCTACTGAACATTTATATCTGGGATTATCCTTTGAATCATTCATCTCCAATTCTGTTTCCATTTCATCTGTTACCAATATTGCATGTTTCATAGGCATCTTAGCAATCACAATTTTCTCTCCTTCAATGTACAATTGTAAAGGTTTGGTATTCAAATTCATATTAAATCTTCTCATAAAATCTACACCCAGTATTATTGGCGATGGCAAGGCTTTGTTTTCACTTACTATGAAATCATGTGTGTACAATTTTTCTCCAATTTTCAAAGTCAGCTTACATTGTCCTGAGGTGAGCATAACTTGTCCACTCGCATTGCGGATCACTTTATGTGTTGGAGTAATTCGTCTCTCTCCTATTCTGTCCACCACATCACGCGATATCAGCGATACTCCTGCTCCCGTGTCAATCAATGCTAAAACACTTCTACTCTCAAGGGTTACTTCGATGGAGACGTAACCCGTGTTTGTGTCTACCGCCGCTAAGACTACCTGTTCCGATTCATTGTTGTGATGCGCTGGTAATAAGTTGGCGTTTTTTTTTTGTTGTGTCTGCTCTGTAATGTTCCTGCGGGTACATTCTCTATTTGTATGGCCTTGAATTCCGCAGTTAAAACAAGTCACCGGGGGTCGCGTCCATGGCTGTAAATTAACTGTGCACTGCCTAGCAAAATGACCCCACTTATGACATCTGAAACACTCAATAGCTCTACATTGTTGAGTATTGTGATTATCTCTACCACATCTCTGACAATACTGGTTATATTTATTTGTCTGAGGCCGATACCCAGTATATTCTTGTGTGACAGTACTGCCACTCACAGCATTAACTGGAATTACTTTGTTCTCCTTTCTTATAGCAGCATCATTTAGCTGTATGTTAGGATGTGAAGCGACATACTTAGAGCCTTTTTATATACTGAAAGAGGCTTTTTCATGTCTGCATCAGCCATCACATATGCAAAATCTTTTGGTAAGGCATTCACTATGATGGAAACAAAGATGTCATTGTACACTTCCTTACCTGCTGGTTTCATGGTTTCTAATTTAGCTACAATTCCTTCTACTCTAATGAAAAGTTCAGTAATTGTTTCTCTGGGCTGACGTGTTACAGATGATAGCTCACTGATTAGACTTGGGAGCGATCGATCCTCAGGATAAATCTCAAGGAAACTAGTCTTTACTTCATTCCAATTGTTCTGATATTTTGTGGCACAGTGAATCATATGTGTATAAGCACTATCTAATGCATACTGTTTTGCTAGTTCAATTTTGCCATCGTCGGTCCAGTTTGTTCGTGTTCGATTTTCCAAATCCTTAATCCATGCATGAACACTGGTAGCACATTTCACATTTGGTACAGTTTGACTTCTTTCTTCTCCCCCACAAAAGTAAGGCAACCCAATTACTTTTGCAAAATAATTTTTGGCATTATCAGTGATGGCAACAGCTATATCTCCACTGCTTATACATGGTGGTGATGTTATAGAATATGGGGATGTGGTGGGTGACTGCGCCATTCTATACGCTGGTCTGGATGACAACGGGTCTCCTTGATTATTAACGGGTGGGCTGCTTTGCCGAATTCTATCCACTATACGCTTCATTTACAAACCTTGCAATTTGCAATATGACATTAACGAATCTCTTCAATGTTCATTCAGCAATATAACAAATGTCCAACGTAACATCCACTGCACCTCAATCTTACAATTGTTGTCGGACAAAATTTTTTGTCTTGCAACTATGCAATTACATGAATCTATCTACCAATGTCGTGCCCTGCAATTTCTTGCATGCACGTTGCAATTGCATAGTTGTAGTTAAATCAATGTTAATTAGCCACGAGGTGCGATAATAGACACTGTTAAAGTTTTCTCATTTAACGAACTTAATCGTTACGTACACTACGGATTATCTTACTTAATTCAGCGGACTGCTGATGAACTTTCATCCAATCATAAAACATAAAATTATGTAAAGTTACACCGCAAATCTTCATCCAACTTCAATTCACGTAATATAATTCAATATCAAAGTAAATCCACAGCAGCACATATAAACTTAACATACGGTAGCATCAAAGCAATCTTCAATCTCATCAAAATTCATATCAAGAAACTTCAATATCAGCATCAACATAAAATCCACACAACACAAAAAATCAACACAATATCTTAACTCTATACCTCCTAACAATATAATATCCTGTCAACTATTTCCTCCTTACACATCATGACACAAAATTATTTAGACTGCATTACCAACATCAAGCTCCACTTACTGATACAATAATGATTTTGTCCATGTTGCTGACTTCCATCCAGCCACACCCTCAGCCCTCTCGGCTTCTCCGTATATCCTCTCTCTCCGTCTCCAATCTCTCCTCCCAAAATAATCCCCTCTCTCTCTAGTTACATCTTATTTTATACTTGAGTTGTCACACATTTCCATCAGAAAATTTTTCTTATTCCTAAGGTTGAATTTTCCATACTTTTCACATACTTCACATACAGTAATGACACCTCTTACATAGGACACGCCCCTAGGCGTGGCCAAACGTCACATACCCAGCCTGGGTATCATGGCACTGGTCAATATTTAAAAGTAGACACACCCACTGCGGAATGGGAGGCGGAGTTAAGACTATGCATTCTCAAGTAGGTTTACAATGTCCCTCTCCTGCGGTTTAAGCTCCTTCAGGTTTCCCAGAAACAACGTCTCTCTTTGTGCCTTCTCAAATTTTCCACACTCTCTGAGGTTACATCTGGCTCTCTTTGCATTGACACTCCCCTAAACACGGTCATGTTTGAACCGACCTTCCCATTAGTCCTTGTCAACTTTCCTTTTCGAACACACTGGCACTGTTTTTCTCTATTTTCTATTTTCTTTTCCTTCACTTCTGTTTCCCTCATTTTTTCTTTTCTTTTATCTACTTTCTTCTGCGTCAGGATACCACACCAAAGTTTACCAGAGAAAGGGAAGAAAGACTGGGAATACTGGTTAACTCTTGCATTAGAGAGGTGGACAGAATAGGGGTGAGAGGAAGAAGCAAATCTTGTGCAGCCAGGCCGCGGGAGCAGGGGAGGCACGCAGTTAGGGAGATCAGAAGAGCAGTTAGTATGGAAGTAGCGGTAAAAGAGAGCTAGAGAGGTGTAACATTGCGGCGATGAGAAAGGGGCTGAAGACAGTCAGTCAGAGGAGAGGAGTTGATAAGACGAAAAGCTTTTGATTCCACCCTGTTCAAAAGAGCTGTATGAGTGGAGCCTCCCCAAACATGTGAAGCATACTCCATACATGGGCGGATGAGTCCCCTGTATAGAGTTAGCAGTTGGGGAGGTGAGGTAAAACTGGCGGAGACGGCTCAGAACACCTAACTTCATGGAAGCTGTTTTAGTTAGAGAGGAGATGTGAAGTTTCCAGTTTAGATTACTAGTAAAGGATAGACCAAGAATGTTTAGTGTAGGAGAAGGGGACAGTTGAGTGTCATTGAAGAAGAGGGGATAGTTATTTGGAAGGTTGTGTCGAGTTGAGAGGTGGAGGAATTGAGTTTTTGAGGCATTGAACACCACTAGGTTTGCTTTGGCCCAATCAGAAATTTTAGGGAGATCAGAAGTTAGGCGTTCTGAGGCTTCCTTGCGTGAGCTGTGTACTTCCTGAAGGGTTGGTCGTCTATGGAAAGACGTGGAAAAGTGCAAGGTGGTATCATCAGCATAGGAGTGGATAGGGCAAGAAGTTTGGTTTAGAAGATCATTGATGAATAATAGGAAGAGAGTGGGTGATAGGACAGATCCTTGAGGAACACCACTGTTGATAGATTTAGGGGAAGAACAGTGACCGTCTACCACAGCAGCAATAGAACGATCAGAAAGGAAACTTGAGATGAAGTTGCAGAGAGAAGGATAGAAGCCAAAGGAGGGTAGTTTGGAAATTAAAGCTTTGTGCCAGACTCTATCAAAAGCTTTTGATATGTCTAGGGCCACAGCAAAAGTTTCACCAAAATCTCTAAAAGAGGATGACCAAGACTCAGTAAGGAAAGATCACCAGTAGAGGGCCTTGACGGAAGCCATACTGGCGGTCAGATAGAAGATTGTGAAGTAATAGGTGTTTAAGAATCTTCTTGTTGGGAATAGATTCAAAAACTTTAGATAAGGAGGAGATTAAAGAATAGGACGGTAGTTTGAAGGATTAGAACGGTCACCCTTTTTAGGAACAGGCTGTATGTAGGCAAACATCCAGCAAGAAGGAAAGGTAGATGTAGATAGACAGAGTTGAAAGAGTTTGACTAGGCAAGGTGGAAGCACGGAGGCACAGTTTCGGAGAACAATAGGAGGGACACCATCAGGTCCATAAGCCTTCCGAGGGTTTAGGCCAGCGAGGGCATGGAAAACATCATTACGAAGGATTTTAATAGGTAGCATGAAGTAGTCAGGGGGGGAGGAGAAGGAGGAACAAGCCCGGAATCGTCCAAGGTAGAGTTATTAGCAAATGTTTGAGCGAAGAGTTCAGCTTTAGAGATGGATGAGATGGCATTGGTGCCGTCCGGTTGAGCTAAAGGAGGGAAAGATGAAGAGGTAAAGTTGTTTGAGATGTTTTTGGCTAGATGCCAGAAGTCTCGAGGTGAGTTATATCTGGAAAGATTTTGACACTTTCTGGGAATGAAGGAGTTTTTGGCAAGTTGAAGAACAGACTTGGCATGATTTCGGGCAGAAATATAAAGCGCGTGAGACTCAGGTGATGGAAGGCTCAAGTACCTTTTGTGGGCCACCTCTCTATCATGGATAGCACGAGAGCAGGCTGTGTTAAACCAGGGTTTGGAAGATTTAGGTCGAGAAAAAGAGTGAGGAATGTACGCCTCCATGCCAGACTCTATCACCTCTGTTATGCGCTCAGCACACAGAGACGGGTCTCTGTCACGGAAGCAGTAATCATTCCAGGGAAAATCAGCATAATACCTCCTCAGGTCTGCCCAACTAGCAGAGGCAAAATGCCAAAGGCACCTCCGCTTTGGAGGATCCTGAGGAGAAATTGGAGAGATAGGACAAGATACAGATATGAGATTGTGATCGGAGGAACCCAACGGAGAAGAAAGGGTGACAGCGTAAGCAAAAGGATTAGAGGTTAGGAAAAGGTCAAGCATGTTGGGCGTATCTCCAAGACGATCAGGAATACGAGTAGGGTGTTGCACGAGTTGCTCTAGGTCATGTAGGATAGCAAGTTATAGGCAAGTTCACCAGGATGGTCAGTGAAAGGAGAGGAAGGCCAAAGCTGGTGGTGAACATTGAAGTCTCTAAGAATGGAGATCTCCGCAAAAGGAAAGAGAGTCAGAATGTGCTCCACTGTTAATTGAGAAGGAGATTGAGTTGGAGTGGTTTGCACAGTGGTATGTATGTTCAATTCCGAGTGACTGTTAAGTAAGTCTCTCTTTTCCTCCAGTTTAGAGACAATCTTCTTTGACTGCTCGCTGGTGTCATCAACGGAATAGTATCGCCTGGCTGTCTCGTAGCTGTGGCCTGCGAGGTGGGAAAGCTCTTGCTTGAAGGATGGATCCTTATTCTTACATGATATGGTTGACCGCCTCATCATCCTCGTGTTTACAATTCTAGTGGTGACCCCAGCTTTGAGGGACAATTTCCACAATATTGCTTTCACATTCGATATGTGCATTTTTCCACAGCACTCATTTCCTGTAGCAATGGAGCTGAGGAATACTGGGCAAGATTCAAGTTGGCAATCGGTGATGATGGGCCTTGCATACATCATTTACGCCTCCATGGCCCTGTCCTCTACACTGTTAAGCACAACCTCTGCGCTACCAAATTCATTGTCTTGTGCTTCCTAATTTTTACAACGGTTCCCTCCTGACCAACTGGGAACTCTTGGAACTGTTGTGCTCTTCTTAAAGAGCGCACAAGAAGGCTCGTTATGAGGTTATCTCTCAGTTTGTTATCGCCAGATTTTGTTACTGGACGAAGCTCTTCTTTTTCAAGGCTGTCAGCTGCCTTTTCCAAAACATTTTTGACACCTGGATACATCAAAATTCGGTTTATTTCTTCATTGGAGAGGATGTTTGACTCTTTGAACTCACGGGAACCTACCCTCTCCGCTTTTTCCACCTTTTGGTACCTACTCAGTAGGTTTCTTAACACAGCCTCTGCATCACTGGCCAACCTTTCGTCGACATTTAATCAAGACATGACGTTTTTATAAATGACTTTGTAAAACTTTCTTGATAAATAAACCATCAATTATTATTATTATTACATACCAGTTTTCAGGAGTTGAACTGTCTTTCAAAAAGCCAAGCACTCTCTTGCATGCGATGATTATTTTGCAGCAATAACTACCTGAGAGGATATCTCCTCTTCGTCTGAGGAAACTGCTGGCTTCTCCAAGTGACAAACTTTCTGATTAGGGATTTGCCATCAAACTTATCGTTCACTTTTTTTTAAATGAATGACGTAGAAGTCTTTGATTACTCTTAAAGTGATCGAGATGGAATTGGCACCCAGAACAGAAGTGTTCGTGAGATGTTTAATGCAATTTTTTGTTGAACTGCTTTATGAATTATTTCTCTTGTCGCTTTGGGTGCTGTTCCTTATTCAAAGATACTTAAATAACGTTTCCAGCTCTCTTCTCTCCCGCAACAGGAACAGACTGTCAGGATAAATCAAAAAAAATTTTTTTAAATAGGTAGAGTTTTGGTGTAGGTAAACACAAACATGTTGCTATCATCGAATAATCAGTTAATAAGAAAAAAAATAATGCCTGTTGTACTTACTGACTGGAAGATTTCTCTGAACCGAGCACTTCCTCGCTTCAGTTTATGGCAGTGGACTAAGTAGGAGTCCACCTTGCTCAATGCTTTTTGGCACAATGAGCAGTACTTTTGTCTTCTGCCAGGGTTTGCCATCCTTGCTTCTTCCTGTCCCTCTTGCAATGACGGCCTGCTGTTTTTCTGTGGTTGAGACATTATGGACTTGTGCCAGGCAAAAGGGCATGGGGCAGGATAATGCCTTGCGCCCACCATTCGTTTTCACGTTTCTGACACACGTGAAGACTTTTTTGTCAACTTTTCGGAGACTCTTTTTGGTAACTCTCCAAAAACGTTTATTTGCAGCCACCTCTTTGTCCATTTCCTTCTTAAGAAGAAACATTTCTTTTTCCGAGGAATGAATTCTTTAGAAATAATCTGCTTCGAAATCAGTTGGTATTTTGGAGTCTTCTGAGCTAGCTCAACTTTCTTTTGAAGGGCCATTTTATTGCTTCCAGCTGCTGATTGGAATGCATATGTTAAAACTCTGCCACATTTTTTTTTCCAGTTCATCATACTCACCATGACTTTCCATAGCCTCGTCTGTATTTTCCTCCATATTCTCTGCCACTTCATCACTGTCCATTTCTTTTTCCTGCTATTTCCCTCTTTCCTCATTAATATCACTACTTTGAGAAGAGATGTTGATCCTAGGATCAACCCTCCTGCGCACATCCTCCTCAGTCCAATGGGAACAACCGGGTATCGGTTGCTGTACATTAACCCTTTTTTTTGGGGGTGGGCGCTTCCTCGCCGGCAATGCATGTTCCTCTTCATCACTTAGATGACCTTGCATTTTCTTTATATAAGAACTCAGGTCAAAGTCTCGGTCCTTATCATACTCATCTCCACTGAAAAGGTCTTTGTCT
>CM035220.1:5828711-5850117 GCA_020233015.1 Callinectes sapidus | reverse complement strand
TATATATATAAAGATCTTTCCAGTGTTTTTTTTTTTTCATTTGCAGGTTTTGAATAAAACTGAAGGAAAAAGCAAGAATTATATTAACTTTTTATTGGAATTCATTTTTTCTCTAAAAAATTGCATGAATTATCCCTTTTCCAGCGTTTTTAGGAGAATTTACATATTATCTAAGAAATATCATCTTGTTTTTAGTTGAGAAAAAAAGAATATTTTCACGAAAAAAGTTGCTTTTCACCGAAAAAGTGACTTTTTCGATGATTTTCTATTTATTTCATTGTTTTTATCAAAAAATAAAAAAAAAAAACATTGAATATATCGAGAATGTACTTTTTACTGAAAAAAAAATCATAAATGATGTGTTTTTCAACGTTTTTAGGAGTATTAACGGCATTTTAAACAAAACCCCCTTTTACAAGTATAAAATAAGCAATTTGAACAAAGAAGAAATTTCTGCCTGAAAAGTGACTTTTTCAATGTTTTTTTCTTATTTTCATTTGTTGGTGGGAGAAAAAAAAATACATTTTTTTTCTCGACAATATATTTTTTTCTCTAAAATTGCACAATTTTTTTATTTGTATGCTTTTATCCTTATTTTATGATAATATATATATATATATATATTTTTTTTCACTAAAACTGCATAATAGACTCTTTTTTCCATATTTTTCGGAGATTTATAACTTTTAAAGGAAAACCATTTTTTTTTTTAGAAAAAATATGATTTTACACCAAAACTCATGTTTTAATAATTTTCTATTGATTTCAATGTTTTGATTAAAAAGAAGAAAATGAACACTATATACATTTTCTTTTTATGTACCTGTACAAAGTATCCATATTTAACCTTTTTAAACGGGTGAAAATATTTTGTAGAAAACAAGTTTTTCATGTTACAATACCATTTTTCTCATATAAAATTTCGTAAATTATTTTTTTTTCCAGTTTTTAAGAGTGTTAACGGCATTTTACACAAAACCCTCTTCTACATGTATAACATATGCGATTTGAATTATCCATTTTTCAACGTTTTTTTCACGGTTTTACAATATTCTTATGACAAATCCATCTTCCCTTAGAAAAAAAAAAAAAAGTTTTTACCTCCAAAAGTTAGTTTTCCTGTAATATTCTTTAAATTTCAATGTTTTAATTAAAATTATGAACAGTACGCTATAGAGTATTGTTTTTTCTCCTTAAAGTAACAAAAACTACCCTATTTATACCTTTTTATTGGTTCTAAGAACATTTTGAAGAAAATCCCTTTTTTGTGTTACATAAAATGTACTATAAGCCATTTTAAGGTAAAAAAATATATATTTCTTTGAGAAAAAGGATTTTTCAGTGTTTTTCTTTACATTTGCACGATTTGCATGAAAATGAAGGAAAGAGAAAGAAATATATTAACTTTTTATTGGAATTCATTTTTTTTCCAAAAATTGCATAAATTATCCCCTTTCCAGCGTTTTTAGGAGATATAACATCTTATCTAAGAAAGACCATCTTTTTTTTAGTTGAGAAAAAAGGTATATAAGCCATTTCACGAAAAAAGTTCCTTTTCTACGAAAAAGTGGATTTTTTGATGATTTTCTGATTATATCATTGTTTTCATAAAAAAAAGACAAGAAACATTGAATTTTGCGACAATATACTTTTTACTAAAAAAAAAAGCATAAATGATGTGTTTTTTAACTTTTTTAGGAGTATTAACGGCATTTTAAACAAAACCCCCTTTTACAAGTATAATATATGCCATTTGAATAAAGAAGAAAATTCTGCCTAAAAAGAGACTTTTTCAATGTTTTTTCCTTATTTTCATTTTTTGGTGGGAGAAAACCAAAAAATTACATTCCTTTTCTCGACAATATTTTTTTCCTCTAAAACCGCATATATGACCCCTTTTTCAATGTTTTTGGAGATTTACTAATTTTAAAGGAAAACCATCTCTTTTACGAAAAAAATATGATTTTACACCAGAAGTAATTTTTTAATAATTTTCTATTGATTTCAATGTTTTGATTAAAAACAAGAAAATAAACAATATATACATTTTCTTTCTCTGAAACTGTACAAAGTACCCATTTTTAATCTTTTTAAACGTTTGAAAATACTTTGTAGAAAACAACTTTTTTATGTTATAATATACTTTTTTTATCTAAAATTTCGTAAATTAAGTTTTTCTCAGTTTTCAAGAGTATTAACGGCATTAATTAATGGCATTAATGGCCTTTTACAAGTATAACATATGCTATTTGAATTATCCATTTTTCAACGTTTTTCAGGGTTTTAATATATTTTTTATGATAAATCAATCTTCCCTTAGAAAAAAAAAGTATGTTTTTATCTCCAAAAATGAGTTTTTCAGTAATTTTCTTTGAATTTTTATGTTTTAATGAAAAACATGAACAGTACACTATAGAGTATTGTTTTTTCTCTTTAAAGTTACATAAACTAACCTATCTAAACCTTCTTATTGGTTTTTACAACATTTTGAAGAAAATCCCTTTTTTCTTCTTACATAAAATGTAATACAAGCAGTTTCAAAGAATAAAAATATATATTTCTTTTATAAAAAGGATTTTTCAGTGTTTTTTTTCATATGCACGTTTTGAATGAAAATAAAGAAAATAGCAAGAAATATATTAACTTTTTATTGGAATTCATTTTTTTGTCTCAAAATTACATAAATTATTCCCTTTCCAGCGTTTTTATGAAAAGTAACATCTAATCTGAGAAAGACCATGTTTTTTTTAGTTGAGAAAAAGGAATATATGCCATTAACGAAAAAAATTCCTGTTCTCCGAAAAATTGAATTTTTCGATTTTTTTCTGATTATTTCATTGTTTTCTTCAAAATATAAACAAAAAACACTGAACATTGCGACAATATACTTTTTACTGAAAAAAAATTATATATGACATGTTTTTTTTAACGTTTTTAGGAGTATTAACGTCATTTTAAACAAAATCATCTTTTACAAACACAATATATGCAATTTGAATAAAGAAGAAAATTCTGCCTAAAAAGTGACTTTTTCAATATTTTGTTCTGATTTTCATTTGTTGGTGGAAAAAACCCCAAAAAATACATTCTTTTTCTCGACAATATTTTTTTTCCCTAAAATTGCACAAATTACCTATTTTTATGCTTTCGTCCTTATTTTACAATAATATATTTGTTATCTTTAAAACTGCCTAAATGACCCTTTTTTCAATGTTTTTCGGAAATTTGCAACTTTTCAAGGAAAACAATCTCTTTTACAAAAAAAAAATTATTTTACACTAAAAGTCATTTTTTAATAATTTTCTATTGATTTCAATGTTTTGATTAAAAACAAGAAAATAAACACTAAATACATTTCTTCCTATGAAACTGTACAAAGTACCCATTTTAAACCTTTTTGGATGTTTGAAAATATTTTGTAGGAAACAAGTTTTTCATGTTACAATATATTTTTTATATCTAAAATTTCGTAAATTTGGTTTTATCAGTTTTTAAGAGTGTCAACGGAAATTTACACAAAACTCACTTTTAAAATTATGACATATGCTATTTGAATAGTAAATTTTCTAACGTTTTTCAGGGTTTTACAGTATTTTTATGACAAATGCATCTTCACTTAGGAAAAAAAAAAAGTTTTTACCTCCAAAAATGAGTTTTTCAGTAATTTTCTTTGAATTTCCATGTTTTAATTAAAAACATGAAGAAAACGCTATAGAGTATTGTTTTTTCTCTTTAAAGTTACATAAACTACCCAATCTATACCTTTATATTGGTTTTAACAACATTTTGAAGAAAATCCGTCCTTTACGTTACATAAAATGTAATACAAGCCATTTCAAGGAAAAAATATATATTTCTTTTTGAAAAAGTATTTTTCAGTGTTTTTTTTCTATTTATTTGCAAGTTTTGTATGAAAATGAAGGAAAAAGCCTGAAATATATTAACTTTAAATTGGAATTCAATTTTTTCTCTCAAAATTCCATAAATTATCCCCTTTCCAGCGTTTTTAGTAGAATTAACATCTTATGTAAGAAAGACCATCTTTTTTATTAGTTCAGAAAAAAAGTAATATATGCCATTTCACCAAAAAAGCTCCTTTTTACCGCATAAGTGAATTTTTGATGACTTTCTGTTTATTTCCTTGTTTTTTTAAAAAAATAAACCAAAAACACTGAATATTGCGACAATATACTTTTTAAAGAAAATAAATTATAAATGACGTTTTTTTCAACGTTTTTAGGAGTATTAACGGCATTTTAAACAAAACCCCCTTTAACAAGTATAATATATGCAACTTGAATAAAAAAGAAAATTCTGCCTAAAAAGTGAATTTTTCAATGTTTTTTTTCTTATTTTCATTTATTGGAAGAAATAAAAAAAATATTCTTTTTCTCGACAATATTTTTTTTCTCTAAAGTTGCACAAATTACCTATTTTTATGTTTTTATCCTTATTTTACGATAATATATATTTTTTTCTCTAAAACTGCCTAAATGACCCTTTTTTCAATTTTCTTCGGAGATTTACAACTTTTCAAGGAAAACCATTTCTTTTACGAAAAAAATTATGTTTTTACACCAAAAGTAATTTTTTAATCCTTTTCTATTGATTTCAATGTTTTGTTTAAAAACAAGAAAACAAACACTATATACAATTTCTTTCTCTGAAACTCTAGAAGGTACCCATTTTTAACCTTTTTGGACGTTTGAAAATATTTTGTAGAAAACAACTTTTTCCTGTTACAATATACTTTTTTTTTTATCTAACATTTCGTGAATAAGGTTTTCTTCAGTTTTTTAAGAATATTAACGGGATTTTACACAAAACCCCTTTTTACAAACATAATATTTGCGATTGAAATCATCCATTTTTCATCGTTTTTCAGGGTTTAAAATATTTTTTGACAAATCCATCTTCCCTTAAAAAAAATGTATGTTTTTACTTCCAAAATTGAGTTTTTCAGTAATTTTCTTTGAATTTTCATGTTTTAAATAAAAACATGAACAGTACGCTATAGAGTATTGTTTTTTCTCTTTAAAGTTACATAAACTACCTTATTTAAACCTTTTTATTGGTTTTAACAACATTTTGAAGAAAATCCCTTTTTCATGTCACATAAAATATAATTAGTAAAAGCCATTTCAAAAATATATATATATATATTTCTTTTAGAAAAAAAAATTTTTAGCGTTTTTTCTTTTCATTTCCACGTTTTGAATGAAAATGAAGGAAAAAGCATGAAATTTATTAACTTTTTATTGGAATTTTGCATAAAACATCCTCTTTCCAGTGTTTTTAGTAGAATTAACATCTTATCTGAGAAAGACCATCTTTTTTTTAGTTCAGAAAAAAGGAATATATGCCATTTCACGAAAAAAGTTCCTTTTAACGGAAAAAGTGAATTTTTCGATGATTTTCTGATTATTTCATTGTTTTCATAAAAAAATACACAAAAAACACTGAATATTTCGCCAATATACTTTTTACTGAAAAAAAGCATAAATGACGTGTTTTTCAACGTTTTTAGAAGTATTATCATCATTTTAAACAACTCCCTTTTTTACATGTATAATATATGCAATTTGAATAAAAAAGAAAATTCTGCCTAAAAAAAGACTTTTTCAATGTTTTTTCTTGTTTTCATTTGTTGGTGGAAGAAAATTTTTAAAATACATTCTTTTTCTCGACAATATTTTTCTCTCTAAAATTGAAGAAATTACCTATTTTTTAAGTTTTTATCCTTATTTTACGATAATATATTTTTTTCTCTAATACTGCATAAATGACCCTTTTTTCAATGTTTTTTTTTGGAGATTTACAACTTTTCAAGGAAAACCATCTTTAACGAAAAAAAATATGATTTTACACCAAAAGTCATTTTTTAATAATTTTCTATTGATTTCAATGTTTTGATTAAAAACAAGAAAATAAACAATATATACACTTTCTTTCTCTGAAACTGTACAAAGTACCCATTTTTAACCTTTTTGGACGTTTGAAAATATTTTGTAGAATACAACTTTTTCATGCTACAATAACTTTTTATATCTAAAATTTCGTAAATTAGTTTTTTTTTTCCAGTTTTTTAGAGTATCAACGGCATCTTATACAAAACCCCGATGTACAAGTATAACATATGCGATTTGAATTATCCATTTTTCAACGTTTTACAGGGTTTTACAATATATTTATGACAAATCCATATTCCATTAAAAAAAAAAAGTATGTTTTTACCTCCAAAATTGAGTTTTTCAGAAATTTTTTTGAATTTCAATGTTTTAATTAAAAACGTGAACAGTACGGTATATAATTTTTTTTTTCTCTTTAAAGTTACATAAACTGCACTATTAAAACCTTTTAATTGGTTTTAACAACATTTTGAAGAAAATTTTTTTTCATGTTACATAAAATGTAATACAAGCCATTTCAAGGAAAAAATATAAATATTTCTTTTAAAAAAAATTTTTACATTGTTTTTCTCTTTTCATTTGCACTTTTAGAATGAAAATGAAGGAAAAAGCAAGAAATATATTAACTTTTTATTGGAATTATTTTTTTTCTCTCAAAATTGCATAATTTATCCCCTTTGCAGCGTGTTTAGGAGAATTAACATCTTTTCTATGGAAGACCATCTTTTTTTTGTTCAAAAAAAGGAATATGTTCCATTTCACGAAAAAAGTTCCTTTTCACCGAACAAGTAAATTTTTCGATGATATTCTGATTATTTTATTGATTATATCAAAAAAATAAACAGAAAACACAGAATATTGCGACAATATACTTTTTACTGAAAAAACAATCATGAATCACGTGCTTTTCAACGATTTTAGGAGTACTAACAGCATTTTAAACAAAACCCCCTTTTTAGAAGCATAATATATGCAATTTGAATAAGTTAGAAAATTCTTCTTAAAAAGTGACTTTTTCAATGTTTTTTTTTATTTTTCATTAGTTGGAGGAAAAAAAAAACAAAAAAATACATTTTTTTTCCTCGACAATATATTTTTTCTCTAAAATTGCACAAATTACCTATTTTTATGTTTTTATCGTTATTTTACGGTAATATATATTTTTTCTCTAAAACTTTACAAATGAGCTTTTTTTCAATGTTTTTCGGAGATTTACAACTTTTAAAGGAAAACCATCTCTTTTACGAAAAAAATATATGATTTTACACCAATTGTCATTTTTTTTTTATCACTTTCTATTGATTTCAATATTTTGATTAAAAACAAGAAAATAAACACTATATACATTTTCTTCCTCTGAAACTGTACAAAGTACCCATTTTTAAAGTTTTTGGACGTTTGAAAATATTTTGTAGAAAACAACTTTTTAATGTTACAATATACTTTTTATATCTAAAATTTCGTAAGTTAGGTTTTTTTAAAAGTTTTTAGGAGTATCAACGGCATTTTACACAAAACCCTATTTACAGGTATAACATATGCGTTTTTAATTAACAATTTTTAAAAAAATTTCAGGGTTTTACAATGTTTTTATGACAAATCCATCTTCCCTTGGAAAAAAAAGTATGTTTTTACCTCCAAAAGCGAGTTTTTCAGTAATTTTCTTTGAATTTCCATGTTTAAATTAAAAACATGAACAATACGCTATAGAGTATTGTTTATTCTCTTTATAGTTACGTAAACTACCCTATTTAAATCTTTTTATTGGTTTTAACAACATTTTGAAGAAAATTCCTTTTTCATGTTACATAAAATGTAATGCAAGCCATTTCAAGGAAAAAAAAATATATATTTCTTTTAGAAAAAGGATTTTTCAGTGTTTTTTTCTTTTCATTTGCAATTTTTGTATGACAATGAAGGAAAAAGCAAGAAATATATTAATTTTTATTGGAATTCATTTTTTTTTCTATCAAAATTGCATAAATTATCCCCTTTCCAGCATTTTTAGTATAATTAATATCTTATCTAAGAAAGACCTTTTTTTTTTTTTAGTTTAAAAAGAAGGAATATATGGCATTTCACGAAGAAAGTTCCTTTTCACCGAAAAAGTGAATTTTTCGATAATTTTCTGATCATTTCATTGTTTTCATCAAAAATTAAACAAAAAAACACTGAATATTGCGACAATATACTTTTTACTGAAAAAAATAATAAATATCGTGTTTTTCAACGTTCTTAGGAGTATTTACGGCAATTTAAACAAAACCCGTTTTTACAAGTAAAATATATGCAATTTGAATAAAGAAGAAAATTCTGCCTAAAAAGTGAATTTTTCAATGTTTTTTATATTTTCATTTGTTGGTGAGAGAAGACCAAAAAAATACATTCTTTTTCTCGACAATATTTTTTTTCTCCAAAATTGCACAAATTACCTATTTTTTTACTTTTATACTTGTTTTACGATAATATATATTTTTCTCTAAAACTAAATAGATGACTCTTTTTTCAATATTTTTCGGAGATTTATAGCTTTTTAAGGAAAACCATCTCTTGTACGGGAAAAAAAATATGATTTTACACCAAAAGTCATTTTTTAATAATTTTATAGTGATTTCAATGTTTTGATAAAAAACAAGAAAATAAACACTATATACATTTTCTTTCTCTGAAACTGTACAAAATACCCTTTTGTAACCTTTTTGGACGTTTCAAATTATTTTGTAGAAAACAACTTTTCCATGTTACAATATACTTCTTTTTACCTAAAATTTCATAAATTAGGTTTTTTTTTCAGTTTTTAAGAGTATTAACGGAATTTTACACAAAACCCCTTTTACACGAATAACATATGCGATTTGAATTATCCATTTTTCAACGTTTTTCTGGGTTTTACAATATTTTTTTGACAAATTCATCTTCCCTTAAAAAAAAAAGTATATTTTTACCTCCAAAATTGTGTTTTTCAGTAATTTTCTTTGAATCTCCATGTTTTAATTATAAACATGATCAGTACGCTATAGAGTATTGTTTTTTCTCTTTAAATACATAAATTACATTAAACTACCCTATTTAAACCTTTTTATTGGTTTTAACAACATTTTGAAGAAAATCCCTTTTTCATGTTACATAAAATGTAATACAAGCCATTTCAAAGTAAGAAAATATATTTCTTTTAGAAAAATAATTTTCAGTGTTTTTTCTTTTCATTTGCACGTTTTGAATGAAAATGAACGAAAAAGCAAGAAATATATTAACTTTTTAGTGGAGTTAATTTTTTATCTCGCAAAATTGCATAAATTATCCCCTTTCCAGCGTTTTTAGGAAAATTAATATTTTTTTTAAGAAAGACCATCTTTTTTTTAGTTCAGAAAAAAAGGAGTATATGCCATTTCACGAAAAAAAGTTATTTTTCACCGTAAAAGTTAATTTTTCGATGATTCCCTGATTATTCCATAGTTTTCATAAAAAAAAAACACTGAATATTGCGACAATATACTTTTTACTGAAAAAAAAAAAAATTATAAATGACGTGTTTTTTCAACGTTTTTAGGAGTATTACGACATTTAAAACAAAACCCCCTTGTACAATTATAATTTATGCAATATGAATAAAGAAGAAAATTCTACCTTAAAAGTTACTTTTTCAATTTTTTTTCTTGTTTTCATTTGGTGGTGGGAGAAAACCAAAAAAAAAAAAAAATTAGTCTTTTTCTCGACAATATCTTTTTTCTCTAAAACTGCACAAATTACCTATTTTTATGGCTTTATCCTTATTTTACGATAATATATATTTTTTCTCTAAAACTGCATAAATGACCCTTTTTCAATGTTTATCGGAGATTTACAACTTTTCAAGGAACACCTCCTCTTTTACGAAAAAAATATGATTTTACACCATAAGTAATTTTTTCATCATTTTCTTTTGATTTTAATGTTTTGATTAAAAACAAGAAAATAAAAACTATATACATTTTCTTTCTCTGAAACTGTATAAAGTATCCATTTTTAACCTATTTTGGACGTTTGAAAATATTTTGTAGAAAACAACTTTTTCATCTTTACAATAGACTTTTATCTAAAATTTCGTAAATTAGTTTTTTTTTTCAGTTTTTAAGAGTATTAACGGCCTTTTACACAAAACCCCCTTTTAGAAGTATAACATATGCGATTTGAATTATCCATTTTTTAACGTTTTTTAGGGTTTTACAATATTTTTACGACAAATCCATCTTCCCTTGGGAAAAAAAAAGTATGTTTTTACCTCCAAAAGTGAGTTTTTCAGTAATTTTCTTTATTTGTTATGTTTTAATTAAAAACATGAACAGTACGCTATAGAGTATTGTTTTTTTTCTCATTAAAGTTACATAAACTACACTATTTAAACCTTTTTATTGGTTTTAACAACATTTTGAAAAAAATCCCTTTTTCATGTTACATAAAATGTAATGCAAGCCATTTCAAGGAAAAAAAATATACATTTCTTTTAAAAAGCAAGAAATGTATTAACTTTTTATTGGAATTAGTTTTTTTCTCTCAAAATTGAATAGATTATCCCCTTTCCGGTGTTTTTAGGAGAATTAATTGGGAGAATGTTTTCATCAAAAAATAAACAAAAAACACTGAATATATAGACAATATATTTTTTTACTGAAAAGAAATCATAATTGACGTGTTTTTCAACGTTTTTAGGAGTATTAACGGCATTTTAAACAAAACCCCCTTTTACAAGTAAAATATACGCAATTTGAATAAAGAAGGAAATTGTGCCTAAAAAAAAGACCTTTTCTATGTTTTATTTCTTATTTTCATTTGTTGGTGGGAGAAAACCAAAAAATGCATTCTTTTTCTCGACAAAATTTTTTTTCTCTAAAATTGCACAAATTTCCTATATTTATGCTTTTTATCCTCATTTTACGATAATATATATTTTTTCTTTAAAACTGCATAAATTACCCTTTTTTCAATGTTTTTCGGAGATTTTCAACTTTTCAAGGAAAACTATCTCTTTTACGAAAAAAGTATGATTTTACACCGAAAGTAATTTTTTAATCATTTTCTATTGATTTCAATGTTTTGTTTAAAAACAAGAAAATAAACACTATATACATTTTCTTTCTCTGAAACTGTACAAAGTATCCATTTTTAACCTTTTTAAACGTTTGAAAAATATTTTGTAGAAAACACCTTTATCATGTTACAATATACTTTTTTTTATCTAAAATTTCGTAAATTAGGTTTTTTCTTTTTTTAAGAGTATTAACAGCAGTTTACACAATACCAAGCCTTTGGGGGAGCAACCCAGCCACTGGGGGAGCAAGCCAGCTCAACTCAGTGCCGGTCCCAAGCCCGGATAAATGGGGAGGGTTAGCGGTAGGAAGGGCATCCAGCTATGAAAATTTGTGCCAAAACCATGGAGCAAAGTCAAGAGTATGAGAATACAGCTAGGGCGTCCCCTGTATGCGACGCGCAGGAGCCTCGCGTAGCTGCTGCGATAAGTGAGAGAAGGCTACCGTGTCCGGGGCGGGCACGGCTAAAGAAGATAACCCAAATAGATGGTTCTTTAAATGTTGGGAGCATGACGAGAAGGAGTAGAGAAGTAGCAGATGTGATGAAGAGGAGAAAAATTAGCATCCTTTGTGTCCAGGAGACTAGATGGCGTGGAAACAAGGCCAGAGATGTGGGAGAAGGTTACAAGCTCTTTTACGATGGAGCAAACAAGGAAGGAAGAGGAGGTGTGGGAGTGGTATTGGATTCTTAGTGGAAGAATCATATTGTGAAGGTAAACAGGTGCAGTGACAGAGTAATGAATATTAAGCTAATGTATGGAAAAGACAAACTTAACATCATCAGTGCTTACGCACCACAAGTCGGCTGTAGTATTGAGGAGAAAGAGGATTTTTGGGAACAGATGGATGAGCAAATTACGGGGATGGGAGATGAAGAGAGAATCTGCCTTGGGGGTGATCTGAATGGCCATGTGGGAAGAAATAGAAATGTTATTGAGAGAATACATGGCGGAGGGGGTGTGGGAGAGAGGAATGAAGGTGAAAAGGTGGTGGATTTTGCAGTGGCCTACGACATGGCAATCTAGAATATTTTTTATAAGAAACAGGAAAATCAGATTTGGACATATTGCAGTGGAGGAAGGAAAAGTCAGATCGATTTCTTAATGTGTAGGAGAAATAACCTGAAGGAAATAAAGAATTTTAAGGTTATCAATGGCGAGAGTGTCACACCCCAACACAGGCTGATAGTGATAGACTATGAGATGAAAGAAGAAAGAAAGAGCAGACAAAAACGGGCATCAAAAATTAAATGGTGGAGGTTAAAGGATGAACAATTGAAAGCGAAGTTTAAAAATAAAGTGCTGGACAAGATGAAAGAAACTGAGGATCCAAACACATGGTGGAAAACAAACAGCAAGCACATAATTGGGATAGGAGAAGAAGTATTTGGGAAAACATCAGGCAAGGACCCCCCACAAGATAAGGAAACTTGGTGGTGGAATAATGAGGTGAGAGAAAAAGTTAAGGAAAAAGAAGGAGGCAAAGAAAACATATGACAGAATGGGAAATGAAGAAAAAGAAAGAGCCTACAGAGAAGCAAATAAAGAAGCGAAGAGGGCAGTAGCACAAGCAAAAGCTAGAGCAAGGGAAGATATGTACGATAAATTAGAAACAAGAGAAGGAGAGAAAACGATATTTGCACTAGCAAGAGAGGGAGAAGTCAACAAAGGATTTTACGGATATCAAACAGGTTAAAAATAAGGAAGGGAGAGTTCTTGTTGATAACAATGAAATAAAAGAGCGATGGAAGGAATATTTCAAGAAACTTTTGAATGAGGAAACCCCAAGAGCAGGGATGGACGAAAGGGAACCAAATGACAGGAGAACAACAGCAATTTCAAGGGAGGAAGTTTAAACAAGCATTAAGAAGGATGAACGACGGCAAGGCAACAGGGCCGGATAACAGACCTGTTGAGGTGTGGAAGAGTTTAGAAGAAGAAGGGATTGGGTGGTTATGCTGGTTACTAAATAAGATCTATGAGAAGGAGAAAATCCAAGATGCATGGAGATGCAGCGATGTGGTTCAAATATACAAAGAAAAAGGAGACATACAAGACTGTAAGAATTACACAGAGATTAAATTAATGTCGCATACAATGAAACTGTACGAAAGAATAATTGAGAGAAGAGTAAGAGGAGAAACACTGGGGGAAGACGAACAATTTGGATTTATGCCGGGGAGAAGTACTACCGATGCAATCTTTGCGCTAAGGCAACGGTTTAAGAAGTATGGAGAAAAACAAAGAGAGTTACACCTTATCTTCATTGATTTGGAAAAAGCGTATGATAGAGTGCCACGCTAATAAGTTTGGGCTAGTATGGAGCGTCTGAAAAGTATGTGAGGGTGATCCAGGACATATACCAAGGCTCAAAGACGAGGGTAAGGAGCAGTGTGGGAACAACGTAAGAGTTCGGCGTGACAGTGGGTCTGCACCAAGGATCTTCTCTGAGCCCATACCTGTTCAACCTACTCATGGATGACAGTGTCCAAAATATAAAGGAGTGGACCGTGGACCATGTTGTTCGCGGATAACATAGTTTTGGTGGATGAAATAGAGATGGTGTTGAGAGAAAGTTGGAGAGATGGAGAAGAGCATTGGAGGAGAGAGGTTTGAGAATTAGCAAGAAGACGGAGTATCTGAATTTTAATGGTCGGCAGGAGAGTGAGGTATGGATGCAAGATGTGAAGTTAAAGGGGGCCAAGGAGTTTAGATATTTAAGCTCTCACATAGCAGCGGATGGCAGCTTGGATGGAGAGATTAGTCACCGTATCCAATCGGGGTGGAAGAATTGGAAAAGAACAACTGGAGTGCTATGTGATCGAAAAATTAGTGCAAGAGTAAAGGGGAAAGTGTTTAAATCAGTTGTAAGACCAGCAATGTTGTATGGTGCGGAAACGGGGCCAATAAAGAGAGCACAAGAGAGTAATTTGGAGGTTGCTGAGATGAGAATGTTAAGGTGGATGCTTGGGGTGACAAGGAGGGATAAAGTGAGAAACAGTCTTATAAGGGGAACAGCCAAAGTAACGGAGGTAACAAAGAAAGTACAAGAAAGGAGAATGCAATGGTTCGGTCACATCAAAAGACCAGAGGAAGAGTATGTCAGTAGAAGGATACTTGATATGGAAGTGGAGGGAAGAAGGCAACGTGGCAGACCAAAGAAAAGGTGAAAGGATTGCATCGGAGAAGACCTGAGGGAGAGAGGATTGAGGGAAGAGGACGTTGGGGACCTGGCCTTGTGGAGAAGACTAGCGAGGAACAGCGACCTCATATCAACATGGGAGCAGCTGCAGAAGAATAAGAAGAAAGGCACTTTACACAAAACACCCCTTTACAAGTATAACATATGCGATTTGAATTATCAATTTTTCAACGTTTTTCAAGGTTTTACAATAATTTTATGACAAATCCATCTTTTCTTAGAAAAAAAGTATGTTTTTACCTGCAAAAATGAATTTTTCAGTAATTTTCTTTGAATTTTCATGTTTTAATTAAAAACATGAATAGTACGCAATAGAGTATTGTTTTTTCTCTTTAAAGTTAAATAAACTACCCTTTTTTTGTGGTTTTAACAACATTTTGAAGATAATCCCTTTTTCATGTTACTTCAAATGTAATACGAGCCATTTGAAGGGAAAAAAATATATATTTCTTTTAGAAAAAGGATTTTTTATTGTTTTTTCTTTTCATTTGCACGTTTTGAATGAAAATGAAAGATAACAACAAGAAATATATTAACTTTTTATTGGAATTCATTTTTTCTCTCAGAATTGCATAAATTATCCCCATTCCAGTGTTTTTAGGAGAATTAACATCTTGTCTAAGAGAGACCATCTTTTTTTCAGATAAGAAAAAAGGAATATATTTCACGAAAAAAGTTCCTTTTTACCGAAAAAGTGAATTTTTCGGTGATTTTCTGATTATTTCATTGTTTTCATAAAAAAAATAAACAAAAAGCACTGAATATTGCGACAATATACTTTTTACTGAAAAAAAAAATCATAAATGACGTGGTTTTCAAAGTTTTTAAGAGTATTAACGGCATTTTAAACAAAACCCTCCATTTACACGTTTAATATATGCTATTTGAATAAAGAAGAAAATAAAGAAGAAAATTCAAGGTTTTTTTCTTTTTTTCATTTGTTGGTGGAAGAAAACCCCCCAAAAAACAATATTTTTTTCCATAGAATTGCACAAAATACCTATTTTTTATGTTTTTATCCTTATTTCACGATAATATATTTTTTTTCTAAAACTCCATAAATGACCCCTTTTTCATTGCTTTTCGGAGATTTACAACTTTTCAAGAAAAAACATCTTTTTTACGAAAAAAATATGATTTTTCACCAAAAGTCAATTTTTAATAATTTTCTATTGATTTCAATGTTTTGATTAAAAACAAGAAAATAAATACTATATACATTTTCTTTCTCTGAAACTGTATAAAGTACTCATTTTTAACTTTTTTGAAAGTTTGAAAATATTTTGTAGAAAACTATTTTTTCATGTTACAATTTACTTATTTTATCTAAAATTTCGTAAATTAGGTTTTTTAAAGTTTTTTAGAGTATTAACGGCATTTAACACAAAACCCCCTTCTACAAGTATAACATATGCGATTTGAATTATCCATTTTTCAACGTTTTTCAGGGTTTTATAATATTTTTACGACAAATGAATCTTTCCTTAAAAAAAAGTATGTTTTTACCTCCAAAAGTGAGTTTTTCAGTCATTTTGTTTGAATTTCCATGTTTTAATTAAAAAAATTGAACAGTACGCCATAGAGTTTGTTCCTCTTTAAAGTTACATAAACTACCCTATTTAAACCTTTTTATTGGTTTTAACAACATTTTGAAGAAAATACCTTTTTTATGTGACATAATATAAAATACAAGCCATTACAAGGGAAAAAAAATATACATTTCTTTTAGAAAAAGGATTCTTCAGTGTTTTTTTTTATTTGCACGTTTTGAATAAAAATTAAGGAAAAGGATAAAAATATATTAACTTTTTATTGGAATTAATTTTTTTTTTCTCAAAATTGCATAAATTATCCTCTTTCCAGCATTTTTAGGAGAATAAATATCTTATCTAAGGAAGACCATTTTTTTCTTAGTTGAGAAAAAAGGAATGAATATATGCCATTTCACGAAAAAATTCCTTTTCACCGGAAAAGTGAGTTTTTCGATGATTTTCTGATTATTTCATTGTTTTCATCAAAAACTAAACAAAAAAACACTGAATATTGCAACAATATACTTTTTACAGAAACAAATCATAAAAGAAGTGTTTTTCAACGTTTTTAGGAGAATTAACAGCATTTTAAACAAAACCCCCTTTTACATATATAATATATGCAATTTGAATAAAGAAAACAATTCTGCCTAAAAAGTGCCTTTTCAACGTTTTTTTTCTTATTTTTATTTATTGGTGGAAGAAAACAAAAAAATACATTCTTTTTATCGACAATATTTTTTTTTTTTTTTGTAAAATTGCACACATTTCCTATTTGTATGCTTATTTTACGATAATATATTTTTTTCTCTAAAACTGCATGAATGACCCTTTTTTCATTGTTTTTTTCTTGGAGATTTATAACTTTTCAAGGAAAACCATCTCTTTTACGAAAAAAATATGATTTTACACCAAAAGTAATTTTTTAATCATTTTCTATTGATTTCAATGTTTTGATTAAAAACAAGAAAATAAACACAATATACATTTTCTTTCTCTGAAACTATACAAAGTACCCATTTTTAACCTTTTTGGACGTTTAAAAATGATTTGGGGAAAGCAACTTTTCATGTTACTATATACTCTTTTTATGTAAAATTTCGTAACTTGGTTTTTTTTTCAGTTTTTAAGAGTATTATCGGCATTTTACACAAAACCCTCTTTTACAAGTTTAACATATGCCATTTAAATTATCCATTTTTCAACGTTTTTATGGGATTTATAATATTTTTATGACAAATCCATCTTTCCCTTAGAAAAAAAAGAATGTTTTTACTTCCAAAATTGAGTTTTTCAGTAATTTTCTTTGAATTTTCATGTTCTGATTAAAAACGAGCAGTACGTTATAGAGTACTGTTTTTTTTATTTTTAAATTTACATAAACTACCCTATTTAAACTTTTTTATTAGTTTTAACAACATTTTGAAGAAAATCCCTTTTTCATGTTACATAAAATGTAATACAATCCATTTCAAGGAAAAAAATATATATTTCTTTTAAAAAAACGAATTTTTCAGTGTTTTTCCTTTTCATTTGCACGTTTTGAATGAAAATAAAGGAAAAAACAAGAAATATATTAACTTTTTATTTAAATTCATTTTTTTCTCAAAATTGCATAAATTATCTCCTTTCCAGCGTTTTTAGGAGAGTTAACATCTTATCTAAGAAACCCCATCTTTTTTTTTTTTAGTTTAGAAAGGAATATATGCCATTTCACGAAGAAAGTTCCTTTTCAACGAAAAAGTGAATTTTTTGATGATTTTCTGATTATTTCATTGTTTTCATAAAAAAATAAAAGAAGAAAACAATGAATATTGCAACAATATACTTTTTACTGAAAGAAAATCATAAATGACGTGTTTATCAACGTTTTTAGTAGTATTAATGGCATTTTAAACAAAACCCCTTTTTACAAGTATAATATATGCAATTTGAATAAAGTAGAAAATTTTGCCTAAAAAGTGACTTTTCAATGTTTTTTTTCTTATTTTTTTTATATTTGTTGCTGAAAGAAAACCAATAAAAATATATTCTTTTTCTCGACGATAATCTTTTACTCTAAAACTGCACAAATTACCTAGTTTTATGGTTTTATCCTTATTTTACGATAATATATATTTTTTCTCTAAAACTGCATAAATGACCCTTTTTTCAATGTTTTTCGGAGATTTACAGCTTTTCAAGGAAAACCATTTCTTTTACGAGAAAAGTTTGATTTTTTAATCATTTTTCTTTTGATTTCAATGTTTTGATTAAAAACAAGAAAATAAACACTATATACATTTTCTTTCTCTAAAACTGTACAAAGTACCCATTTTTAACCTTTTTGGACGTTTGAAAATATTTTGTAGAAAACAACTTTTTCATGTTACAATATACTTTTTTTTTTATCTAAAATTTAGTTAATTAGGTTTTTTTCAGTTTTTAAGAGTATTAACGCCATTTTACACAAAACCACCTTTTACACGTATAACATATGCGATTTGAATTATCTATTTTTCAACGTTTTTCAGGGTTTTACAATATTTTAATGAAAAATTCATCTTGCCTTAGAATAAAAAGTATGTTTTTTACCTCCAAAAGTGAGTTTTTTAGTAATTTTCTTTGAATTTCCATATTTTAATTAAAAACATGAATAGTACGCTATAGAGTATTGTTTTTTTCTCTTTAAAGCTACATAAACTACCCTATTTCAACCTTTTTATTGGTTTTAACAAAATTTTGAAGAAAATGCCTTTGTTATGTTACATAAAATGTAATACAAGCCATTTTGAAGGAAAAAAAAAAATTTTTAGAAAAAGGATTTTTCAGTTTTTTTTTCTTTTTATTTGCACGTTTTGAATGAAAATGAAGGAAAAAAGCAAGAAATTTATTAACTTTTTATTGGAATTTTTTTTTTCTCAAAATTGCATAAATTATCCCCTTTCCAGCGTTTTTAGGAGAATTAACATCTTATCAAAGAAACACCATTTGTTTTTTAGTTCAGAGAAAAGGAATATATGCTTTTTCACGAAAAAAGTTCCTTTTCACCGAAAAAGTGAATTTTTCGATGATTTTCTGCTTATTTCATTGTTTTCATAAAAAAATAAAAAAAAAACATTGAATATTGCGACAATGAACTTTTTACTGAAAAAAATCATAAATGACGTGTTTTTCAACGTTTTTAGGAGTATTAACGGCATTTTAAAAGAAACCCTTTTTTACAAGTATAATATATGCAATTTGAATAAAGAAGAAAAATCTGCCTAAAAAGTGACTTTTTCAATGTTTTTTTTCTCATTTTCAATTGTTCAAGGAAGAAAACAAAAAAAAAATGCATTCTTATTCTCGACAATATTTTTTTCTCTAAAATTGCACAAATTACCTATTTTTATGGTTTTATCCTTATTTTACCATAATATATCTTTTTTCTCTAAAACTGCATAAATGACCTTTTTTTCAATGTTTTTTGGAGTTTTAATGGTTTTCAAGGGAAACCATCTCTTTTACCAAAAAAAAAAAGAAAAAAAAAAAAATTACACCAAAAATAATTTTTTATTCATTTTCTATGGATTTCAATGTTTTGATTAAAACAAGAAAATAAACCCTATATACATTTTCTTTCTCTGAAACTGTACAAAGTACCCATTTTTAAAGGTGAAGGAAATCCACTCTTGTTACTCTCTTCTTTATTCACTTTATATCTTTGGTATACGTATAGATTTTCATTAGTAATATATTATCTGGTATTTGATTATGGTGTGAGATGTGTGTAAGATGAGTGAAGTGTTAAGAATGGATAATGGTTGAAAGGAATATTTATGTGTGTTTTAATGTGTATGTTGGTTTGTGTATGATGTGTATGTAGAACGGATGAAATGATATATAAAGGAATGATATATATTACAAATGAAATAGTCTGCGCTCAAGACAGACAGAATGTGAGAATGGTATATTTAAGGGCAGACTGAAGTAGTGTGCTGCTACAAAATCATTGAAAAATTTACTTTTTCGGTGAAAAGGAACTTTTTCCGTGAAAAGGCATATATTCCTTTTTTCTTCACTAAAAAAAGATGGTCTTTCTTAGATAAGATGTTAATTCTCCTAAAAACGCTAAAAAGGGGATAACTTATGCAATTTTGGGAAAAAAAATTGAATTGCTATAACAAGTCAATATATTTCTTGCTTTTTCCTTTATTTTCAATCAAAACATGGAAGTGAAAAGAAAAATACTGTAAAATCCTTTTTCTAAAAGAAATATATATTTTTTCCTTGAAATGGCTTGTATTACATTTTATGTAACAAGAAAAAGGGATTTTCTTCAAAATGTTGTTAAAACCAATGAAAAGGTTAAAATAGGGTAGTTTATGTAACTTAAAAGAGAAAAAAAAAATATATATAGTGCATTTTTCTTGTTTTTAATTAAAACATTGAAATTGAAAGATAATTACTGAAAAAAATTAT
This sequence comes from Callinectes sapidus, assembly GCA_020233015.1. NCBI lineage: Eukaryota > Metazoa > Arthropoda > Malacostraca > Decapoda > Portunidae > Callinectes > Callinectes sapidus. Next base: position 5,829,966 of record CM035220.1, on the reverse strand, counting down.
TTGAATTTCCATATTTTAATTAAAACCATGAACAATACGCTATAGCGTATTGTTTTTCTCTTTAAAGTTACATAAACTACCCTCTTTAAACCTTTTTATTGGTTTTAACAACATTTTGAAGAAAATCCCTTTTTCATGTTACATTATATGTAATACAAGCCATTTCAATGAAAAAAATATATATTTCTTTAAGAAAAAGGATTTTTCAGTGTTTTTTCTTTTCATTTCCATGTTTTGAGTGAAAATGAAGGAAAAAGCAAGAAATATAATTACTTTTCTTGGCAATTCATTTTTTTCTCTCAAAATTGCATAAATTTTCCTGTTTCCAGCGATTCTTGGAGATTTGATATCTTACCTAAGAAGGACCATCTTTATTTTACTTCAGAAAAAAGGAATATATGCCATTTCACGAAAAAAGTTTCTTTTCACCGAAAAGGTGAATTTTTCGATGATTTTCTGCTTATTTCATTGTTTTCATAAAAAAAAATTAACAAAAAACACAGAATATTGGCACAATATACTTTTTTCTGAAAAAAATCATAATTGACGTGTTTTTCAACGTTTTTAGGAGTATTAACGGAATTTTAAACAAAACCCCCTTTTACAAGTATATCATATGCAATTTGAATAAAAAGAAAATTCTGCCTAAAATGTAATTTTTTTTTTCTCTAAAATTGCACAAATTACCTATTTTCATGCTTTTATCCTTATTTTACGACAATATATATATTTTTTCTGTAAAACTGCATAAATTACCCTTTTTTCAATGTTTTTCGGAGATTTACTACTTTTAAAGGAAAACCATCTCTTTTACGAAAAAAAATATGATTTTACACCACAAGTCACTTTTTTAATAATTTTCTATTCGTTTCAATGTTTTGATTAAAAACAAGAAAATAAACACTATATACATTTCCTTTTTTTGAAACTGTACAAAGTATTCATTTTTAAATTTTTTGGTCGTTTAAACACATTTTGTAGAAAACAACTTTTTCATGTTACAATACACTTTTTCTATCTAAAATTTCATAAATTACATTTTTTCAGTTTTTAAGAGTATTAACGGCATTTTACATAAAACCCCCTTTTACAAGTATAACATATGCGATGTGAATTATCCATTTTTTAACGTTTTTAAGGGTTTTACAAAATTTTTATGACAAATCAATCTTCCCTTAGAAAAAAAAGTATGTTTTTACCTCCAAAATCGAGTTTTTCTTTAATTTTTTTGAATTTCCATGTTTTAATTAAAAAC
>CM035220.1:5812491-5824959 GCA_020233015.1 Callinectes sapidus | reverse complement strand
AAAAAGCAAGAAATATATTAACTTTTTATTGGAATTCATTTTTTTCTCTCAATAATTGCATGAATTATCCCTTTTCCAGCGTTTTTAGGAGAATTTACATCTTATCTAAGAAAGATCATCTTTTTTTTAGTTGAGAAAAAAGGAATATTTTCACGAAAAAAGTTGCTTTTCACCGAAAAAGTGACTTTTTCGATGATTTTCTATATATTTCATTGTTTAAAAAAAATAAACAAAAAACATTGAATATATCGAGAATATTCTTTTTACTGAAAAAAAAATCATAAATGATGTGTTTTTCAACGTTTTTAGGAGTATTAACGGCATTTTAAACAAAACCCCCTTTTACAAGTATAATATAAGCAATTTGAACAAAGAAGAAAATTCTGCCTGAAAAGTGACTTTTTCAATGTTTTTGTCTTATTTTCATTTGTTGGTGGGAGAAAAAAAAATACATTTTTTTTCTCGACAATATTTTTTTTCTCTAAAATTGCACAAATTTTTTATTTGTATGCTTTTATCCTTATTTTAAGATAATATATATATATATATATATATTTTTTTTTTTCACTAAAACTGCATAATAGACTCTTTTTTCCATGTTTTTCGGAGATATATAACTTTTAAAGGAAAACCATCTTTTTTTTAGAAAAAATATGATTTTACACCAAAACTCATGTTTTAATAATTTTCTATTGATTTCAATGTTTTGATTAAAAACAAGAAAATGAACACTATATACATTTTCTTTTCATGTACCTGTACAAAGTACCCATATTTAACCTTTTTAAACGGGTGAAAATATTTTGTAGAAAACAAGTTTTTCATGTTACAATACCATTTTTCTTACATAAAATTTCGTAAATTATATGTTTTTCCTATTTTTAAGTGTATTAACGGCATTTTACACAAAACCCTCTTTTACATGTATAACATATGCGATTTGAATTATCCATTTTTCAACGTTTTTTTCACGGTTTTACAATATTCTTATGACAAATCCATCTTCCCTTAGAAAAAAAAAAAGTGTTTACCTCCAAAAGTTAGTTTTCCTGTAATATTTTTTTAAATTTCAATGTTTTAATTAAAATTATGAACAGTACGCTATAGAGTATTGTTTTTTCTCTTTAAAGTATTAAAAACTACCCTATTTAATCCTTTTTATTGGTTTTAAGAACCTTTTGAAGAAAATCCCTTTTTTGTGTTACATAAAATGTACTATAAGCCATTTTAAGGTAAAAAAAAAAATATTTCTTTGAGAAAAAGGATTTTTCAGTGTTTTTCTTTACATTTGCACGATTTGCATGAAAATGAGAGAAATAGAAAGAAATATATTAACTTTTTATTGGAATTCTTTTTTTTTTCCCAAAATTGCATAAATTATCCCTTTTCCAGCGTTTTTAGGAGATATAACATCTTATCTAAGAAAGACCATCTATTTTTTAGTTGAGAAAAAAGGTATATAAGCCATTTCACAAAAAAAGTTCCTTTTCTACGAAAAAGTGGATTTTTTGATGATTTTCTGATTATTTAATTGTTTTCATAAAAAAAAGACAAGAAACATTGAATATTGCGACAATATACTTTTTACTAAAAAAAAGCATATATGATGTGTTTTTTAACTTTTTTAGGAATATTAACGGCATTTTAAACAAAACCCCCTTTTGCAAGTATAATATACGCCATTTGAATAAAAAAGAAAATTCTGCCTAAAAAGAGATTTTTTCAATGTTTTTTCCTTATTTTCATTTTTTGGTGGGAGAAAAACAAAAAATTACATTCTTTTTCTCGACAATATTTTTTTCCTCTAAAACCGCATAAATGACCCTTTTTTCAATGTTTTTGGAGATTTACTAATTTTAAAGGAAAACCATCTCTTTTACGAAAAAAATATGATTTTACACCAGAAGTAATTTTTTAATCATTTTCTATTGATTTCAATGTTTTGATTAAAAACAAAAAAATAAACTATATATACATTTTCTTTCTCTGAAACTGTACAAAGTACCCATTTTTAACCTTTTTAAACGTTTGAAAATATTTTGTAGAAAACAACTTTTTTATGTTATAATATACTTTTTTTATCTAAAATTTCGTAAATTAAGTTTTTCTCAGTTTTCAAGAGTATTAACGGCATTTTACACAACCCCCCTTTCACAAGTATAACATATGCTATTTGAATTATCCATTTTCAACGTTTTTCAGGGTTTTAATATTTTTTTATGATAAATCAATCTTCCCTTAGGAAAAAAAAAAGTATGTTTTTATTTCCGAAAATGAGTTTTTCAGTAATTTTCTTTGAATTTCCTTGTTTTAATGAAAAACATGAACAGTACACTATAGAGTATTGTTTTTTTCTCTTTAAAGTTACATAAACTAACCTATTTAAACCTTCTTATTGGTTTTAACAACATTTTGAAGAAAATCCCTTTTTTCTTCTTACATAAAATGTAATACAAGCAATTTCAAAGAATAAAAATATATATTTCTTTTATAAAAATGATTTTTCAGTGTTTTTTTTTCATTTGCACGTTTTGAATGAAAATAAAGAAAATAGCAAGAAATACATTAACTTTTTATTGGAATTCATTTTTTTGTCTCAAAATTACATAAATTATTCCCTTTCCAGCGTTTTTAGGAAAATTAACATCTAATCTGAGAAAGACCATGTTTTTTTAGTTGAGAAAAAAGGAATATATGCCATTTCACGAAAAAAGTTCCTGTTCTCCGAAAAATTGAATTTTGCGATTATTTTCTAATTATTTAATTTTTTCATAAAAAAATAAACAAAAAACAGTGAATATTGCGACACTATACTTTTTACTGAAAAAAAATTATATGTGACGTGTTTTTTTTAACGTTTTTAGGAGTATTAACGTCATTTTAAACAAAACCATATTTTACAAACACAATATGTGCAATTTGAATAAAGAAGAAAATTCTGCCTAAAAGTGACTTTTTCAATATTTTTTTCTGATTTTCATTTGTTGGTGGAAAAAACCCCAAAAAATACATTATTTTTCTCGACAATATTTTTTTCCCTAAAATTGCAAAAATTACCTATTTTTATGCTTTCGTCCTTATTTTACGATAATATATTTGTTATCTCTAAAACTGCGTAAATGACCCTTTTTTCAATGTTTTTCGGAAATTTGCAACTTTTCAAGGAAAACAATCTCTTTTACAAAAAAAAATATTATTTTACACTAAAAGTCATTTTTTAATCATTTTCTATTGATTTCAATGTTTTGATTAAAACAAGAAAATAAACACTATATACATTTCTTCCTCTGAAACTGTACAAAGTACCCATTTTAAACCTTTTTGGATGTTTGAAAATATTTTGTAGGAAACAAGTTTTTCATGTTACAATATATTTTTTATATCAAAAATTTCGTAAATTTGTTTTTTTCAGTTTTTAAGAGTGTCAACGGAAATTTACACAAAACCCACTTTTAAAATTATAACATACGCTATTTGAATAGTCCATTTTCTAACGTTTTTCAGGGTTTTACAGTATTTTTATGACAAATCCATCTTCCCTTAGAAAAAAAAAAGCTTTTACCTCCAAAAATGAGTTTTTCAGTAATTTTCTTTGAATTTCCATGTTTTAATTAAAAACATGAAGAGAACGCTATAGAGTATTGTTTTTTCTCTTTAAAGTTACATAAACTACCCTATCTAAACCTTTATATTGGTTTAAATAACATTTAGAAGAAAATCTGTCCTTTACGTTACATAAAATGTAATACAAGCCATTTCAAGGAAAAAATATATATATTTCTTTTTGAAAAAGTATTTTTCAGTGTTTTTTTCTATTTATTTGCAAGTTTTGTATGAAAATGAAGGAAAAAAGCCAAGAAATATATTAACTTTAAATTGGAATTCAATTTTTTCTCTCAAAATTCCATAAATTATCCCCTTTCCAGCGTTTTTAGTAGAATTAACATCTTATGTAAGAAAGACCATCTTTTTTATTAGTTCAGAAAAAAGTAATATATGCCATTTCACGAAAAAAATTCTTTTTTACCGCATAAGTGAATTTTCGATGATTTTCTGATTATTTCCTTGTTTTTTTTTTTTTTAAATAAACCAAAAACAGTGAATATTGCGACAATATACTTTTTAAAGAAAATAAATTATAAATGACGTTTTTTTCAACGTTTTTAGGAGTATTAACGGCATTTTAAACAAAACCCCCTTTAACAAGTATAATATATGCAACTTGATAAAAAAAGAAAATTCTGCCTAAAAAGTGAAATTTTCAATGTTTTTTTCTTATTTTCATCTGTTGGTGGAAGAAATAAAAAAAATATTCTTTTTCTCGACAATATTTTTTTTCTCTAAAATTGCACAAATTACCTATTTTTATGTTTTTATCCTTATTTTAAGATAATATATTTTTTTTCTCTAAAACTGCCTAAATGACCCTTTTTTCAATTTTCTTCGGAGATTTACAACTTTTCAAAGAAAACCATTTCTTTTACGAAAAAATTAAGTTTTTACACCAAAAGTAATTTTTTAATCCTTTTCTATTGATTTCAATGTTTTGTTTAAAAACAAGAAAACAAACACTATATACAATTTCTTTCTCTGAAACTCTAGAAGGTGCCCATTTTTAACCTTTTTGGACGTTTGAAAATATTTTGTAGAAAACAACTTTTTCATGTTACAATATACTTTTTTTTATGTAACATTTCGTGAATTAGGTTTTTTTCAGTTTTTTAAGAATATTAACGGCATTTTACACAAAACCCCTTTTTACAAGCATAATATTTGCGATTTAAATCATCCATTTTTATCGTTTTTCAGGGTTTAAAATATTTTTTTGACAAATCCATCTTCCCTTAAAAAAAATGTATGTTTTTACTTCCAAAATTGAGTTTTTCAGTAATTTTCCTTGAATTTTCATGTTTTAAATAAAAACATGAACAGTACACTACAGAGTATTGTTTTTTTCTCTTTAAAGTTACATAAACTACCTTATTTAAACCTTTTTATTGGTTTTAACAACATTTTGAAGAAAATCCCTTTTTCATGTCACATAGAATATAATACAAGCCATTTCAAGAAAAAAATATATATTTCTTTTAGAATAAAATTTTTTTTAGTGTTTTTTCTTTTCATTTGCACGTTTTGAATGAAAATGAAGGAAAAAGCACTCTTTATTGGAATTTTTTTTCTCAGAATTGCATAAAATATCCTCTTTCCAGTGTTTTTAGTAGAATTAACATCTTATCTGAGAAACACCATCTTTTTTTTTAGTTCAGAAAAAGGAATATATGCCATTTCACGAAAAAAAGTTCCTTTTAACGGAAAAAGTAAATTTTTCGATGATTTTCTAATTATTTCATTGTTTTCATAAAAAAATACACAAAAAACACTGAATATTTCGCCAATATACTTTTTACTGAAAAAAGCATAAATGACGTGTTTTTCAACGTTTTTAGAATTATTATCATCATTTTAAACAAAACCCTTTTTTACATGTATAATATATGCAATTTGAATAAAGAAGAAAATTCTGCCTAAAAAAAGACTTTTTCAATGTTATTTTCTTGTTTTCATTTGTTGGTGGAAGAAAATTTTTAAAATACATTCTTTTTCTCGACAATATTTTTCTCTCTAAAATTGAAGAAATTACCTATTTTTTATGCTTTTATCCTTATTTTACGATAATATATTCTTTTCTCTAATACTTTATAAATCACCGTTTTTTCAATGTTTTTTTGGAGATTTATAAGTTTTCAAGGAAAACCATCTTTAACGAAAAAAAATATGATTTTACACCAAAAATCATTTTTTAATAATTTTCTATTGATTTTAATGTTTTGATAAAAAAACAAGAAAATAAACACTATATACATTTTCTTTCTATGAAACTGTGCAAAATACCCTTTTTTAACCTTTTTGGACGTTTGAAATTATTTTGTAGAAAACAACTTTTTCATGTTACAATATACTTCTTTTTACCTAAAATTTCATAAATTAGGTTTTTTTTTTCCAGTTTTTAAGAGTATTAACGGCATTTTACACAAAACCCCTTTTACACGTATAACATATGCGATTTGAATTATCCATTTTTCAACGTTTTTCTGGGTTTTACAATATTTTTTGGACAAATTCATCTTCCCTTAAAAAAAAAGTATATTTTTACCTCCAAAATTGTGTTTTTCAGTCATTTTCTTTGAATCTCTATGTTTTAATTATAAACATGATCAGTACGCTATAGAGTATTGTTTTTTCTCTTTAAATACATAAATTACCTTATTTAAACCTTTTTATTGGTTTTAACAACATTTTGAAGAAAATCCCTTTTTCATGTTACATAAAATGTAATACAAGCCATTTCAAAGTAAGAAAATATATATTTCTTTTAGAAAAATAATTTTCAGTGTTTTTTCTTTTCATTTACACGTTTTGAATGAGAATGAACGAAAAAGCAAGAAATATATTAACTTTTTATTGGAGTTCATTTTTTATCTCGCAAAATTGCATAGATTATCCCCTTTCCAGCGTTTTTAGGAGAATTAATATTTTTTTTAAGAAAGACCATCTTCTTTTTAGTTCAGAAAAAAAGGAGTATATGCCATATCGTATGCCATTAATTTTTCGATGATTTCCTGATTATTCCATAGTTTTCATAAAAGAAGAAACAAAAAAACACTGAATATTGCGACAATATACTTTTTACTGAAAAAAAAAAAAATCATAAATGACGTGTTTTTTCAACGTTTTTAGGAGTATTACGACATTTAAAACAAAAGCCCCTTGTACAATTTTAATATATGCAATTTGAATAAAGAAGAAAATTCTACCTTAAAAGTGACTTTTTCAATTTTTTTTCTTATTTTCATTTGGTGGTGGGAGAAAACCAAAAAAAAAAAAAAAAAAAAAAAAAAAAATAGTCTTTTTCTCGACAATATCTTTTTTCTCTAAAACTGCACAAATTACCTATTTTTATGCTTTTATCCTTATTTTACGATAATATATATTTTTTCTCTAAAACTGCATAAATGACCCTTTTTTCAATGTTTATCGGAGATTTACAACTTTTCAAGGAACACCTCCTCTTTTACGAAAAAATATGATTTTACACCAAAAGTAATTTTTTAATCATTTTCTTTTGATTTTAATGTTTTGATTAAAAACAAGAAAATAAAAACTATATACATTTTCTTTCTCTGAAACTGTATAAAGTATCCATTTTTAACCTATTTTGGACGTTTGAAAATATTTTGTAGAAAACAACTTTTTCATCTTTACAATAGACTTTTATCTAAAATTTCGTAAATTAGGTTTTTTAAAGTTTTTAAGAGTATTAACGGCCTTTTACACAAAACCCCTTTTTAGAAGTATACCATATTCGATTTGAATTATCCATTTTTTAACGTTTTTCAGGGTTTTAAAATATTTTTACGACAAATCCATCTTCCCTTGGAAAAAAAAGTATGTTTTTACCTCCAAAAGTGAGTTTTTCAGTAATTTTCTTTATTTACCATGTTTTAATTAAAAACATGAACAGTACGCTATAGAGTATTGTTTTTTTCTCATTAAAGTTACATAAACTACCCTATTTAAACCTTTTTATTGGTTTTAGCAACATTTTGAAAAAAATACCTTTTTCATGTTACATAAAATGTAATGCAAGCCATTTCAAGGAAAAAAATATACATTTCTTTTAAAAAGCAAGAAATGTGTTAACTTTTTATTGGAATTAGTTTTTTTCTCTCAAAATTGCATAAATTATCCCCTTTCCGGCGTTTTTAGGAGAATTAATTGGGGGAATATTTTCATCAAAAAATAAACAAAAACCCCTGAATATATAGACAATATATTTTTTACTGAAAAGAAATCATAATTGACGTGTTTTTCAACGTTTTTAGGAGTATTAACGGCATTTTAAACAAAATCCCCTTTTACAAGTATAATATATGCAATTTGAATAAAGAAGGAAATTGTGCCTAAAAAAAGACTTTTTCTATGTTTTTTTCTTATTTTCATTTGTTGGTGGGAGAAAACCAAAAAAATACATTATTTTTCTCGACAAAATTTTTTTTCTCTAAAATTGCACAAATTTCCTATATTTATGCTTTTATTCTCATTTTACGATAATATATATTTTTCTTTAAAACTGCATAAATTACCCTTTTTTTCAATGTTTTTCGGAGATTTACATATTTTCAAGGAAAACTATCTCTTTTACGAAAAAAATATGATTTTACACCGAAAGTCATTTTTTAATCATTTTCTATTGATTTCAATGTTTTGATTAAAAACAAGAAAATAAACACTATATATATTTTCTTTCTCTGAAACTGTACAAAGTATCCATTTTTAACCTTTATAAACGTTTGAAAATATTTTGTAGAAAACACCTTTATCATGTTACAATATACTTTTTTTATCTAAAATTTCGTAAATTAGGTTTTTTCTTTTTTTAAGAGTATTAACAGCAGTTTACACAATACCAAGCCTTTGGGGGAGCAACCCAGCCACTGGGGGAGCAAGCCAGCTCAACTCAGTGCCGGTCCCAAGCCCGGATAAATGGGGAGGGTTAGCGGTAGGAAGGGCATCCAGCTATAAAAATTTGTGCCAAAACCATGGAGCAAAGTCAAGAGTATGAGAATACAGCTAGGGCGTCCCCTGTATGCGACGCGCAGGAGCCTCGCGTAGCTGCTGCGATAAGTGAGAGAAGGCTACCGTGTCCGGGGCGGGCACGGCTAAAGAAGATAGCCCAAATAGTTGGTTCTTTAAATGTTGGGAGCATGACGGGAAGGAGTAGAGAAGTAGCGGATGTGATGAAGAGGAGAAAAATTAGCATCCTTTGTGTCCAGGAGACTAGATGGCGTGGAAACAAGGCCAGAGATGTGGAAGGTTACAAGCTCTTTTACAATGGAGCAAACAAGGAAGGAAGAGGAGGTGTGGGAGTGGTATTGGATGCTGAGTGGAAGAAGCATATTGTGAAGGTAAACAGGTGCAGTGACAGAGTAATGAATATTAAGCTAATGTATGGAAAAGACAAACTTAACATCATCAGTGCTTACGCACCACAAGTCGGCTGTAGTATTGGGGAGAAAGAGGATTTTTGGGAAAAGATGGATGAGCAAATTACGGGGATGGGAGATGAAGAGAGAATCTTCCTTGGGGGTGATCTGAATAGCCATGTGGGAAGAAATAGAAATGTTATTGAGAGAATACATGGCGGAGGGGGTGTGGGAGAGAGGAATGAAGAAGGTGAAAAGGTGGTGGATTTTGCAGTGGCTTACGACATGGCAATCTAGAATACTTTTTATAAGAAACAGGAAAATCAGATTTGGACATATTGCAGTGGAGGAAGGAAAGGTCAGATCGATTTCTTAATGTGTAGGAGAAATAACCTGAAGGAAATAAAGAATTTTAAGGTTATCAATGGCGAGAGTGTCACACCCCAACACAGGCTGATAGTGATAGATTATGAGATGAAAGAAGAAAGAAAAGGCAGACAAAAACGGGCATCAAAAATTAAATGGTGGAGGTTAAAGGATGAACAGTTGAAAGCGGAGTTTAAAAATAAAGTGCTGGACAAGATGGAAGAAACTGAGGATCCAAACACATGGTGGACAACAAACAGCAAGCACATAATTGGGATAGGAGAAGAAGTATTTGGGAAAATATCAGGCAAGGACCCCCCACAAGATAAGGAAACTTGGTGGTGGAATAATGAGGTGAGAGAAAAAGTTAAGGAAAAGAAGGAGGCAAAGAAAACATATGACAGAATGGGAAATGAGGAAAATGAAAGAGCCTACAGAGAAGCAAATAAAGAAGCGAAGAGGGCAGTAGCACAAGCAAAAGCTAGAGCAAGGGAAGATATGTACGATAAATTAGAAACAAGAGAAGGAGAGAAAACGATATTTGCACTAGCAAGAGAGGGAGAAGTCAACAAAGGATTTTACGGATATCAAACAGGTTAAAAATAAGGAAGGGAGAGTTCTTGTTGATAACAATGAAATAAAAGAGCGATGGAAAGAATATTTCAAGACACTCTTGAATGAGGAAACCCCAAGAGCAGGGATGGACGAAGGGGAACCAAATGACAGGAGAACAACAGCAATTTCAAGGGAGGAAGTTAAACCAGCATTAAGAAGCATGAACGACGGCAAGGCAACAGGGCCGGATAACATACCTGTAGAGGTGTGGAAGAGTTTAGAAGAAGAAGGGATTGGGTGGTTATGCTGGTTACTAAATAAGATCTATGAGAAGGAGAAAATCCCAGGTGCATGGAGATGCACCGATGTGGTTCAAATATACAAAGAAAAAGGAGACATACAGGACTGTAAGAATTACAGAGGGATTAAATTAATTTCGTATACAATGAAACTGTACGAAAGAATAATTGAGAAAAGAGTAAGAGGAGAAGAAAGAAACCATGGGTGGGAGACGAACAATTGGATTTATGCCGGGGAGAAGTACTACCGATGCAATCGTTGCGCTAAGACAACTGTTGGAGAAGTATGGAGAAAAACAAAGAGAGTTACACCTTATCTTCATTGATTTGGAAAAAGCGTATGATAGAGTGCCACGCTAATAAGTTTGGGCTAGTATGGAGCGTCTGAAAAGTATGTGAGGGTGAGCCAGGACATATACGAAGGCTCAAAGACGAGGGTAAGGAGCAGTGTGGGAACAACGGAAGAGTTCGGCGTGACAGTGGGTCTGCACCAAGGATCTTCTCTGAGCCCATACCTGTTCAACCTACTCATGGATGACAGTGTCCAAAATATAAAGGAGTGGACCGTGGACCATGTTGTTCGCGGTTTTGGTGGATGAGATGGAGAAGAGCATTGGAGGAGAGAGGTTTGAGAATTAGCAAGGAGAAGACGGAGTATCTGAATTTTAATGGTCGGCAGGAGAGTGAGGTATGGATGCAAGATGTGAAGTTAAAGGGGGCCAAGGAGTTTAGATATTTAGGCTCTCACATAGCAGCGGATGGCAGCTTGGATGGAGAGATTAGTCACCGTATCCAATCGGGCTGGAAGAATTGGAAAAGAACAACTGGAGTGCTATGTGACCGAAAAATTAGTGCAAGAGTAAAGGGGAAAGTGTTTAACTGAGTTGTAAGACCAGCAATGTTGTATGGTGCTGAAACGTGGCCAATAAAGAGAGCACAAGAGAGTAAGTTGGAGGTTGCTGAGATGAGAATGTTAAGGTGGATGCGTGGGGTGACAAGGAGGGATAAAGTGAGAAACAGTCTTATAAGGGGAACAGCCAAAATAACGGAGGTAACAAAGAAAGTACAAGAAGGGAGAATGCAATGGTTCGGTCACATCAAAAGACGAGAAGAAGAGTATGTCGGTAGAAGGATACTTGATATGCAAGTGGAGGGAAGAAGGCAACGTGGCAGACATAAGAAAAGGTGGAAGGATTGCATCGGAGAAGACCTGAGGGAGAGAGGATTGAGGGAAGAGGATGTTGGGGAACGGGCCTTGTGGAGAAGACTAGCGAGGAACAGCGACCCCATATGAACATGGGAGCAAATGCAGAAGAAGTTTGTATATGTGCAAGCATTCATTTCAAGCCAAGAAACATTCCTGAGGCTCAAAAACCCCTTCTTTCTCCTCTTATAAGTGATCAGATATTGTTTCTTTTCACGTTAACCTGAATCATTTTTCTGTTTATGATTCACGATTTTGTATTCGAATCCAAATTAAGTTCCAAGATAATTTGTTTCGGGTAGTGGCGGCCTTGGAAGACGTACTGGAGAAGAAGACGGCTTCCTGCTCCAGGCCAACAGAGATGCCTCGCAGCAGGTTCTTCTTCCCTTTACGGTCTCTAGCTCAGCTCATAGTCGTGGTATGGAAGTTGGACAATTGGTATGGAAGTTGAACTTCCATACCAAACATATGCGATTTGAATTATCCTTTTTTCAACGTTTTTAAGGGTTTTACAATATTTTTTATGACAAATCCATCTTCCCTTAGAAAAAAAAGTATGTTTTTACCTCCAAACGTGAGTTTTTCAATAATTTTCTTTTAATTTCCATGTTTTAATTAAAAACATGAACAATACGCTATAACGTATTGTTTTTCTCTTTATTAAAGTTACATAAACTACCCTATTTAAACCTTTTTCTTGGTTTTAACAACATTTTAAATAAAATCCCTTATTAATGTTACATTAAATGTAATACAAGCCATTTCAAGGAAAAAAAAAAAAGTCTTTTAGAAAAAAAAAAATTTCAGTGTTTTTTATTTCATTTTCATGTTTTTTTGAAAATGAAGAAAACAGCAAGAAATATATTAACTTTTCATTGCAATTCATTTTTTTCTCTCAAAATTGCATAAATTATCCCCTTTCCAGCGTTTTAAGGAGAATTAACATCTTATCTTAAAAGGACCATCTTTTATTTAGTTCAGAAAAAAGGAATAAGATTTTTCTTCTTCTTCTTCTTCTTGGTTAAGATTGCGTTGGTCGTGTATATGTAGGTAGTACTTT
>CM035220.1:5777198-5797609 GCA_020233015.1 Callinectes sapidus | reverse complement strand
ATATATATCTATATATATATATATATATATATATATATATATATATATATATATATATATATATATATATATATATATATATATATACACACACACACACACACACACACACACACACACACACACAAAGAATAAACATGTACCACCTGTTCTCTATCAAGTACTATGGCTGTACAGGGTAAGTACCACTCATTGCGTTTCCAGCATGTGCACTATTGCCTGCCTTTTCTGTACACCTTGCTTTTCTGTGGGTGGGGTAGATGAATATGAAGCACTTAAGTGTTGAACTGTATTATCCAATAGTTCTTCCCTTTCTAGGAGGTTGAGTTCACCGGGCTGACTCAGTGAAATGTTGTGGACTACACAACAAGTTTTAATTATTTTTGGTACCCGTTCTATATATGCATCAACATACTTTAAGCGCCTAAACCTACCTTTACGGAAGCCAAAAGCATTATCAATGGTCACCCTTGCCTTGGAAAGTTTTCTATTGAAAAGAATCTTGCCAGGTGGCAAGTTTCCCGTGTTTTTGAAGGGGACCATTAAATGCTTTTGGAGTCCAAAAGCAGAGTCGCCAACAATGTGGTAGTGTGGTGAGGGGATGTAGTTAGGGTCATTGTTTTTCATTTTTTCATACAATGATGTTGATTTAAGGACTCTGCTATCGTGTGCAGACCCAGGGAAGCCTACTTGAACAAACGAAAAACGTTTGTCAGGCAGGCAAACTCCAAGAAGGATAACATTTTGTCTTTGAGTCCTATCAATGTAGTCTGCCTGAGTGGCTGCTGGAACTTTGACGTCAATGTGACACCCACCCCCAGCCCCCACCACACCAGGAATTCCTCCCAATAATAGAAACTCCTGCTCAACCTCAGGAATTTGACTAGGGGTTGGCCACTGGAACACATTCTTCCCCACCTCACACAACTCATCAATTACCCTTTGAAGACACTCAAACACTGCAGTTTGTGACACTCCAAACATCTCAGAAATTTCACGGTATGTGCTTTGTGTGCCTAAATATGAAAGAGTAAAGTATAGAGATTTTCTTGGACCAAAGTATAATCTTTTGGTGCCTGATGGCTGCTCACCATAAGCCTTGTGTACTAAGTCCAATATTTGTTCAAATGAATCCCTTCTGAGACTTTTTTAACAGCTGTATTCAATCAGCTTTATGCATAGTTGTTGTTTTTCATGTTGAACATATGAACTACTCATATATATATATATATATATATATATATATATATATATATATATATATATATAGATGTCTACAAAATCTTTTATATATATATTTTTTCCAAAATCAGGTCCCGGGAATCCAGGTAAGTGCCTGAAGAAATCCATCTCACTCATGTTGTCCAAAACATCTTCCAGGTCCTCCTGCTTTGGATGGTGCTCCCTGCAAGAAATTGGAATTTAGTATACAGTATACAGGTATTTAAAAAAATAATAAAAATCAGGAATACAGTAGTATCCCTTGATTCAAACACCCTTTGATTCGAAGACTTCCCAGCAATAGCTGGGGTTGAGTATAGTATTACTTTATATAAAATCAACTGGAACGGATTAAATATTTTGAAATTAATTTTAATGGTAAATATTGCTTCCTAATTTGAATTTTTGCGATTCGAATAGCCAAAAAGAACAAATTACGTTCGAATCAAGAGGTACCACTGTACTAACATCTACAGTATATCAATGACTATGGTCTTGATAAATCTTTCCATGTTGCACTATACTGAAGATGAAAGAGCCTACCTATAATCCAGGGTTGGCATTAAAAAAAATATATATAAATAAATAAAATAACTTTTTATTTATTTATTATTATTATTATTAATTTTTTTTTTTTTGTGGAGGGATGGGGGTTGAATGTAAATTGATAACATCATTAGTTTACCACACATTATGATTGAAAGCTCCAAGTATTTAACAAAACAAAATCCTTCTCATAGGGTCAGTCTCTCCAAGCCATATTGTGAGAAATAGCAAAAAAGACGACACCTCCATTCTGACTTGGGAGGATATCAAAAAAATTGTTACCATTTATCACACATTACCTTCCCAGGATGAGATAACTTCATGCTACTGCTGCGGAAGCTGCACCTCCCAAAATTGCATTACAGCTTCTAAGCCTCTGGAGCTCTGCCTCAGCTACACCTGCAAAGGGATATTTTTTTTACTTTCTTCCCTATAACCTAACCTAATCTAACAAGATAATATTATAACTACAACAGTCTCTCAATTACGGATGGGAACTATTTTTTCCTAGCAGATTTCAGTCTGTTTTGAATGGAAAAAAAATTTCCCGATTTTTTTTTGTGTGTGTGCCCCCTCACACGATTTGACAAAAAATAACAAGCACATTATTTTTTTTTAAAAGAACCGAAATCTACCCGGGGAAAATAATTTCATCCTCACAAAAAATAATGCATTCTAATTAAACATAATGTAACCATTACAAAATATTTGTGGGACTATGAAAAGTACAATACTGTTGTGTGTGCGTGTGTGTGTGTGTGTGTGTGTGTGTGTGTGTGTGTGTGTGTGTGTGTGTATGCGTGTATGTACATACCATAATGTGTGTGTGTGTGCGTGTGTGTGTGTGTGTATGAACGTACTACACACACACACACACACACACATAAAGACATTCATATACATGTATATAGACACACACACTTATTACCAATAAGGTCACATTAATTTCATTACAAATAACAATAGTATTATAATGAATAGTTGCAGTGGTACTAGAAGTAATTGTAGTAGAAGTATTAAAAGCAGCAGCAGCAGCAGCACCAGCAGCACCAGCACCAGCAGCAGTAGTAGTGGTAATAGCAGTAGTAATCGCAGTAGTAATATCAGTAGCAATAGTAGCAGAAGTACTTGCTGAAGTACTACTACTACTATTACTATACAAATACACACTTATTACCCATAAGGTCACATTAATTTCAATACAAATAACTAGTATTATAATGAATAGTTGCAGTGGTACTAGAAGTAATTGTAGTAGAAGTATGAAAAGCAGCAGCAGCACCACCACCACCAGCAGCAGTAGTAATCGCAGTTGTAATAGAAGTAGCAATAGTAGCAGAAGTACGTGCTGAAGTACTACTACTACTACTACTACTACTACTATTACTACTAGTACTAGTAGTAGTAGTATTAGTAGTAGTATTAGTAGTAGTAATAGTAGTAGTAGTAGTAGTAGTAGTAGTAACAGTAATAATAGTACAAATAATAGCATAATTTATAGTTCGTCAAACATTTTTATACTTATGTTATGTTGAACAGGTTATGCTGATGACGTAGCCTGAAGATAGGTGCTTTTCATTAGCGGGTACTTATCCAGGAACTGGTTCAGGATTCGCTGGTCTACTATTTCGTGCTTGAGGGTTGAGTTCTTGAGTTTGATTTTTATTTTGCCTAAGATCGTGTAACACTGTTGAATTTTTTTTTTTTTTCGATGCTCCTTTTTTATGTTCAGTATTTGTTTGAATATTTGAAGTAGTGTTGGGGTGAGACTCTCGTTGATGTACATTTGAGGTCTCACCTTAATGCAGCCTCCCATTACGTCGTGTTTTTCCTTAGAGAACAGTCACACCCGGCGCAGCCACAACTAGGTATTGGAAATAATATAATGCTCAGTTTACAGGCGTTTGTGGAGGGTCGGGAGGAATGAAACAGGTAGGTCTTCACTGTTTGGTGTCCTGTACTGAAGGAGAGAGAGAGAGAGAGAGAGAGAGAGAGAGAGAGAGAGAGAGAGAGAGAGAGAGAGAGAGATTAATGTCATATTCAATACACCATATTCTCATGATACTGTCTCTTCCCTTCATGTACAGATTTGTTCTCCCCAGGCACAGTAGCGAGTTAATAACTTCACCAATTTTACTAAGGCCTCTAATAAGGACCCCCTGCTGGGAGCCGCCTTGTCGTGGTGAGGGGGGCTTGCATGCCCGAAGTACCTGGAGAGCTATGCTAGAGGGGGTTTCGATCCCTGCTCTGCCCCTTTTTGGGAAAAGAGGGTTTACCATGCCAGTAAGGTCTGCCAGGGAAGGGCCAGACTAACCTAACCTAACCTAACCCAAGACGTAGGTGCCAGTACTAGTCAACGGTGCCGCCCGCCAGAGTGACCGCCCTTGGGGGCTGTTCCGCGTTGGATGGTTGGGTGTCTGGGCCGGAAGACGTTGGGGAAGGGGGTCTCAGCACCGCCGTGAGCAAACATTCGTATCCATGGGGGCTGCTTTTTAAAACGAGCAGTCTCGTGGGGGACGAGGTACCCCATCCGCGGCCGCCAGAGCTCGGTCCCCTCGTCGATCCGGTAAGCGGTAGCTCTTGGCTCCTGGGGCCATATATTCTTTAAATCTATGTATATGGGTAAGCAACATCACTCTTCCCCTCGTGAGGTGGTTGACCAGGCCTCCGTGGTAGTTTCCTCTGGTCAATATAATGACTTAAACTCACCTGCTGCCAGTGGGCGTGATGTCCTCCTCCTTCATGACCTTCCCGAGGACCTTACCTACAGGGCCATTCATGATCTTGTAAAGCAGTATGGGAACATTGCCCGCATCTGGCTGACATATGACCGGGATTGTCCTTCTAATAGGTGTTATGTGGTCTTTGCCACGGCCCCAGAGGCTAGGTTAGCTTTGCAGTCCGTAGGATCGTTCGATATTCTTTGTCTTCATGCAGAGACCCTCTCTTCAAGAAATATGACCGAGTCTGATCTTGACTACGTTCCTAACATCCTGGAGCGTACAGCTGAGAAGGCCTCTTCCGAGGTTCGACAAGCCCCTACCGCCCGGTGTTTCGCTGCCTATTATCGCAACGGCCAGGCGAATTTCATCCATGCCACCCGGTACCTTCATGCAAAAGTGGGCAACATTCCTAGGGAAAACATTAAAAAAGTACGGTAAGGGGCTACTAATTAAGGCCAGGGATTTGACTCAAACAAAGATGTTGCTTCACTTACAGTGCTCAGATAAATTCTATATTTGATTCTTTACTGCCCCACCGAACCTTCAATTACTGCCGGAAATAGTGTTCAATTATGACCTGGGTGAGTTTAGTGAAGATGACATCTATGCAATGTGCCCGCCCACGGTCCAGAAGATGTGGAAGGTGAGAGGAAAAGACAATGTGATCGTTCTAACCTCCTTTGGTTCTTTCCACCCAGATTACATCAACGCAGCCACTTCGGCTGCGAGTAAAGACTTTCATCGATAAGCCCCTTCAGTGTTTCGGTTGTTATGAGCTCGGCCACATTCGAAAACACAGCACTACAGCCCCCCTAGTATGAGGAAAGTAAGTGAAAGACCATGAACCATCAACAGTCAAGTTGGTAAAAGTAAAGGGAAGTCACTTCCTTTGGGAGAGACTCGCCCGAAATCCTACTTTGCCACATTCAAGTTCCTTCAGTGGAATTACCGAGGTCTGCGCGCCTCTTGGGAGGAACTCAGATTATTAATTTCCCGGCTTTCTACTGCATGTATTTGTCTACAGGAAACGATGCTTGGAGATGGCATTCCTTCTAGTCCTCCCGGTTATCGTTGTTTTTTCTTTAATATCCCTGTTCCCAGACAGGGCCACCACGGTGGAACAGCTGTCTTAATTCGTTCTGATGTCCCTTTTACCCCGGAACTGCTTCAGTCCCCTCTGCAGGCAGTTGCTGCTAAGGTATTTTTACGCAGGTTTTATACATTATGTAGCCTCTATCTTCCTTCCGGTGATCCTATTACCAGGCCTCATCTTGACGCCCTGGTTCATGGTCTTTCGCTTACTTTCCTCATACTAGTGGATTTTAATGGTCGCAATCCTTTGTGGGATGATAGTACCACAAATCCTCGTGGGGTTTCCCTTGGCTCTTTTATGGAAGATGAAGGATTGGAGCTCTTAAATTCAGGTGATGTGACTCACTTCCATAGCCAAACAGGTACTTTTACTTCTATTGATCTTTCACTTTGTTCTCCTAATTCATTCCTTGATTTTAGTTGGCGGGTTCTCCAGGATCTACACAGTAGTGATCACTTTCCTATTTTAATCGAATCTGCGGATTTTGAGCCACGGTCACGCCTTCCTCTTCGGCGTTTGAATAAGGCAGATTGGCAGCGTTACACAGAGCTTACCTCGTCTATTCGCCCATTAACTGATTTCACCACCTGTGGGGCCAATTTTCCAAAAGTCCCATCCCTTGGTGGAATGAGGTGTGTAAGAACCCTGTGAGGATGAAACGATCTGCCTTTAATAGGTTTCGCTGCAATCGATGTGACCCTCAGTATTTGGAGGCTTTTCGACCAGACTGTGCTCGAGCTTGCCGCATCCTCAAGGAAACACAACGCAGTTCTTGGAGGTCTTATCTCGCTTCCATCACAGCTAAGACTCCTCTAGCCGAGATTTTTAAAAACGTCCGCAAGATTTCTGATAAGTTTTCTTCTCCTCCACCTCCTTTCCTATTGAATGCCGGTAAGAAGGTGGCAGAACCTGAACATTTGCCAATCTATTTGCCTCTAATTTTGCAAAAAATCTCTCCAAAAGACCCTGGTGCGTCTGGAGCAAGATATAAGCAAAATTTTAAGAATGTTGGAGTTGATTGTACTTCTCCTAGTGGCGAGTTTTACAATGTTCCGTTTTCAGCATAAGAGTTAAACACTACTTTATCTCGGTGTCACAATAATACTGATTTTGAGTAATTAACGTTTTAGTATCGCTAATGACTTTTGGTATAAAAAATCATCAAATGCTGTTTTGTCATATATCAAATTATTCAGCTGGGCAAGCTCTATCACTTTAAGCATAGTAGGAGAAGAAAGGAACTTGATGGGCTTGAGGGGGGTGGGGAGAAGGGGGTTAATTTACATCTCGTCGGGGTCGTCCGGCCCATCTTGACCGGCTCCCCCCTGATTAGGTATCTGATCCTGAGCTGTGAATAAGTCGGCGTAAAACTGCTCAAAGCCAGACTTTATGAACTTGCAGAGGTACTTTATATCTTTTATTTTAGCTGGCTTTAGTTTAACCCCATTTGGATACTTGAGAGGAAGGTCTACCTTTGAAAGGTCGAAATTACTGTCGAGTGTATTACCCTTGCCCTTTTGGAATTTGATTTTGACTATGGGGTTCATCTCATCATCATAGCCTGGCCTTACACAAATTCCCATCTTATAGTCCTCCTTGGCTTCAAAGACTTTAGCATCTTTGAAACCTGACCCAGCAAATCCTGACTTAGTTACAAAATTTTGGAGGACATCATAGTTTAGGAAATGGGTATGATTCATCTCAATAACTGTGAAAGGGGTGACATCTCTGCAAGTTGACATAATCTGGGCATAATGAGGGGTTGAATACACTTGTACACCTTTTAGTTTCTTTTCAAGGAAACCAAAGTCACGGTCACAGGGTAAATAGGAATGGCCAGACTCGAGGAAGACGTGGGAAATTTTCTTAAACCGTGAGGCATGAATCTGACGCAGGTGGAACAGCACTATATTAGTGTTTTTATTTTGCCCCCCACAGTTGTCGCTGAAGATTCGGAGCGTGTCTATCTCACCCCCAAGATAGTTGCTCACGAAATGGTTCAAACAACTAGCGATTTCGTTGCTACCTTTCTTGGCAATAGCCTCATTCCAGAGGTAAAAGTACCCCTTACCACTTTTAAGGTCATGGACGCTAAAGTTGAAGGTCCAAAGTTTATGTTTATAAAACTGAACATTAGTTGTTAGGCGTATTGTGGGTAGCTGTTGTTGTAAGTCTATAGATAAGGCAGCTACATTATCCTCTTGGTTCTCAGCATACCGTTTAAGCATTCTGTGAGCAGCTCTAGCCCTAGCCAGATGAAAATCCAAAGTAATTTGCAATCTAGACACTTCCCCATGGTCACCAGCCACCTTTGCTCTCTTAATGTCAATCTTACGCTCATCACAGGTATTGCAAGTATCACTATTGGGAGGTTCTATGCCAATGTTGTAGGATTTGAAGATACTACTGTACACCCATTTAGTAGCTTTAAGATGAAGTTTCCCTTCCTCACCCAACCAACGAATGTAGTCTTTATACAGAGTGGTCTGACTCGATCCAGGGGGAAGATACACTCGGTGTATACCTTTAGCACGAGAATAGTGTGAAGGCTTTGTAGGCAGAGACCGAACATGTTGGTGAACTAGATCACGAATCTCATCACTAGTTTTGTTGGTAGGTGCCTGTTTACCCCTCTGGTCACAAGACACTGTACCCGTTTCAGTGACTTTTTTCATTGCTTTACGCACTCGTGTTTCAGAAATGCCATGTATGTTTGTGAAAGCAATGAGGCAGACATTGACAAGGATACCAGCCACAAAAACAGTGTACACGTTCGTGTTTTTACGTCTGCTACCCTCACCTACTTCGCTACGATTCACTGTCTCACAGTGAACTAACTTGGTAAGGTATGCAGTTTGTGCAGAATGATCAGCTAGCACCCAATAATTATCAAAGATCTCTTGAATACAAGCCATCCCAATCTTTTCATAGCATTTTTTAGGGCATTTACAGTCAGGTCCAACACGACGTGCCGGCATTTGCTTATTGGTATAGGCACTGACGTATGCCTCACCGCTATCTCTTTTCTTCTTAGCCACACTTGTCTTCCACAGTTTAGGGTTTCCTTTTCTCTTCTTAGTAGCCGCCTGCACCCCGGCCTCACTTTCTTCGTCAGTAGAGGCCATAACGAAGGCGATAGAAGGGGTAAAATGGGCAAATCAACAGGTGTTAGTTTTACTGCGTGGAGACTTTAAAAGACAATGATGCTGTGGCGCGCGATTCACTCACCCACGAGGGCTGGTGGCGCGCTGATTGGCTGAGGCGGAGTGTGTGTCCCCCCACGCGCTCTACCATTGGTTGTCAGGTTACGTCCCTTCCCTACATCGCCCAAAACTTCATAACCAAACATTTCCTGAGTCAACACGTGATTTCACACCCTATTGTAAGGGGTATAGAGTTGGCTTTAGCGTAAAATCACGTCCCCATGAGTTGAAGGGAGGCCTCTAGTGGCAGAAGCCACTACTAGCTCAGAACCGCCAAATTTTGGGTTACGTCCCTCCTCTACACGCCGCCTCAATTATCGGCCGATCTCTTTGACCTCTTGTGTTTGTAAGATATTGGAGAATATGGTCAAGGAGCGTCTTGTGTGGTACCTGGAAAGCGTTAATTTCTTAACCCCGGTGCAGTATGGCTTTAGAAAGGCGCGGTCTACCACTAGTCCACTAGTTCACTAATTCAATGCCTCAAAAACTCAATTCCTCCACCTCTCAACTTGACACAACCTTCCAAATAACTATCCCCTCTTCTTCAATGACACTCAACTGTCCCCTTCTCCTACACTAAACACTAAACATTCTTGGTCTATCTTTTACTAGTAATCTAAACTGGAAACTTCACATCTCTCTAGCTAAAACAGCTTCCATGAAGTTAGGTGTTCTGAGCCGTCTCCGCCAGTTTTACTCACCTCCCCAACTGTTAACTCTATACACGGGCCTCATCCGCCCATGTACGGAGTATCCTTCACATGTTTGGGGAGGTTCCACTCATATAGCTCTTTCGAACAGGGTGGAATCAAAAACTTTTCGTCTTATCAACTCCTCTCCTCTGACTGACTGTCTTCAGCCTCTTTCTCATCACCGCAATGTTGCCTTTCTTGCTCTCTTTTACCGCTACTTCCATGCTAACTGCTCTTCTGATCTCGCTAACTGCGTGCTTGCCCTGCTCCAGCGGCCTTGCTGCACAAGACTTGCTTCCTCTCAACCCTATTCTGTCCACCTCTCTAATGCAAGAGTTAACCAGTATTTTCAGTTTTTCATCCCCTTCTCTGGTAAACTCTGGAACTCTCTTTCTGCTTCTGTATTTCCTCCTGCCTATGACTTGAACTGTTTGAAGAGAGAGGTATCAAGACACTTATCCTCTTCCTTTGGCACATGAATCCGGACTTTACAGGGACCGGCAGTAAAGTGGGCTATTTTGTTTTATTTTTGTTGCCCTTGCGCCCTTGCCCTGCGCCGAATTTGGTGCCGAAGGATTTTGAGAAGCCATATCAACTACTGCGACCTTGCTGCGTCCGGCAGAAAGGTGGAGCGCCCACTTTGTGCTGATGGCCACACGGGAAAGCGAGGGGTAGCGGTGGACCCCAGGTCAAAAGTTCCAGCGCCACCACAAGGAAGTGGGGTGCTCTAGGTCCCTTGGTCATAGTTAATCCCGCCGTTTTCCCGCGCTTGGTTGAATCTTTTTTTCCACCTGAGTGCCCAGCGATCAACTCAGAACTGGCACAGAGCAGGGGAATCCAACCATCTGATTAAAGAAGACTTTGACATTCAGAGCACTAGGCAGAAATCACATTGCATCAACATCTATCTCTGACCATCGCAATGCTTTGTTTTAATCAGACAGTTGGATTCCCCTGGTCTGTGCCAATTCTGAGTTGATCGCTGGGCACTCAGGTGGAAAAACCCCACCTTTTTCTCGCGGCTACCAGAGATGGGTGGCTCACCGAGTCGAAAGCCTTCTTAAAGTCCACGAACGCAACGCAATTTTGGTCTTGTTCGACGTGGTCATTAATGAGCTGCAGAAGAAGGATGTACGCCGCAACTCCTTCTGGCGCAAATCCCCTCAGCTCCATAGGCAGAGGGGCCGCCGCCTTGAGTCTTGTTACTATCATCTTATGGTAAAGTCTAAGGAGGAGCGATGTTATCGTGATTTGGGCGGAAAACACTTGGCTCCTTAGCCTGAGGACTTTTTGGGATGAGCGTGGTTCTCCCCATTGCCCAACTCTGTGGGACATCTTTGAGAAGCAGTAGGGTGTTAAAAGCCCAACCTAGCCTTTCCAGACTGAGGGCGCTGACCTCCTCTCGTCTCCTGCCATCTTCTCTGGGGGCTGTTGAGGCTTTAGTGGTCTTGATTGGCTTTTTGATTTAATCTTCCGTTATCGGGCCAGTGACTTCCAGAGTGGGTATTGTAGCAGGTGGTGATCGTGAGGCATACAGAGAGCTCAAAAAGAGGCCTGCCAGGAAGTCTTATATTCCTGAGGGGATGAAAGGAGGGCCGTCAGTAATGCTCATTATTATTTTCTTGACTGCCCGGCCTCTTTCTTTACGCCACAGTCTTTGTATTCTCCTATAATCTTTTTTTCTTTTGGCTTTCTTGTTTTGGCTCACCGGGTTGCCCACGCCCAGTGGCCTATAGGCCTATACGCGAGGCGGGCACCAAAAATCTACTTGTGCCTCAACTTCTTCGGAAAAGGGGACGGTAAGGCCGAAGGCGTATTACGTCATCGGCCATCCTGAGTGGAGGGCTCGGAATCAGAGGCGCCAACTCTAGGTATTAGTGGGCTATTGGAGCCGTTTGTTGATAGGGGTGAGGTAGGGGCCGCAGGAGCCGGCGCAGATTCTTCCCCTTGAGGGTTGAGGCCCCAAGACTGGTTTTATAGACGCCTGTCCTATGGGCTCCCTTGATGGACTATCATCCGGTGAGAGACCACACGCGCCTTTATTTCCTAATTTATGTATCTTATATCAGGATTCTTAGACCCAAAGGTCGCCATCATTGCCACCTCCCCCCGGGTCCCATCTCACCTTACGGCTCCCACCCTCTTCGTCATGAGGGTGACGCTCTATATGTGCATTGAAACTGTTGTCTTCACTACCTAAAGGCCGTCACTGTCGTGGCACCTGCAGGACACCTCGCCCTTGCATGTCATGTTGGTGTATGGCAACGCCGTGGTCTCCTCTACACTCCCCAAGTGCTCTGGCACCTTCAAAAGGGTCTTCAGTCTTGTTGAGGTTTAGCCATCTCTTCGTTAGAAGCGCGGCGCCCTTGGAGTAAATGCAGTCATCGGGCATGTCGTTTGGTGTCTCGTGCGCCTTCTGCGTGTGTAACAGCATCGTCGGCAGGAGAGTGAAGGCGCGGCTGTAGGAGACGGTGGTTATCCCGCCGGCGGCCAGCCAGCCAGCCGTTGGGCGGGTGGGTGTTACCGTGCCGCGGGAAGCTTGGGACAGCCCTTGATGCTTCCTACGGTCAAAGACAATAGTGGTTATCCCACTAGCAGCGGCTGCTGACATCCCGCCCTTCCATGTCGTGGTGGTGATAAAAGTTCCCCATAAGTCATTCCTGAGAGAGTAGCGGGACAGGAGTGCTGCAGGTGGCTTGGGACCGCCCTTGCGGTCGGTGGTGAAGTCGGAAACAGTAATCCTTATCCTGCCAGCAGCGACCGCCGCTGACGCCTCGCCCTTGCATGTTGGTGGTGATACAAGTTTCCCTTAAGCCCTTCCTTAGAGAGTGGCGGTACGGGAGTGCTGCGGGAGGCTTGGGGCCCTGAAGTTGTTTCACCTCGTGCCACACTTGTCGCAGCCTCCAATCTGACAGGCTGCGAGAGGTGATGTCCTTCGCACGCGGTTTGAAAAAATCGTGCCGTGCCACTAATTTCGGGTGAGATGTGGTGAAAGTTGGAAGTTGAGAGGCAAAGTGGACTATGGCCTGAAAGTGTTCCCGGTCACAGCAGCCGCGTTCAAGGCTAGAAACCCGTTCAGGTAGCATTAATGTGAAAACCAATATGCACTGAGGTAGGTAAAGTGGGGGGCTTACGCTGAGTCAGCGCGTAGCTGCGGGCGCTCATATCCCGTCTCATTGGCCTTTGAGCCTGTGGTGGAATAGTCCCTTACCCCGGGACATGGAAACTGAGACTGAGACTGAAACATGACACTGAGGTCCCGTGTGCAAATATATTAGGGAGCGAGGGTCTATGATGGACCCTCCTAGTCTGTACTGATGAATGGTTCTCAGCATGCGTACAGTATATCTGAGTTAGCTTACGATATGCAAGCTTACAATAAGGATATGCTTGGGTGTAGGATTCACTCTAGAGACACACGTTGGACACTCGTTACCCCAATATATCCACCACGGCTTTGTGTGCTTTCCCCACCAAAGCCAAAGTCTGGTAACCTTGAAGTGGTGTGGTGACTTAAGCCTACCTTGACTGCAGCTCGGGTTCTGGAAAGAGAGCCTGTTACTTCAGGGGAGCAATAGCAGCAAGGATGGCAACTGATACCACACTTAAAAAAACAAATGCAAATTAAGCAGGTCTGACAAAGTTTCAGAATGCAAAGGCTATATTTTCATTGAAAAGTGGCTTTCCCTTAATGGCTTTTGCATCGTGAAGTGCCCCAAATAAAACATTGTCTGGCGTGAAATGTTTCTACCCCCCCCCCCCCCTGCTAAAATAATTTTAATGACCACTCATTTTATGTTTATTTCATTGATAAACCAATGATCAAATAAACATATTTTGCATTGTTTTTCTTTCATTAGACAAAATGAATACTGAAATGATGGACAACTCAGATCTATCTCAAAATGAGGGAACGCCTACATCATTAAGTGACTCGGAGAGAGAGAAGAAGAATCAATTGATGTTGAGAGTGATGATGATGACAGCACTGATAAAGAGAGGGAATATGGCGAGGAAGATTATGAAAAGGAAAAGATGTATGCCTGAAAATATTGAATAAGGCATTGAAACTGGCCAGGGGTGCCAGAAATTCTCTTTAGAAAAGAAAATTGAGGGAATAATCATCCATCAAACTCCTGCAGAGGCTGTCCCAGGAGTATGGTAGAGAAATACAGATACTAAAGGATACTATTGTAATGAAAGAAAATGCAAAAAAGAGATAAGAGTTGAAATGTGCAAAAATTTCTGGAAATTGCAAATCAAATCGTTACCCACCTTTGAGAAGCTACCATCCATAATAAAGCTTGGCAAACTTTTCCTTGTAAAATAGTACCAAAACACACTTCCAAAAAAAATAGTGATTTGTATGTTTAAAGGCATTAAGACGGATGGACGCTCATTTGGTGGCAGTACATCGACTGAAGGGAGGGTCAAACAAATTCAAAGCATCAGTAAGTATCACTTAAGATTAATTAATACTCTTTTATTATCTCAGTTATCGCATAAGGAAGTGAGTAATTACACTCTAAAAAGTACTAATGGTGAATTGGTACTTTCATTTTAGTGCAAAGATGTGATAACACCAAGCAAAGAAGAAAGCGAGGGAGAGAAAGGAGAACCACATTTAGGTTCAGCTGTGGATCCTGTAAAACAGATCCTTATTCTGTTTAAAGAATACCTAAGAAATTCTTCTTCATTGGGAAACATGTCAATTGACATCACTGAAAGAATAACAGGGGATGTACTCCCTAGTACTCACTAGCAGAGAAATCAGAGGAAGAGATCAATGGACTGGCACTAGTTCACATTTTCAGAATTAGTGGCAGTTTCTTGAACCGCAGAGGACATATATCAGGCACATACTGTGCGAAAATTCTGATGGCATCACTGAGAGCTCTTGAATTTCTCAGAGAAAAAAAAAATAATAATGTGGTTTATTAATGCTACTATGGCTGATACCACAGAAATCTATCTTAAAAATCTTCTGAAGAAGTAACAATAACAGAAGCAAGAAAAAAAATGAAACAGCTATCTGAAGAGAGAAAAATGAAGCTAATGTCTTAACACCAAGGCAAATACAACAAATACTGGATTCCAAAAAAGTAGCAGCAGTTTTAGAAAAGGCATCAAAAAGCCTTGAAAATGATGAATTCAGGTGGTCTTCTCTTTTACTAAACTGATAAACGAACTGATTACCAGCATCATGATAAGATCAATAAGAATGGCACAAGAAATGACAAAATTCAACAATGGTGAATTCAAGGATATTAAAAGATATACCCAGGATGGAGAGAAGGAGTACATGATCAAAGTAAAGAAGCATAAGACGATGATTTATGGAGGGGCAGAAATCATCAAGAATATATGGAAGAAAAGGCTCTGAGAGCCTATATGCTCTATGGAAGACCATTAATGACCAAATGTGAAAATCTCTTCTGCCCTGTTTTTGTAACACATACAAACGCATCACCTGAGGAATGGTGCATAAAGCTGCACATATCTAACATATATGTTATACTTAAAAACGTGGCAGTAGCTGCAGGTGTCACTACCACCACTGTAAATAGAAGGATGTTGCGCCTTTCAACTATATCTGCTGCCTGGAAGAGGAACAGTGGTCCTGCTTTTAGACAAGAATTGTCTCAGCTAGCAGGACACAGCTATAAAACAGCAAGCCATCTACGACACTAATGAACAATTTCGAAGGATGGTGAAAAAAAAGTTGGAGTATTACCGTCGGTAAGTGTATATTACCCAGCAAAAGTCTGTATAAAGCTTTACAATCTTTATATCTGGATTTATTTTTCTTAAACCCTACAGAGATGAGAGTGTATCTGAAGAAGAGAGAGAGACAGATCCAATACAGTGGGATGGGCTGTATGAAAAAAAAGAAAAAAAATCAACAGACCAAAACCACCATATGGATGAACTGGACATACATGAAAAAGATTGAGAACAGACTGCAAATGCTTAAGCAGAGGTGCATGTTGAAGATGGAGCAGCTTCCCCACCAGAAGCCCCAAACAATGAAAAAGTCGCACACTCTCCTAAGGTGGAGAGTTTTGCATGGCCATTACCTCCGTACATATCTTAATACAGATACCATTTAAAATAGTTGATAACGAAGATTTGCAAATGTATTCTAACATGTTTTCCAATTTTTATTTATTTATTTTATTATTTTTTTTTTTTACCGCAGAAAGAGGGATGCTAGTAAACGAGGATGTCAAGAAGGCTTCAGACCTACTACAGATATCCAAAACTTTTCTCCTAAACCTTTGAGCCATTCTTGTGAGCCATAATCTGTAACACCAAGCAAAAGTTTCGTGTCCAGAGGGTCCAATAACCCTTTCAGTTTAGCAGTTTCAGTTTCTGGGTTTGATGAAGAAGACCAGAAATTATGTCAAATGATTTTTACAAAATAGCAGTAAGAGAAGGGGAAAGGTTGCAAGAAAGGTCTTCTTGCAAAGAATTAAGAGGGTTTAAATTAAAAGAGGCACTGGATAAATGTCACCCTTATTTTGCAAAACGGTCTGTAAAACAAGTCAAAGTTAAAGTTAAAGTTTTTTTATTTGCCTCTTAGCAATATACATATAATATTCATGAAATTGGTGTTATTTATTTTCTCCAAGGCAGAGCTCTTTTAATGAAGATAATTTTTAAAGAGCTTACTTAAATATATTAGGTATTTTTATTAGATCTCACATAAAGATTTTTTATGATTTTGTCAATCATTGTACTCCTGATTTTACATAATAAGGAAAACAAAGACAATCTGTGAAAAATCTCGCGAAAAAAACTATGCATTTTCACTAAGTATACCTCACCTCACCATTCATCGTAAACTCATCTATTAGTGTCTTATTGACTTTCTTTGTTTTTAATAATCCAATAATAACCTCCCACATCTTTTTATCGTTACCAATGGAAGAATTAAGTTTTGCCTTATAATAATCTTTCTTTGTAGAATCTAATCTATTATTAACCATGTTCCGGTAGTTCTATATTCTTCGCAATGTGTTATCAGTATTTTGAAAAAAAAAAAAATTGTAAAGTTTACGCCTGTTATTTATGAGCACTTGTAATTCTTTAGTTATCCATGGTTTTCTCACCCTTTAACGGTTTACATTTACATTTTAAGTTTTTAATGGTACATGCAGATTTGTTGCCTGTAGTACACAGTTCGTGAATAGCTTAAAATCTTCATTAATGTCAATACCAAAATTACATTTCTCAAATAGGCTATGCAAATTTTGTTTGACATTTATTGTATTAAAGTCTCGGTAGGTAATGTTATGTACTGGATTGCTTATGAATTGTTTAGAGCTGATGATGAATGGTGCGAAGTGATAAGAATACCACAATTAGTGAACAATGTATGATCATTGGTCCAAAGTTAATCGATCAAAGAAGCTCATTGGTTGTGCACTCTTGTGGGCTTGTTTATACAAGAGTAGAAACCATGTCCATATAAAATTCCTGTATAAACCTGAGTACATTTAACATCAGAATGAATCAGATTAATATTAATGTCTCCCAATAAGTAACATGTTATTGTTGGCTGCAACTTTCCTAAAATTTCTTCTGATAAGCTATTAACTATATTAACATCAGAGTTTGGTCTATGACAGATTACACCAACTACAAAATTTAATGAAATTTCATATCTACACTCAATGAATAAAGACTCAAAGAACTCGTTAGCAACACTAATAGCGAAATTCTGGGTTACAATACGTATAAGTAATATGGTTGTAAAAATCATACGGCTGTTGCATGTCATTAATATTACGTCCAAATCATTCCACAAAATATTTTTCATCTAGTTCTGAAAACGGTAATAAATACATGAGGAAGTACAAATTTAGAATATAGAAAGACATGAAATATTTATGAAGAGCTTACTGTTTCTTCTTGAATTCCCTCTTTGGTCTTGCCGCACGTTCCCGCCCAACCTCCTCAGCAGCTCCCGCATCGCCTTCCCTCTCCGTCGACAGTCCGACAGCAGCTGTGGCAGCTACGCCATCATCCGAAGTTGCAACAGTGCTGGTAGGAGCGGGAATGGTTAGTTGGGTCGGTGAACCATGCGCACTAATGGTTTGGGAGCATTCCGAAGCGCTTGCTGACGATCACAGAACCGGCAGAAACGAGCCACAATGGTACAATGTTTCGGTGCTTCTCCGTCCCATCGAGACGGTATCGGACCTACACGCACCCTTTCCATGCTCAGTTTCTCCTGGATCAGACGTTACACTTTATGTTGAGTGACTTTCCAGTTCTCACCAGGAGTTTCCTTTACACCATCAATTCTCAAGTTGTTCCTTCTGGAGTAATCTTCTTGGTAGTTCAGCCTTTTTATCATCTCCATTGCCTCGTCATACTTTTTGTTCTTCATATCAAGTATTTCCTTCTTCAACTTGTCAATTTTCTCATTTTGTTTCACGCAAGTCAACTTCGGATCATGCATGCCCTTCTGTGTGAACTGCAGCGAGACTTTTACTTCCATGTTTGCCGTTTCGAGCTGCTCGATCTTCTCATTGAGCGTCGACTGAACAACTTCCAACAAGTCTCGATAAGCCTTCTGTTGTATTTCGAGCGCTAGCTTCACTTCTTGACTTGAGGCAGTTTTCAGAGGCTTCGACACCCACTCGAACAAGCATCCCTCGTTGAACGACGATAAAGTGTCAAGCGATCAGAGTTCCCTCTGGTGGCAAAAATGAGCACTTGCAGAGAAGCACATTTCTCTAATATCTTCCGACGTACTCACAAATTCATCTTCGTCACGCTTACAACCTCTTCTCGGACACTTGAAGTATCTTCAGTGCAGGAGGGAGTAACTATGACTCTCTTTGAGAGGATCTGGTTAAAGGGAAAGTGCCTCCTCGTGACCTCCCGCCGGGCAACGTGGGTTAACTTTTAAAACAGATCTAAAAATTAAACAGCGGCTAACACTTTCCTTCCTCTGTAACGACTATCAACAGAGATCCGCTGGCAGCAACCTAACCTCATCATGTGCTTTTTGCCCACTTTGCAGAAGCACGCAGTGGATATCAGGGGGGGGGAACAAGACACCGCCTGGCTACGTGAACATCAATCAAGTGGTCGCAGTCTTACGCGATTGGCATCTCACCGTCGCGTGTTTGGTCTACTGCTCCCTGGGACAGGTGAACTTCAACTACACGGCTGCGATCAGCCGTGGCTTCACGCCATCGGGTGTTCGACCTACTGCAGTCCTTGTCATGGGATCTTCACACCCACTGCGGTTACACCTATCGACACCTGATCTTTCTCTGCTCCATTTTCCCCCCTTAGGTTTTGTGGTTTAGCCCTCCAAAAGAGCGAATCGCTAGAGAAGAGTGCGGGCCTTCCTACCAACACCCAGTAAGAGACTGTTTCAAATACATAATGAGAGGGCTTAATAAATTGAAGGCTTAATACAAGTATTAAGTGACACAAAAATTTGATACCTTTTTTTAGTTTATATTTCGAGATAATGAAAGGTTATACCTAGATTAAGTTTTCCTTTGGTTATTTTGTTTTAGCTAGGACCACCACGGCTTTATATGTTTTTTCCCACCAAAGCCAAAGTCTGGTAACCTTGACGTGGTGTGGTGGCTTAAGCCTAGCTTGCCTGCTGCTCGGGTTCTGGAAAGAGCCTGTTACCTTTTGCGAGCTATAGCAGCAAAGACGGCAACTAATACCAAACTAGAAAAAAAAGGAGGAAATTTAATGGTCAGATGATTTGCAAATTCATGCATGAATAAAAAAAAAATAATAAACCGGCTGGATTTTTTAAGCATAAAGAGGGCAACCTCTCCTTTAGCCACTTGCGCAAAATGCTAAAGGCTTGCCAGAGGGCAGTGATTTTGATACAGGAAAGTAAGGAGTTTGCAGTAAGTGAGGCCACATGTGAAAGAACAATGAAGACTGTCAAGTCACTGTCTAGTGAGTATTTTTCATTTATTTATTTATTTATTGACTGATATTTGTTACTAAAATTCTACGAAACGGCAGAAAAAGAAAAACAATGTTCTTTTTATTCATTTCAGTAAAATACGAGATGGAAGAAAAGCAAGAACGATACCAATCACGAACGTGGTACTCGAACGTTATTTTATGTGTACATATTTTTTTCCCCCTTTGTGCTTTGTTCAGTTCAACCTTGTGGCCGTTGGCGCCAGGAGTGACCGCAGGTCAGAAATAGCGGTGGATGGGCAAGTGGGGGGGAGGAAAGGTCAGCTTCACCTCTCTCTTCACACCTTAATTTTTTACCATTTGAAAGTCACGTTATTTTTATTTATTATGTACATATTTGATATTTAGTTTAAGTTAGGTTGTTTTTTAAGTCACTATATGAAGGGCAGAATTTGAGAGAGCTTGTTCTCCGTTCATAAATTGTATAGGTCTCGGGAGTCGCCCTAGAGAGGAGAGAAAACTTATGATTTCCATTGTTATGTAAGTTATATAAGAAATTGCTTTTATTGTGCACAATAGAGAATTTCTATATTGTTCATGTTAGTATAACGTAGCGTTAGGGCATTTTTACCTTTTATGCCTCTAGCCCTCTATTTCTCAGTTTTCCATATGAAATTTGGAGAGCTTATCATGTGTTATACTGCCTCCATGTGAATACCACTACGGAACCAATATTTGATTGGTTAGGTAGTGTTTCCTTTGTATAGTAGTGTAACCACTTGGGCACCACCACGGGTCCATATCACGGAGGTGATGATCGCGTTCATCGCGCTTCTACCATGTTAAGGTATTGTTGTGTTTTTCCTGGGGTTTAGGAGTAGGTGAACATGTATATAGGTATATTTTAAGGGGATTCTTTGGGATGAGGTTAGGAGCGCCGCCCAGATATAGTACGTTTTAGTTGAGTGATTTTTGAAGAGGCTTGCTGCCTCCTTGATCACTCTAATTTGTCCTTTCC
>CM035220.1:5725823-5759531 GCA_020233015.1 Callinectes sapidus | reverse complement strand
CTTTTCACCGAAAAAGTGAATTTTTCCATGGTTTTCTGCTTATTTCATTGTTTTCATAAAAAATAACCTTTCATTTCCATGATTTGATTGAAAATGAAGGAAAAAGCATGAAATATATTGACTTTCATTTTTTCTCTCAAAATTGCATAAATTCTCCTCTTTTCAGCGTTTTTAGGAGAATTAACATCTTATCTAAGAAAGACCATCTTTTTTAGTGAATAAGAAAGGAATATTTGCCATTTCACGTATAAAGTTCCTTTTCAACGAAAAAGTTAATTTTTCTAAGGTTTTCTGCTTATTTCAATGTTTTCATAAAAAATAACGTTTCATTTCTATGTTTTGATTGAAAATTAAGAAAAAAGCAAGAATATATTGATTTTTTGTATCAATTCATTTTTTTTTCTGTCAAAAATTGCATAAATTATCCCCTTTTCTGCGTTTTTAGTAGAATTAACATCTTATTAAAGAAAGACCATCTTTTTAAGTGAAGAAAAAAAGAAATATATGGCATTTCACGAAAAAAGTTGCTTTTCACCGAAAAAGTGATTTTTTCGATGATTTTCTGCTTATTTCATTGTTTTCATAAAAATTAACTTTTCATTTCCATGTTTTGATTGAAAATGAAGGAAAAAGCAAGAAATATATTGACTTTTTATTGCTATTCAATTTTTTCTCCCAAAACTACATACATTATCCCCTTTTCAGCGTTTTTAGGAGAATTAACATCTTATCTAAGAAAGTCCATTTCTTTTAATGAAGAAAAAAGGAATATATGCCATTTCACGAAAAAAAGTTCCTTTTCACCAAAAAAGTGAATATTTCGATGATTTTCTCCTAATTTCATTGTTTTCATAAATAATAAACAAAAAACAATGAATATTGCCACAATGTACTTTCTTCTCAAAAATTTCATAAATGACGTGTTTTTCAACGTTTTTAGGAGTATCAACGGCATTTTACACAAAATCCTCTTTTACAAGCGTAATATAGGCAATTTGAATAAAGAAAAAACTCGGCCTAAAAAGTGACTTTTTCAATGTTTTTTCTTATTTTCATCTGTTGGTGGAAAAAGACCAGAAATACATTCTTTTTTCGACAATATATTTTTTTCTCTAAAACTGCATAAATGACTCTTTTTTCAATGTTTTACGGAGATTTACAACTTTTTAAAGAAATCCCTCGCTTTTAGGAAAAAATATGATTTTACACGAAAAGTCATTTTTTAGTAATTTTCTTTTGATTTCAATGTTCTGATTAAAAACAAGAAAAAAAAACTCTATATACATTTTCTTACTCTGAAACTGTACAAAGTACCCATTTTTTAACGTTTAAAAACATGTACAAAGAAACTTTTTCATATTACGATATACTTTTTTATCTAAAATTTAAAAAACTACGTGTTTTTTAAACGTTTTTAGGAGTATTAACGACATTTTACAGGAAACCCACCTTTTACAATTATAACATATGTAATTTGAATTAAGAGAAAAAATTCTGCTGAAAAGTGGCTTTTTTCTCATGTTATTTTTATTGGTTGATGGAAGAAAAGCAAAAACTTAATTGTTTTTTACGACAATATATTTTTTTCTCTAAAAATGCATAAATCATCCATTTTTCACCGTTTTTTTATGGAGATTTTAAAACTTTTGAAGGAAGCCGCTCTATTTTAGAAAAAAAAGATGATTTTACCCCAAATCAATGATTTTCTATTGATTTGAATGTTTTGATTAAAAAAAAACAAGAGAAAAAACACTTTATACATTTCCTTTCTCTGAAAGTATATAAACTACCAAATTTTAACCTTTTTGGACGTGTTAACAACATTTTGAAGAAAAAACCTTTTTCATGTTACAAAAATTATAATACATATATATATATATATATATATATCTCTATATCTATATATTAATATATATTATATATATATTATATATATATATATATATATATATATATATATATATATATATATATATACCCTTCAAGAAAGAAAATATTTCTTTCAAAAAAAGGGATAATTTAAATGTTTCTATTTTAATTTTAATTTTTTCTCCCAAAACAGCTTATCTAAGAAAGACAATCTTTTTCAATGAAGAAAAAAGGAATGTATGCCATTTCACGACAAAAGTTCCTTTTCATCGAAAAAGAGAATATTTCGATGATTTTCTCCTTATTTCATTGTTTTCATAAATAATAAACAAAAAACAATGAATATTGCCACAATGTATTTTCTTTTCAAAAATTTCATAAATGACGTGTTTTTCAACGTTTTTAGGAGTATCAACGGCATTTTATACAAAATCCCCTTTTACAAGTGTAATATAGGCAATTTGAATAAAGAAAAATTTCGGCCCAAAAAGTTATTTTTTCAATGTTTTTATCTTATTTTCATCTGTTTGTGGAAAAAGTGCAGAAATACAATATTTTTTTTTTTCTCTAAAACTGCATAAATGACTTTTTTTTCAATGTTATACGGAGATTTACAACTTTTCAAAGAAAACACTCTCTTTTAGGAAAAAAAAAAATATGATTTTACACGAAAAGTCATTTTTTAATAATTTTCTTTTGATTTCATTGTTCTGATTAAAAACAAGAAAAAATACACTATATACA
Source organism: Callinectes sapidus (assembly GCA_020233015.1). Lineage (NCBI taxonomy): Eukaryota > Metazoa > Arthropoda > Malacostraca > Decapoda > Portunidae > Callinectes > Callinectes sapidus. The sequence continues at coordinate 5,756,918 of CM035220.1, read as the reverse complement.
TTTTCTTTCTCCGAAACTTTACAAAGTACCCATGTTTGAACGTTTAAAAACATGTACAAAGAAACTTTTTCATGTTACAATATACTTTTTTATCTAAAATTTCAAAAAACTACGTGTTTTTAAACGTTTTTAGGAGTATTAACGGCATTTTACACGAAACCCACGTTTTACAATTATAACATATGCAATTTGAATTAAAAAAAAAAAATTCAGCTGAAAAGTGACTTTTTTTTGTTTTTCATGTTATTTTCATTAGTTGATAGAAGAAAAGCAAAAAATTAATTGTTTTATACGAAGATATATTTTTTTCTCTAAAAATGCATAAATCATCCTTTTTTCAACGTTTTTTTTGGAGATTTTAAAACTTTTCAAGGAAGCCGCTCTCTTTTTAGAAAAAAAGGATGATTTTACTCCAAATCAATGATTTTTTATTGATTTCAATGTTTTGATTAAAAACAAGAGAAAAATTCTTTATAAATTTCTTTTCTCTGAAAGTATATAAACTACAAAATTTTAACCTTTTTGGACGTTTTAACAACACTTTGAAGAAAAAACCTTTTTCATGTTACAAAAAAATGTAATATATATATATACCATTCAAGAAAGAAAATATTTCTTTACAGAAAAAGGGATAATTTAAATGTTTCTATTTTAATTTCCATTTTTTCTCCCAAAATTACATAAATTATCCCCTTTTCAGCGTTTTTAGGGGAATAAACATCTTATCTAAAAAAGACCATCTTTTTTAATGAAGAAAAAAGGAATATATGCCATTTCACGACAAAAGTTCCTTTTCATCGAAAAAATTAATATTTTGATGATTTTCTTCTTATTTCATTGTTTTCATAAATAATAAACAAAAAACAATAAATATTGCCACAATGTACTTTTTTCTCAAAAATTTCATAAATGACGTGGTTTTCAACGTTTTTAGGAGTATCAACGGCATTTTACACAAAATCCCCTTTTACAAGTGTAATATAGGCAATTTGAATAAAGAAAAAAAATCAGCCTAAAAAGTGATTTTTTCAATGTTTTTATCTTATTATCATCTGTTGGTGGAAAAAGAGCAGAAATACATTCTTTTTTTGAAAATATATTTTTTTCTTTAAAACTGCATAAATGACTCTTTTTTCAATGTTTTACGGAGATTTACAACTTTTCAAAGAAAACCCTCTCTTTTAGGAAAAAAATATGATTTTACACGAAAAGTCATTTTTTAATAATTCTCTTTTGATTTCAATGTTCTGATTAAAAACAAGAAAAAAAACACTATATACATTTTCTTTCTCTGAAACTGTACAAAGTACCCATTTTTTAACGTTCAAAAACATGTACAAAGAAACTTTTTCATGTTACAATATACTTTTTTATCTAAAATTTCAAACACTACGTGTTTTTTAAACGTTTTTATCAGTATCTATTAACGGCATTAGACACGAAACCCACCTTTTACAATTATAACATATGCAATTTGAATGAAGAAAAATATTCTGCTGAAAAGAGACATTTTTTTGGTTTTCATTTTATTCTCACTGGTTGATAGAAGAAAAGCAAAAAATTAGTTGTTTTTTACGACAATATTTTTTTTCTCTAAAAATGCATAAATCATCCTTTTTTCAACGTTTTTTTAGGATATTTTAAAAAATTTTCAAGGAAGCCACTCTCTTTCAAGAAAAAAAAAAAGTATTATTTTACTCCAAATCAATGATTTTCTATTGATTTCAATGTTTTGAAAAAAAAAGGGAAAAAAACACTTTATTCATTTCCTTTCTCTGAAAGTAGATAAACTACCAAATTTTAACCGTTTTGGACGTTTTAACAACATTTTGAAGAAAAAAACTCTTTCATGTTACAAAAAATGTAATATTTATATACCGTTCAAGAAAGAAAATATTTCGTTCAAAAAAAAGGGATATTTTAAATGTTTCTCTTTTAATTTCCATGTTTTGATTGAAAAGGAAGAAAAAATCCAGAAATCCACGTAGTTTTTATGGCAAAACATTTTCTTTCCTTAAAATTCCATAAATTACCCGTGTTTCAACGTTTTTCAGAGTATTAACCATATTTTAAAGTAAACCCTCTTTTTAACATAAATATAATTGTAATATTTGCAATTTAACAAAAAAAGTGTATTTTCTACCCTATTTTAATCTTTTTAGGAGTTTTAACAATATTTTGAGGAAAAATCTTTTTAATTTAAATAAAAAGTATGCCATTTCAAAGAAAAAAATATGTCAAGATTTTCTTTGTTTCTCTTTTTCTATCCATGTTTTGATTGAAAATGAAGGAAAAAGGCACTTAAATTTTATAGCAGTACGTTTTTTCATCAATATTGCATAAATTACCTCTTTTTCAGCGTTTTTAAGAGTATTAACAACATTTCAAAGAAAAACGCTCAGTTTTAGTTAGATAGTTTAGTTTTTACCTCCAAAAGTGAGTTTTTTTCAGTAATTATCTTTCAATTTCAATGTTTTAATTAAAATCAAGAAAAATGCACTATATATTTTTTTTACATAAACTACCCTATTTTAACCTTTTCATTGGTTTTAACAACATTTTGAAGAAAATCCCTTTTTCTTGCTACATAAAATGTAATACAAGCCATTTCAAGGAAAAAAAATATATTTCTTTTAGAAAAAGGATTTTACAGTATTTTTCTTTTCACTCCCATGTTTTGATTGAAAATGAAGGAAAAAGCAAGAAATATATTGACTTTTTATAGCAATTCAATTTTTTTCTCAAAATTGCATAAATTATCCCCTTTTTAGCGTTTTTAGGAGAATTAAAATCTTATCCAAGAAAGACCATCTTTTTTTAGTGAAGAAAAAAGGAATATATGCCTTTTCACGGAAAAAAGTTCCTTTTCACCGAAAAAGTGAATTTTTCGATGATTTTGTAGCAGCACACTACTTCAGTCTGCCCTTAAATATACTGTAGCAGCACACTACTTCAGTCTGCCCTTAAATATACTGTAGCAGCACACTACTTCAGTCTGCCCTTAAATATACCATTCTCACATTCTGTCTGTCTTGAGCGCAGACTATTTCATTTGTAATATATATCATTCCTTTAAATATCACTTCATCCGTTTTACATACACATCATACACAAACCAACATACACATTAAAACACACTAAATTAATTTATTAAATTAAAAACAACAAATATTCCTTTCAACCATTATCCATTCTTAACACTGCACTCATCTTACACACATCTCACACCATAATCAAATACCAGATAATATATTACTAATGAAAATCTATACGTATACTAAAGATATAAAGTGAATAAAGAAGAGAGTAACAAGAATGGATTTCCTTCACCGTTAAAAATGGGTACTTTGTACAGTTTCAGAGAAAGAAAATGTATATAGGGTTTATTTTCTTGTTTTAATCAAAACATTGAAATCCATAGAAAATGATTAAAAAATTATTTTTGGTGTAAAAGTTTTTTTTTTTCGTAAAAGAGGTGGTTTCCCTTGAAAAACATTAAAACTCCAAAAAAACATTGAAAAAAAGGTCATTTATGCAGTTTTAGAGAAAAAAAAAATATTATGGTAAAATAAGGATAAAAGCATAAAAATAGGTAATTTGTGCAATTTTAGGGAAAAAAATATTTTCGAGAATAAGAATGCATTTTTTTTTTCTTTTTGGTTTTCTTCCTTGAACAATTGAAAATGAGAAAAAAACATTGAAAAAGTCACTTTTTAGGCAGATTTTTCTTCTTTATTCAAATTGCATAAAGGGGTTTATTTTAAAATGCCGTTAACACTCCTAAAAACGTTAAAAAACACGTCATTTATGATTATTTTCAGTAAAAAGTACATTGTCGCAATATTCATTGTTTTTGTTTATTTTTTTATGAAAACAATGAAATAAGCAGAAAATCATCGAAAAATTCACTTTTTCGGTGAAAAGGAACTTTTTTCGTGAAAAGGCATATATTCCTTTTCTCTGAACTAAAAAAACAAATGGTGTTTCTTTGATAAGATGTTAATTCTCCTAAAAACGCTGGAAAGGGGATAATTTATGCAATTTTGAGAAAAAAAAATTCCAATAAAAATAAAAAGTTAATAAATAAAACGTGCAAATAAAAAGAAAAAAACTGAAAAATCCCTTTTCTAAAATTTTTTTTTTTTTTTCCATAAAATGGCTTGTATTACATTTTATGTAACATAACAAAGGCATTTTCTTCAAAATGTTGTTAAAACCAATAAAAAGGTTGAAATAGGGTAGTTTATGTAACTTTAAAGAGAAAAAACAATACTCTATAGCGTACTATTCATGTTTTTAATTAAAATATGGAAATTCAAAGAAAATTACTAAAAAACTCACTTTTGGAGGTAAAAAACATACTTTTTTATTCTAAGGCAAGATGATTTTTTCATTAAAATATTGTAAAACCCTGAAAAACGTTGAAAAATAGATAATTCAAATCGCATATGTTATACGTGTAGAAGGGGGTTTTGTGTTAAATGCCGTTAATACTCTTAAAAACTGAAAAAAACCTAATTTACGAAATTTTAGATAAAAAAAAGTATATTGTAACATAAAAAAGTGGTTTTCTACAAAATATTTTCAATCGTCCAAAAAAGCTAAAAATGAGTACTTTATACAGTTTCAGAGAAAGAAAATGTATATAGTGTTTATTTTCTTGTTTTTAATCAAAACATTGAAATCAATGGAAAATTATTAAAAGTTGACTTTTGGTGAAAAATCATATTTTTTTCGTAAAAAATATGTTTTTTCTTGAAAAGTTGTAAATCTCCGAAAAACAATGAAAAAGGGGTCATTTATGGAGTTTTAGAGAAAAAAATATATTATCGTAAAATAAGGATAAAAGCATAAAAATAGGTATTTTGTGCAATTTTATGGAAAAAAATATTGTCGATAAAAAGAATGTTTTTTTTTTTTGGTTTTCTTCCACCAACAAATGAAAATAAGAAAAAAAACCTTGAATTTCCTTCTTTATTTTCTTCTTTATTCAAATTGCATATATTAAACGTGTAAATGGGGGTTTTGTTTAAAATGCCGTTAATACTCTTAAAAGCGTTGAAAACCACGTCATTTATGATTTTTTTTTCAGTAAAAAGTATATTGTCGCAATATTCAGTGTTTTTTGTTTATTTTTTGATGAAAACAATGAAATAATCAGAAAATCACCGAAAAACTCACTTTTTCGGTAAAAAGGAACTTTTTTCCTGAAATGCCATATATTCCTTTTTTCTTATCTGAAAAAAAGATTGTCTCTCTTAGACAAGATGTTAATTCTCCTAAAAACACTGGAAAGAGCATAATTTATGCAATTATGAGAGAAAAAATGATTTCCAATAAAAAGTTAATATATTTTTTGTTGTTATCTTTCATTTTCATTAAAAACGTGCAAATGAAAATAAAAAACAATAAAAAAAAAATTTTCTAAAAGAAATATATATTTTTTTCCCTTCAAATGGCTCGTATTACATTTTAAGTAACATGAAAAAGGGATTTTCTTCAAAATGTTGTTAAAACCAAAAAAAAGGGTAGTTTATTTAACTTTAAAGAGAAAAAACAATACTCTATAGCGTACTATTCATGTTTTTAATTAAAACATGGAAATACAAAGAAAATTACTGAAACATTCATTTTTGGAGGTACAAACATACTTTTTTTGGATGGATTTGTCATAAAATTATTGTAAAACCTTGAAAAACGTTGAAAAATTGATAATTCAAATCGCATATGTTATACTTGTAAAGGGGGTTTTGTGTAAAGTGCCTTTCTTCTTATTCTTCTGCAGCTGCTCCCATGTTCATATGAGGTCGCTGTTCCTCGCTAGTCTTCTCCACAAGGCCCGGTCCCCAACATCCTCTTCCCTCATTCCTCTCTCCCTCAGGTCTTCTCCGATGCAATCCTTTCACCTTTTCTTTGGTCTGCCACGTTGCCTTCTTCCCTCCACTTCCATATCACGTATCCTTCTACTGACATACTCTTTCTCTGGTCTTTTGATGTGACCGAACCATTGCATTCTCCTTTCTTGTACTTTCTTTGTTACCTCCGTTACTTTGGCTGTTCCCCTTATAAGACTGTTTCTCACTTTATGCCTCCTTGTCACCCCAAGCATCCACCTTTACATTCTCATCTCAGCAACCTCCAACTTACTCTCTTGTGCCATCTTTATTGGCCACGTTTCCGCCCCATACAACATTGCTGGTTTTACAACTGATGTAAACACTTTCCCCTTTACTCTTGCACTAATTTTTCGGTCACACAGCACTCCAGTTGTTCTTTTCCAATTCTTCCAGCCCGATTGGATACGGTGACTAATCTCTCCATCCAAGCTGCCATCCGCTGCTATGTGAGAGCCTAAGTATCTAAACTCCTTGGCCCCCTTTAACTTCACATCTTGCATCCATACCTCACTCTCCTGCCGACCATTAAAAATCAGATACTCCGTCTTCTCCCTGCTAATTCTCAAACCTCTCTCCTCCAATGCTCTTCTCCATCTCTCCAAATTTCTCTCAACACCATCTCTACTTTCATCCACCAAAACTATGTCATCCGCGAACAACATGGTCCACGGTCCACTCCTTTATATTTTGGACACTGTCATCCATGAGTAGTTTGAACAGGTATGGGCTCAGAGAAGATCCTTGGTGCAGACCCACTCTCACGCCGATCTCTTCCGTTGTTCCCACACTGCTCCTTACCCTCGTCCTTGAGCCTTCGTATATGTCCTGGATCACCCTCACATACTTCTCAGACGCTCCATACTAACCCAAACTTCTTAGCGTGGCACTCTATCATACGCTTTTTCCAAATCAATGAAGATAAGGTGTAACTCTCTTTGTTTTTCTCCATACTTCTCCAACAGTTGTCTTAGCGCAAAGATTGCATCGGTAGTACTTCTCCCCGGCATAACTCCAAATTGTTCGTCTCCCACCAGTGTTTCTCCTCTTACTCTTCTCTCAATTATTTTTTCGTACAGTTTCATTGTATGCGACATTAATTTAATCCCTCTGTAATTTTTAATGTCTTGTATGTCTCCTTTTTCTTTGTATATTGGAATCACATCTCTGCATCTCCATGCATCTGGGATTTTCTCCTTCTCATAGATCTTATTTAGTAACCAGCATAACCACCCAATCCTTTCTTCTTCTAAACTCTTCCACACCTCTACAGGTATGTTATCCGGCCCTGTTGCCTTGCCGTCGTTCATCCTTCTTAATGCTTGTTTAAACTTCCTCCCTTGAAATTGCTGTTGTTCTCCTGTCATTTGGTTCCCTTTCGTCCATCCCTGCTCTTGGGGTTTCCTCATTCAAAAGTTTCTTGAAATATTCCTTCCATCGCTCTTTTATTTCATTGTTATCAACAAGAACTCTCCCTTCCTTATTTTTAACCTGTTTGATATCCGTAAAATCCTTTGTTGACTTCTCCCTCTCTTGCTAGTGCAAATATCGTTTTCTCTCCTTCCCTTGTTTCTTTATCGTATTTTATCGTACTTTATCGTAATTTATCGTACATATCTTCCCTTGCTCTAGCTTTTGCTTGTGCTACTGCCCTCTTCGCTTCTTTATTTGCTTCTCTGTAGGCTCTTTCTTTTTCTTCATTTCCCATTCTGTCATATGTTTTCTTTGCCTCCTTTTTTTCCTTAACTTTTTCTCTCACCTCATTATTCCACCACCAAGTTTCCTTATCTTGTGGGGGGTCCTTGCCTGATGTTTTCCCAAATACTTCATCTCCTATCCCAATTATGTGCTTGCTGTTTGTTGTCCACCATGTGTTTGGATCCTCAGTTTCTTACATCTTATCCAGCTTTTTATTTTTAAACTCCACTTTCAACTGTTCATCCTTTAACCTCCACCATTTAATTTTTTATGCCCGTTTTTGTCTGCCCTTTCTTTCTTCTTTCATCTCATAATCTATCACTATCAGCCTGTGTTGGGGTGTGACACTCTCGCCATTGATGACCTTAAAATTCTTTATTTCCTTCAGGTTATTTCTCCTACACATTAAGAAATCGATCTGACTTTTCCTTCCTCTACTGCAATATGTCCAAATCTGATTTTCCTGTTTCTTATAAAATGTATTCAAGATTGCCATGTCGTAAGCCACTGCAAAATCCACCACCTTTTCACCTTCTTCATTCCTCTCTCCCACACCCCCTCCGCCATGTATTCTCTCAATAACATTTCTATTTCTTCCCACATGGCCCTTCAGATCACCCCCAAGGAAGATTCTCTCTTCATCTCCCATCCCCGTAATTTGCTCATCCATCTGTTCCCAAAAATCCTCTTTCTCCTCAATACTACAGCCGACTTGTGGTGCGTAAGCACTGTTGATGTTAAGTTTGTCTTTTCCATACATTAGCTTAATATTCATTACTCTGTCACTGCACCTGTTTACCTTCACAATATGCTTCTTCCACTCAGCATCCAATACCACTCCCACACCTCCTCTTCCTTCCTTCTTTGCTCCACTGTAAAAGAGCTTGTAACCTTCTCCCACATCTCTGGCCTTGTTTCCACGCCATCTAGTCTCCTGGACACAAAGGATGCTAATTTTTCTCCTCTTCATCACATCCGCTACTTCTCTACTCCTTCCAGTCATGCTCCCAACATTTAAGGAACAAACTCTTTGGGCTATCTTCTTTAGCCGTGCCCGCCCCGGACACGGTAGCCTTCTCTCACTTATTGCAGCAGCTACGGGAGGCTCCTGCGCGTCGCATACAGGGGACGCCCTAGCTGTATTCTCATACTCTTGACTTTGCTCCATGGTTTTGGCACAAGTTTTTATAGCTGGATGCCCTTCCTACCGCTAACCCTCCCCATTTATCCGGGCTTGGGACCGGCACTGAGTTGAGCTGGCTTGCTCCCCCAGTGGCTAGGGTGCTCCCACAAAGGCTTGGTATTGTGTAAACTGCTGTTAATACTCTTAAAAAAAGAAAAAACCTAATTTACGAAATTTTAGATAAAAAAAAGTATATTGTAACATGATAAAGGTGTTTTCTACAAAATATTTTTCAAACGTTTAAAAAGGTTAAAAATGGATACTTTCTACAGTTTCAGAGAAAGAAAATGTATATAGTGTTTATTTTCTTGCTTGTAAACAAAACATTGAAATAAATAGAAAATGATTAAAAAATGACTTTCGGTGTAAAATCATACTTTTTTCGTAAAAGAGATAGTTTTCCTTGAAAAGTTGTAAATCTCCGAAAAACATTGAAAAAGGGGTAATTTATGCAGTTTTAAAGAAAAAATATATATTATCGTAAAATGAGGATAAAAGCATAAATATAGGAAATTTGTGCAATTTTAGAGAAAAAAAATTTTGTCAAGAAAAAGAATGTATTTTTTTGGTTTTCTCCCACCAACAAATGAAAATAAGAAAAAAAACATAGAAAAAGTCTTTTTTAGGCACAATTTCCTTCTTTATTCAAATTGCATATATTATACTTGTAAAAGGGGGTTTTGTTTAAAATCCCGTTAATACTCCTAAAAACGTTGAAAAACACGTCAATTATGATTTCTTTTCAGTAAAAAATATATTGTCTATATATTCAGTGTTTTTTGTTTATTTTTTTTATGAAAACATTCTCCTAATTAATTCTCCTAAAAACGCCGGAAAGGGGATAATTTATGCAATTTTGAGAGAAAAAAACTAATTCCAATAAAAAGTTAATACATTTCTTGCTTTTTCCTTCATTGTCATTCAAAACGTGCAAATGAAAAGAAAAAACACTGAAAAATCCTTTTTTTTTTAAAGAAATGTATATTTTTTTTTCCTTAAAATGGTTTGCATTACATTTTATGTAACATGAAAAAGGGATTTTCTTCAAAATGTTGTTAAAACCAAAAAAAAGTTTAAATAGGGTACTTTATGTAACTTTAATGAGAAAAAAATGATACTCTATAGCGTACTGTTCATGTTTTTAATTAAAACATGGTAAATAAAGAAAATTACTGAAAAACTCACTTTTGGAGGTAAAAACATTTTTTTTTCCAAGGGAAGATGGATTTGTCGTAAAAATATTGTAAAACCCTGAAAACCTTAAAAAATTGATAATTCAAATCGCATATGGTATACTTGTAAAAGGGGGTTTTGTGTAAAATGCCGTTAATACTCTTAAGAACTGAAAAAAAACCTAATTTACAAAATTTTAGATAAAAGTCTATTGTAAGATGAAAAAGCTGTTTTCTACAAAATATTTTCAAACGTCCAAAAAAAGTTAAAAATGGATACTTTATACAGTTTCAGAGAAAGAAAATGTATATAGTTTTTATTTTCTTGTTTTTAATCAAAACAATAAAATAAAAAGAAAATGATTAAAAAATGACTTTTGGTGTAAAATCATATTTTTTTCGTAAAAGAGGAGGTGTTCCTTTGAAAAGTTGTAAATCTCCGATAAACATCGAAAAAAGGGTCATTTATGCAGTTTTAGAGAAAAAATATATATTATCGTAAAATAAGGATAAAAGCATAAAAATAGGTAATTTGTGCAGCTTTAGAGAAAAAAGATATTGTCGAGAAAAAGACTTTTTTTTTTTTTTTGGTTTTCTCCCACCACCAAATGAAAATAACAAAAAAAATTGAAAAAGTCACTTTTAAGGTAGAATTTTCTTCTTTATTCAAATTGCATATATTATAATTATAAAAGGGGGTTTTGTTTTAAATGTCATAATACTCCTAAAAACGTTGAAAAAATGCGTCATTTATTTATTTATTTTTTTTCAGTAAAAAGTATATTTTCGCAATATTCAGTGTTTTTTGTTTCTTTTTTATGAAAACAATGGAATAATCAGGAAATCATCGAAAAATTAACTTTTACGGTGAAAAATAACATTTTTCGTGAAATGGCATATACTCCTTTTTTTCTGAGCTAAAAAAAAGATGGTCTTTCTTAAAAAAGATATTAATTCTCCTAAAATGCTGGAAAGGGGATAATTTATGCAATTTTGCGAGATAAAAAATTAACTCTAATAAAAGTTAATATATTTCTTGCTCTTTCGCTCATTTTCATTCAAAACGTGCAAAGGAAAAGAAAAAAAAACTGAAATTTTTTTTTCTAAAAGAAATATATATTTTCTTACTTTGAAATGGCTTGTATTACATTTTCTGTAACATGAAAAAGGGATTTTATTCAAAATGTTGTTAAAACCAATAAAAAGGTTTAAATAAGGTAATTTATGTATGTAAAGAGAAAAAACAATCTATAGCGTACTGATCATGTTTATAATTAAAACATGAGGATTCAAAGAAAATTACTGAAAAACACAATTTTGGAGGTTAAAATATACTTTTTTTTTTTCAGGGAAGATGAATTTCTCCAAAAAATATTGGAAAACCCAGAAAAACGTAGAAAAATGGATAATTCAAATCGCATATGTTATACGTGTAAAAGGGGTTTTGTGTAAAATGCCGTTAATACTCTTAAAAACTGAAAAAAAAAAACTAATTTACGAAATTATAGGTAAAAAGAAGTATATTGTAACATGAAAAAGTTGTTTTCTACAAAATATTTTCAAACGTCCAAAAAGGTTAAAAATGGGTATTTTGTACAGTTTCAGAGAAAGAAAATGTATATAGTGTTTATTTTCTTGTTTTTTATCAAAACATTGAAATCAATATAAAATGATTAAAAAATTACTTTTGGTGTAAAATCATATTTTTTCCGTACAAGAGATGGTTTTTCTTAAAAAGCTATAAATCTCCGAAAAATATTGAAAAAAGAGTCATTTATTTAGTTTTAGAGAAAAAATATATATTATCGTAAGATAAGTATAAAAGCATAAAAATAGGTAACTTGTGCAATTTTGGAGAAAAAAAATATTGTCGAGAAAAAGAATGTATTTTTTTGGTCTTCTCCCACCAACAAATGAAAATAAAAAAAACATTGAAAAATTCACTTTTTGGGCAGAATTTTCTTCTTTATTCAAATTGCATATATTTTACTTGTAAAAACGGTTTTTTTTTAAAATGCCGTAAATACTCCTAAGGACGTTGAAAAACACGATATTTATGATTTCTTTCAGTAAAAAGTATATTGTCGCAATATTCAGTGTTTCTTTTTTTTGTTTAATTTTTTATGAAAACAATGAAATGATCAGAAAATTATCGAAAAATTCACTTTTTCGGTGAAAAGGAACTTTTTTCGTGAAATGGCATATATTCCTTCTTTTTAACTAAAAAAAAATGGTCTTTCTTAGAAAAGATGTTAATTCTACTAAAAATGCTGGAAAGGGGATAATTTATGCAATTTTGAGAGAAAAAAATGAATTCCAATAAAAAGTTAATACATTTCTTGCTTTTTCTTTCATTTTCATTCAAAAATTGCAAATGAAAAGAAAAAACACTGAAAAATCCTTTTTCTAAAAGAAATATATATATTTTTTTCGTTGAAATGGCTTGCATTACATTTTATGTAACATGAAAAAGGGATTTTCTTCAAAATGTTGTTAAAACCAATAAAAAGATTTAAATAGGGTAGTTTACGTAACTATAAAGAGAATAAACAATACTCTATAGCGTATTTTTCATGTTTTTAATTTAAACATGGAAATTCAAAGAAAATTACTGAAAAACTCGCTTTTGAAGGTAAAAACATACTTTTTTTATAGGGAAAGATGGATTTGTCAAAAAATTATTGTAAAACTCTGAAAAACATTGAAAAATGGATAATTCAAATCGCATATGTTATACTTGTAAAAAGGGGTTTTGTGTAAAATGCCGTTAATACTTTTAAAAAACTGAAGAATACCTAATTAACGAATTTTTAGATAAAAAATTACATTGTAACATGAAAAAGTTGTTTTCTATAAAATAGTTTCGAACGTTCAAAAAGGTTAAAAATTGGTACTTTCTACAGTTTCAGAGAAAGAAATTGTATACAGTGTTTGGTTAAAAAATGATTAAAAAATTACTTTTGGTGTAAAATCATATTTTTTTCGTTAAAGAGATGGTTTTCCTTGAAAAGTTGTAAATCTCCAAAAAACATTGAAAAAAGGGTCATTTATGCAGTATTAGAGAAAAAAATATATTATCGTAAAATAAGGATAAAAGCATAAAAATAGGTAATTTCTGCAATTTTAGAGAGAAAAATATTGTCGAGAAAAAGAATGTTTTTTTTTATTTCTTCCACCAACAAATGAAAATAAGAAAAAAACATTGAAAAAGTCACTTTTTAGGCAGAATTGTTTTTTTTTTTTATTCAAATTGGAAATATTATACTTGTTAAAGGGGGTTTTGTTTTAAATGCCGTTAATACTCCTAAAAACGTTGAAAAAAACGTCATTTATAAATTTTTTTTCTTTAAAAAGCATATTGTCGCAATATTCAGTATTATTGGTTATTTTTTTTTTTTAAACAAGGAAATAATCAGAAAATCATCGAAAATTCATTTATGCGGTGAAAAGGAACTTTTTTCGTGAAATGGCATATATTACTTTTTTTCTGAACTAATAAAAAAGATGGTCTTTCTTACATAAGATGTTAATACTACTAAAAACGCTGGAAAGGGGATAATTTATGGAATTTTGAGAGAAAAAATTGAATTCCAATTTAAAGTTAATATATTTCTGGCTTTTTTCCTTCATTTCATACAAAACTTGCAAATGAATAGAAAAAATAACTGAAAATATTTTTTCAAAAAGAAATATATTTTTTTTTTCCTTGAAATGGCTTGTATTACATTTTATGTAACATAAATGACGGATTTTCTTCAAAATGTTGTTAAAACCAATGTAAAGATTTAGATAGGATAGTCTATGTAACTCTAAAGAGAAAAAACAATACTCTATAGCGTTCTCTTCATGTTTTTAATTAAAACATGGAAATTCAAAGAAAATACTGAAAAACTCATTTTTGGAGGTAAAAACATTTTTTTTTTTCTAAGGGAAGATGGATTTGTCATAAAAATACTGTAAAACCATGAAAAACGTTAGAAAATGGACTATACAAATAACATATGTTATAATTTTAAAAGTGGGTTTTGTGTAAATTTCCGTTGACACTCTTAAAAACTGAAAAAAAAACAAATTTACGAAATTTTAGATATAAAAAATATATTGTAACATGAAAAACTTGTTTCCTACAAAATATTTTCAAACATCCAAAAATGTTTAAAATGGGTACTTTGTACAGTTTCAGAGGAAGAAATGTATATAGTGTTTATTTTCTTGTTTTTAATCAAAACATTGAAATCAATAGAAAATGAATAAAAATGACTTTTAGTGTAAAATAATATTTTTTTTTGTAAAAGAGATTGTTTTCCTTGAAAATTTGTAAATTTCCGAAAAACATTGGAAAAGGGGTCATTTAGGCAATTTTAGAGATAACAAATATATTATCGTAAAATAAGGACGAAAGCATTAAAATAGGTAATTTGTGCAATTTAAGGAAAAAAAATATTGTCGAGAAAAATAATGTATTTTTTGGGTTTTTTTCCACCAACAAATGAAATTAAGAAAAAATACATTGAAAAAGTCACTTTTTAGGCAGAATTTTTTCCTTTATTCAAATTTCATATATTATACATGTAAAAGGGGGTTTTGTTTAAAATGACGTTAAAACTCATTTATGCTTTTTTTCAGTAAAAAGTATATTGTCTCAATAATCAATGTTTTTTGTTTATTTTTTTATAGAAACAATGAAATAATCAGAAAATCATTAAAAAATTCACTTTTTCCGTGAAAAGGAACTTTTTTCGTGAAATGGCATATATTCCTTTTTTCTGAATTAAAAAAAAGAATGTCTTTCTTAGATAATATGTTAATTCCCCTAAAAACGCTGGAAAGGGGATAATTTATGCAATTTTGAGAAAAAAAATGAATTCCAAAAAAAAGTTAATATATTTCCTGCTTTTTCCTTCATTTTCATTCAAATCGTGCAAATGAAAAGATAAAACACTGAAAAATCCTTTTCTAAAAGAAATATATATTATTTTTCCTTGAAATGGCTTGTATTACATTTTATGTAACATGAAAAAGGGATTTTCTTCGAAATGTTGTTAAACCAATAAAAAGTTTTAGATAAGGTAGTTTATGTAACTTTAAAAAGAAAAAAACATTACTCTATAGCGTACTGTTCATGTTTTTAATTAAAACATGGAAATTCAAAGAAAATTACTGAAAAACTCACTTTTGGAGGTAAAAACATACTTTTTTTCTAGGGGAAGATGGATTTGTCATAAAATTATTGCAAAACCCTGAAAAACATTGAAAAATGGATAATTCAAATCGCATATGTTATACTTGTAAAAAGGGGTTTTGTGTAAAATGCCGTTAATACTTTTAAAAAACTGAAGAATACCTAATTAACGAATTTTTAGATAAAAAATTACATTGTAACATGAAAGAGTTGTTTTCTATAAAATAGTTTCAAACGTTCAGAAAGGTTAAAAATTGATAATTTCTACTTTTTCAGAGAAAGAAATTGTATGCAGTGTTTGGTTTCTTGTTTTTAATCAAAAAATTGAAATCAATAGAAAAGGATTAAAAAATTACTTTTGTTGTAAAATCTTTTTTTTTTTTTCGTAAAACAGATAGTTTTCTTTGAAAAGTTGTAAATCTCCGAAGAACCCTGAAAAAAAGTAATTTATGCAGTTTTAGAGAAAATTAATATATTATTGTAAAATAAAGATAAAAGCATAAAAATAGGTAATTTGTGCAATTTTAGAGAAACAAAATATTGTCAAGAAAAAAAATATTGTTTTGGGTTTCTTCCACCAAAAAATGAAAACAAAACAAAAACATTAAAAAAGTAACTTTTTATGCAGAATTTTCTTCTTTATTCAAATTGCATATATTTTACATTTAAAATGGGTTTTGTTTAAAATGCCGTTAATACTCCTAAAAACGTTGAAAAATATATCGTTTATGATTTTTTTTCAGTAAATTGTATATTGTCGCAATATTCAGTGTTTTTTGTTTATTTTTTGATGTAAACAATGAAATAATAAAAAAATCATCAAAAAATTCACTTTTTCGGTAAAAAGGAACTTTTTTCGTGAAAAGGCATATACTCTTTTTTTTCTTAACTAAAAAAAATGGTCTTTCTTAGATAAGATGTTAGTTTTCCTTAAAACGCTGGAAAGAGGATATCTATGCAATTTTGAGAGAAAAAAATGAATTCCAATAAAAAGTTAATATATTTCCGGCTTTTTCCTTCATTTTCATTCAAAACGTGCAAATGAAAAGAAAAACACTGAAAATCCTTTTTCTAAATGTTAATACTCCTAAAAAAGTTAAAAAACAAATCATTTATGCTTTTTTTTTGTAAAAAGTATATTGTCGCAATATTCAATGTTTGTTGTCTTTTTTTTAATGAAAACAATGAAATAATCACAAAATCATCAAAAAATCCACTTTTTCGTAGAAAAGGAATTTTTTTCGTGAAATGGCTTATGTACCTTTTTTCTCAACTAAAAAAAAGATGGTCTTTCTTAGATAAGATGTCATATCTCCTAAAAACGCTGGAAAGGGGATAATTTATGGAATTTTGGGAAAAAAAAATGAATTCCAATATAAAGTTAATATATTTCTTTCTCTTTCCTTCATTTTCATGCAAATCGTGCAAATGTAAAGAGAAACACTGAAAAATATTTTTTCTCAAAGAAATATATATATTTTTTACCTTAAAATGGCTTGTAGTACATTTTATGTAACACAAAAAAGGGATTTTCTTCAAAATGTTCTTAAAACCAATAAAAAGGTTTAAATAGGGTAGTTTATGTTACTTTAAAGAGAAAGAACAATACTCTATAGCGTACTGTTCACATTTTTAATTAATTAAAACATTGAAATTTAAAGAATATTACAGGAAAACTAACTTTTGGAGGTAAAAACTTTTTTTTTTTTTCTTAGGGAAGATGAATTTGTCATAAGAATATTGTAAAACCCTGAAAAAGACGTTGAAAAATGGATAACTCAAATCGCATATGTTATACATGTAGAAGAGGGTTTTTTGAAAAATGCCGTTAATACTCTTAAAAACTGAAAAAAAAACTAATTTACGAAATTTTATATAAGAAAAATGATATTGTAACATGAAAAACTTGTTTTCTACAAAATATTTTCACCCTTTTAAAAAGGTTAAATATGGGTACTTTGTACAGGTACATAAAAAGAAAATGTATAGAGTGTTTATTTTCTTGTTTTTAATCAAAACATTGAAATCAATAGAAAATTATTAAAACATGACTTTTGGTGTAAAATCATATTTTTTTCTTTAAAAGTTGTAAATCTCCTAAAAACATGGAAAAAAGTGTCTATTATGCAGTTTTAGTGAAAAAATATATATATTATCGTAAAATAAGGATGAAAGCATACAAAAAAGAAATTTGTGCAATTTTAGAGAAAAAAAATATTATCGAGAAAAAAAATGTATTTTTTTGGTTTTCTCCCACCAACAAATGAAAATAAGAAAAAAAACATTGAAAAAGTCACTTTTCAGGCAGAAATTTCTTCTTTGTTCAAATTGCTTATATCACACTTGTAAAAGAATGCTTTGTTTAAAATGCCGTTAATACTCCTAAAAACGTTGAAAAACACATCATTTATGATTTTTTTTCAGTAAAAAGTATATTCTCGATATATTCAGTGTTTTTTGTTTAATTTTTGATAAAAACAATGAAATAAATAGAAAATCATCGAAAAAGTCACTTTTTCGGTGAAAAGCAACTTTTTTCGTGAAAATATTCCTTTTTTCTCAACTAAAAAATAGATGATCTTTCTTAGATAAGATGTAAATTCTCCTAAAAACGCTGGAAAAGGGATAATCTATGCAATTTTTAAGAGAAAACAATGAATTCCAATAAAAAGTTAATATATTTCTTGCTTTTTCCTTCAGTTTTATTGAAAACCTGCAAATGAAAAAAAAAAAAAACACTGGAAAGATTTATATATATATATATATATATATATATATATATATATATATATATATATATATATATATATATATATATATATATATATATATATATATATATATTTTTTTTTACCTTGAAATTCCTTGTATTAAATTTTTTGTAACATGAAAAAAGGGATTTTCTTCAAAATGTTGTTAAAATCAATAAAAAAGTTTTGATAGGGCAGTTTATGTAACTTTAAAGAGAAAAAACAATACTTTATAGCGTACTGTTCATGTTTTTTATTAAAACAGAAATAAAAAGAATATTACTGATAAACTCACTTATGGAGGTAAAAACATTCTTTTTTTTCTAAGGGTAGATGGATTTGTCATAAAAATATTTTAAAACCCTGAAAAACGTTGAAAAATGGATAATTCAAATGGCATTTGTTATACTTGTAAAAGAGGGTTTTGTGTAAAATGCAGTTAATACTCTTAAAAACTGAAAAAAACTAATTTACAAAATTTTAGATAAAAAAAGTATATTGCAACAAGAAAATTTTTCTACAAAATATTTTCAAACATCCAAAAAGATTAAAAATGAGTAACTTGTACAGTTTCAGAGAATTAAAATGTATTTACTGTTTATTTCCTTGTTTTTCTTCAAAACATTGAAATCAATAGAAAATCATTAAAAAATTACTTGTGGTGTAAAATCTTTTTTTTTTTTGTTTTTGTTTTTTTTGCAAAAGAGATGAAAATGAAGTATCAAAATTTTAGATAAAAAAAGTATATTGTAACATGAAAAAGTTGTTTTCTACAAAATATTTTCAAAGGTAAAAAAAGGTAAAAAATGGGTACTTTGTACAGTTTCAGAGAAAAAAAATGTATATAGTATTTATTTTCTTGTTTTTAATCAAAACATTGAAAACAATAGAAAATGATTAAAAAATTACTTTTGGTGTAAAATCGTATTATTTTTCGTAAAATAGATGGTTTTCCTTGAAAAGTTGTTAATCTTCGAAAAACATTGAAAAAAGGGTCATATATGCAGTTTTAGAGAAAAAAAATATATTATCGTAAAATAAGGATAAAAATAGGTAATTTGTGCAAATTTAGAGAAAAAATATTGTCGAGAAAAAGAATGTATTTTTTTGGTTTTCTTCAACCAACAAATGAAAATAAGAAAAAAAAATTGAAAAAGTTACTTTTTAAGCAGAATTTTCTTATTTAAATTGCATATATTATACTTGTAAAAAAGGGTTTTGTATAAAATGCCGTTAATACTTCTAAAAATGTTGAAAAACACGTCATTTATTATTTGTTTTCAGTAAAAATTATAGTGTCGATATATACAGTGCTTTTTTTTTTTTTTTTATGAAAACAATGAAATAATCAGAAAATCATCGAAAAAATAACTTTTTCGGTGAAAAGGAACTTTTTTCGTGAAATGTCATATATTATTTTTTTCTCAACTAAAAAACAGATGGTCTTTCTTTGATAAGATGTTAATTCTCCTAAAAACGCTGGAAAGGGGATAATTTATGCAATTTTGAGAGAAAAAAAATTTATTTAAAAAAAACGTTATTTTATTTCCTGCTTTTTCATTCATTTTTATTTAAAATGTGCAAATTAAAAGAAAAAACACTGAAAAATTCTTTTCCTAAAAGAAATAAACATTTTTTTCATTGAAATGGCTTGTATTATATTTAATGTAACATTAACAAAGAGATTTTCTTCAAAATATTGTTAAAACCAATAAAAATGTTTATTCAGGGTAGTTTATGTAGCTATAAAGAGAAAAACAATACTCTATATCGTACTGCTCATCTTTTTAATTAAAACATAGAAATTCAAAGAAAAATACTGAAAAACTCACTTTTGGAAGTAAAAACATACTTTTTTTTCTAAGGGAAGATGGATTTGCCATAAAAATATTGTAAAACGCTGAAAATCGTTGAAAAATGGATAATTCAATTCACATATGTTATACTTGTAAAAGAGGGTTTTGTGTAAAATGCCGTTACTATTCCTAAAAACTGAAAAAAACTTAATTTACGAAATTTTAGATAAAAAAAAAGCATATTGTAACATTAATAAGTGGTTTTCTACAAAATATTGTCAAATGTCCAAAAACGTTAAAAATGGGTACTTTGTACAGTTTCAGAGAAAGAAAATGTATATAGTGTTTATTTTCTTGTTTTTAATAAAAACATTGAAATCAATAGAAAATGATTAAAAAATTATTTTGGTATAAAATCATATTTTTTTACGTAAAGGAGATGGTTTTCCTTGAAAAGCTGTAAATCTCCGAAAAACATTGAAAAAAAGGGTCATTTATGCAGTTTTAGAGAAAGAAAAAATATTATTATAAAATAAGGATAAAAGCATAAAAAAAAGTGAATTTTTGATATTTTAGAGATAAAAAAAATATTGTCGAGAAAAAGAATGTTTTTTTTTTTCTTCCACCAACAAATGAAAATAAGAAAAAAACATTGAAAAAGTCACTTTTTAGGCAGAATTTTCTTCTTTTTTCAAATTGCATATGATATACTTGTAAAAGGAGGTTATGTTTAAAATGCCGTTAATACTCCTAAAAACGTTGAAAAACACATCATTTATATATTTTTTTTTCCAGTATAAAGTATATTTTCGCAATATTCATTGTTTTTTGTTGATATTTTTATGAAAACAATGAAATATTCAGAAAATCATCGAAAAACTTATTTTTTCGGTGAAAAGGAACTTTCTTTGTGAAATGGCATATATTCCTTTTTTCTGAACTAAAAAATGAGATGGGGTTTCTTAGATAAGAAGTTATTTCTCCTAAAAACGCTGGAAAGGGTATAATTTATGCAATTTTGAGAGAAAAAAATGAATTCCAATAAAAAGTTGCTATATTTCTTGCATTTTCCTTTATTTTCATTAAAAACTTCCAAATAAAAAGAAAAAACACTGAAAAATTCTGTTTCTAAAAGAAATAAATATTTTTTTCCTTGAAATTACTTGTATTATATTTAATATAACATGAAAAAAGGGATTTTCTTCAAAATGTTGTTAAATCCAATAAAAAGGTTTAAATAGAGTAGTTTGTGTAGCTTTAAAGAGAAAAAACAATACTCTATAGTGAACTGTTCATGTTTTTATTTAAAACGTGGAAATTCAAAGAAAATTACTGAAAAACTCACTTTTGGAGGTAAAAACATACTTTTTTTTTCTAAGGGAAGAGGTATTTGTCATAGAAATATTGTAAAACCCTAAAAAACGTTGAAAAATGGATAATTCAAATCGCATATGTTATATTTGTAAAAGATGGTTTTGTGTAAAATGCCGTTAATACTCTTAAAAATTGAAAAAAAAAACTTAATTTACGAAATTTTAGATAAAAAAAAGTATATTGTAACATGACAGTTCTTTTCTACAAAATATTTTCAAACTTCCAAAAAGGTAAAATATGGGTAGTTTGTACAGTTTCAGAGAAAGAAAATGTATATAGTGTTTATTTTCTTTTTTTTTTTTTAATCAAAACATTGAAATCAATAGAAACATGTCTTTTGGTGTAAAATCATATTTTTTTCGTAAAAGAGATGTTTTTCCTTGAAAAGTTGAAATCTCCCAAAAACACTGAAAATAGGGTCATTTATGCAGGTTTAGAGAAAAATATATATATTATCGTAAAATAAGGATAAAATGAAGTAATTTCTACAATTTTTTAGAAAAAAAATATTGTCGAGAAAAAGAATGTATTTTTTAGGTTTTCTTCCACCAACAAATGAAAATAAGAAAAAAAACATTGAAAAAGTCACTTTTTAGGTAGTATTTTCTTCTTTAATCAAATTACATATATTATACATATTGAAGGGGATTTTGTTTAAAATGTTGTTAATACTCCTAGAAACGTTGAAAGACACGTCATTTATGATTTTTTTATCATTAAAAAGGAAATTGTCGTAATATTCAGTGTTTTTTTTTTTTTTTTTATGAAAACAATTAAATAATCAGAAAATCATCAAAAAAATCACTTTTTCGGTGAAAAAGAACTTTTGTCGTGAAACGGCATATATTCCTTTTTCTCAACTAAAAAAAAGATAACCTTTCTTAGAAAAGATGTTATTTCTCCTAAAGACGCTGGAAAGGGGATAACTTATGCCATTTTGAGAGAAAAAAATGAATTCAGATAAAAAGTTAATATATTTCTTTCTTTTTCCTTCATTTTCATTCAAAACGTGGATATGAAAAGAAAAAACAATGAAAAATCCTTTTTCTATAGGAAATGTATATTTTTTTCCTTGAAATGGCTTGTATTACATTTCATGTAAAATGAAAAAGGGATTTTATTCAAAATGTTGTTAAAACCAATAAAAAGGTTTAAATAGGGTAGTTTATGTAACTTTAAAGAGAAAAAACAATACTCTATACCGTACTGTTCATGTTTTTTTATTAAAATATGGAAATTGAAAGAAAATTACTGAAAAACTCACTCTTGGAGGTAAAACATACTTATTTTTTCTAAGAGGAGGTGAATTTCCCATAAAAATATTGTAAAACCCTGAAAAACTTTTAAAAATAATTCATTCAAATCGCATATGTTAGACTTGTAAAAGGGGTTTTTGTGTAAAATAACGTTAATACTCTTAAAACCTGAAAAAAAACGAATTTACCATATTTTAGATAAAAAAAATTTATATTGTAACATGAAAAAGTTGTTTTCTACAAAATATTTTTAAAAGTCCAAAAAGGTTAAAAATAGGTATTTTGTACAGTTTCAGAGAAAGAAAATGTATATAGTGTTTATTTCCTTGTTTTTAATCAAAATATTGAAATCAATAGAAAATGATTAAAAATTTACTTTTGATGTAAAATCATATTTTTTCGTAAAAGAAATGGTTTTCCTTGAAAAGTTCTAAAACTCTGAAAAACATTGAAAAAAGGGTTATTTATGCAGCTTTAGAGAAAATATATATTATCGTAAAATAAGGATAAAAGCATACAAATAAGTAATTTGTGCAATTTTAGAAAAAAAAATATTGTCGAGAAAAAGAATGTATTTTTTGGGTTTTCTCCCACCAACAAATTAAATAAAAAAAAAAAAACATTGAAAAATAACTTTTTTTGCAGAATTTTCTTTTTTATTGAAATTGCATATATTATACATGTAAAATGTTTTTTTTTATGCCGTTAATACTCTAAAAAACGTTGAAAAACACCTCATTTATGATTTTTTTTTTCCAGTAAAAAGTATATTGTCCCAATATTCAGTGTTTTTTTTTTTTTGATGAAAAAAATAAAAAAAAACCCGAAAATCATCGAAAAATTCACTTTTTCGGTGAAAAGGAACTTTTTTCGTGAAATAGCATATATTCCTTTTTTCTGAACTAAAAAAAAAGAAGGCCTTTCTTTGATAAGATGTTAATTCTCCTAAAAACGCTGGAAAGGGGATAATTTATGCAATTTTGAGAGAAAAAAAATTAATTCAAATAAAAAGTTAATATATTTCTTGCTTTTTCCTTCATTTTCATTCAAAACGTGGAAGTGAAAAGAAAAAACAATGAAAAAAACTTTTTCTATAGGAAATGTATATTTTTTTTCCTTAAAATGGCTTGTATTACATTTTATGTAACATGAAAAATGGATTTTCCTCAAAATGTTGTTAAAACCAATAAAAAGGTTTAAATAGGGTAGTTTATGTAACTTTAAAGAGAAAAAAACAATACTCTATACCGTACTGTTCATGTTTTTTTATTAAAATATGGAAACTGAAAGAAAATTACTGAAAAACTCACTCTTGGAGGTAAAAACATACATATTTTTTCTAAGGGAAGATGGATTTCCCATAAAAATATTGTAAAACCCTGAAAAACTTTAAAAAATGGATAATTCAAATCGCATATGTTATACTTGTAAAAGGGGTTTTTGTGTAAAATGCCGTTAATACTCTTAAAAACTGAAAAAAAACGAATTTACCAAATTTTAGATTAAAAAAAAACTGTATTGTAACATGAAAAAGTTGTTTTCTAAAAAATATTTTCAAAAATCCAAAAAGGTTAAAAATAGGTACTTGGTACAGTTTCAGAGAAAAAAAAAAGTATATAGTGTTTATTTCCTTTTTTTTTAATCAAAACATTGAAATCAATAGAAATTGATTAAAAAATTACTTTTGGTGTAAAATCATATTTATCGTAAAACAAATGGTTTTCCTTGAAAAGTTCTAAAACTCCGAAAAACATTGAAAAAAGGGTCATTTATGCAGCTTTAGAGAAAAATATACATTATCGTAAAATAAGGATAAAAGCATAAAAATAAGTAATTTGTGCAATTTTAGAGAAAAAAATATATTGTCGAGAAAAAGAATGCATTTTTTTGGTTTTCCCCCCCAACAAATTAAATCAGAAAAAAACATTGAAAAAGTCACTTGTTTTGCAGAATTTTCTTCTTTATTCAAATTGCATATATTATACATGTAAAAGGTTTTTTTTTAAATGCCGTTAATACTCTTATAAACGTAGAAAAACACGTCATTTATCATTTTTTTTCTTCAGTAAAAAGTATATTGTCCCAATATTCAGTGTTTTTTTTTAGTTTTTTGATGAAAAAAATGAAATAACCAGAAAATCATCGAAAATTTCACTTTTTCGGTGAAAAGGAACTTTTTTCGTGAAATGGCATATATTCCTTTTTCCTGAACTAAAAAAAAAGATGGTCTTTCTTAGATAAGATGTTAATTCTCCTAAAAACGCTGGAAAGACGATAATTTATGCAATTTTGAGAGAAAAAAAAATTCAATAACAAATTAATATAGTTCTTGATTTTTCCTTTATTTTCATTCAAAACGTGCAAATGAAAAGAAAAAAACACTGAAAAATCCTTTTTTCTAATAGAAATTTTTTTTTTTTTCTTGAAATGGCTTGTATTACATTTTATGTAACATGAAAAAAGGATTTTCTTCAAAATGTTCTTAAAACCAATAAAAAAGTTTAAATAGGGTAGTTTATGTAACTTTAAAGAGATAAAAACAATACTGTATAGCGTACTGTTCGTGTTTTTTAATTAAAACACGGAAATTCAAAGAAAATTACAGAAAAAATTCACTTTTGGAGGTAAAAACATACTTTTTTTATTCTAAGGGAAGATGCATTTGTCATGAAAATATTGTAAAACCGTGAAAAACGTTGAAAAATTGATAAATCAAATCGCATATGTTATAGTTGTTAAAGGAGGTTTTGTGTAAAATGTCGTTAATACTCTTAAAAACTGAAAAAATCCTAATTTACGAAATTTTAGATAAAAAAAAAGTATATTGTAACATGAAAAAGTTGTTTTTTACAAAATATTTTCAAACGCCCAAAAAAGTTAAAGATGGGTAGTTTTTACAGTTTCAGAGAAAAAAAATGTATATAGAGTTTTTAAACAAAACATTGAAATAAATAGAAAATTATTAAAATATGGCTTGTTGTATAAAATCATATTTTTTTCGTAAAAGAGATGGTTTCCCTTAAAAAGTTGTAAATCTCAGAAAAAAAACATTGAAAAAAGGGTAATTTATGCAGTTTTAGAGAAAAAAAATATATTATCATAAAATAAAGATAAAAGCATAAAAATAGGTAATTTGTGCAATTTTAGAGAAAAAAAATATTGTCGAGAAAAATAACGTTTTTTTTTTTTTTGTTTTGTTTTTCTTGCACCAACAAATGAAAATAAGAAAAAAACATTGAAAAAGTCACTATTTAGGAAGATTTTCTTCTTTATTCAAATTGCATAATATTATACTTGTAAAAGGAGTTTTTTTTTTAAATGCCGTTAATACTCCATAAAACGTTGAAAAAGACGTCATTTATGATTTTTTTCCAGTAAAAAGTATATTTTCGCAATAATCAGTGTTTTTTTTTTTTAATGAAAACAATGAAATAATCAGAAAATCATCGAAAAATTCACTTTTTCGGTGAAAAGGAACTTGTTTCGTGAAACATCATATATTCCTTTTTCTCAACTAAAAAAAAGATGGCCTTTCTTAGAGAAGATGTTATTTCTCCTAAAAACGCTGGAAAGAGGATAATTTATGCAATTTTGAGAGAAAAAAATGAATTCAAATAAAAAGTAAATATATTTTTTGGTTTTTCCTTCATTTTCATTCAAAACGTGAAAATAAAAAGAATAAACAATGAAAAATCCTTTTTCTAAAAGAAATGTATGTTTTTTTCTTTGAAGTGGCTTGTATTACATTTTATGCAACATGAAAAACTTATTTTCTTCAAAATGTTGTTAAAACCAATAAAAAAGTTTAAAAAGGGTAGTTTATGTAACTATAAAGAGAAAAAAACAATACTCTGCAGCGTACTGTTTATGTTTTAAATTAAAATATGGAAATTCAAAGAAAATTAGAGAAAAAATCATTTATGGAGGTAAAAATAAATATTTTTTTCTAAGGGAAGATGGATTTGTCATAAAAATACCCTGAAAAACGTTGAAAAATGGATATTTCAAATCGCATATGTTATACTTGTAAAAGGGGGTTTTGTATAAAATGCCGTTAATACTCTTAAAAACTGAAAAAAAACTAATTTACGAAATTTTAGATAAAAAAAGTATATTGTAACATGAAAAAGTGGTTTTCTATAAAATATTTTCAAATGTCAAAAAAGGTAAAAAATGGGTACTTTATACAGTTTCAGAGAAAGAAAATGTATATAGTGTTTATTTTCTTGTTTTTAATCAAAACAATGAAATCAATAGAAAATGATTAAAAAATGACGGAGTAAAATCATATTTTTTTCGTAAAAGATGGTTTTCCTTGAAAAGCTGTAAATCTCCGAAAAACATTAAAAAAGGGTCATTTATGAAGGTTTAGAGACAAAAAATATATTATCATAAAATAAGGATACAAGCATAAAAATAGGTTATTTGTGCAATTTTAGAGAAAAAAATATATTATCGAGAAAACGAATATTTTTTTCGTTTTCTACCACCAAAAAATGAAAATAAGAAAAAAACATTATGGCAAAATTTTCTTCTTTATTCAAATTGCATATATTATACTTGTAAAAGAGGGTTTTGTTTAAAATGCCGTTAATACTCCTAAAAACGTTAAAAAACACGTCATTTATAATTTTTTTCAATAAAAAGTATATTGTCGCAATATTCAGTGTTTTTTGTTTATTTTTTTTATTAAAACAATGAAAAAATCAGATAATCATCGAAAAATTCACTTTTTCGGTGAAAAGGAACTTTTTTCGAGAAATGGCATATATTATTTTTTTCTGAACTAAAAAAAAGATGGTCTTTCTTAGATAATATGTTAATTTTCCTAAAAACGCTGGAAAGGGGATAATTTATGCAATTTTAAGAGAAAAATGAATTTAAATAAAACTTAATATATTTCTTGCTTTTTCCTTCATTTTCATTCAAAACGTGCAAATGAAAAGAAAAAACACTGAAAATTCCTTTTTCTAAAAGAAATATATTTTTTTTCCTTGAAATATCTTATATTACATTTTATGTAACATGAAAAAGGGATTTTCTTCGAAATGTTGTTAAAACCAATAAAAAGGTTTAAACAGGGTAGTTTATGTAACTTTCAAGAAAAAATCAAAACTCTATAGCGTACTGTTCATATTTTTAATTAAAACATGGAAATTAAAAAGAAAAATACTTAAAACTCACTTTTGGAGGTAAAAACATACTTTTTTTTTCTACGGAAGATGGATTTGTCATAAAAATATTGTAAAACACTGAAAAACGTTGTAAAATAGATAATTCAAATCGCTTATGTTATAATTGTAAAAGGAAGTTTTGTGTAAAATGCCGATAATACTCTTAAAAACTTTTAAAAAAACCTAATATACGAAATTTTAGATAAAAAAAAGTATATTGTAACATAAAAAAGTTGTTTTCTACAAAAAAAAGAAAACTACTGAAAAACTCACTATTGGAGGAAAAACATACTTTTTTTTCTAAGGGAAGATGGATTTCTCATAAAAATATTGTAAAACCCTGAAAAACGTTGCAAAATGGATCATTCAAATCGCATACGTTATACTTGTAAATGGAGGATTTGTGAAAAATGCCGTTAATACTCTTAAAAACGGGAAAAAACCTAATTTACGAAATTTTAGATAAAAAAAAAGTATATTGTAACATGAAAAAAATATTTTCTACAAAATATTTTCAAACGTCCAAAAGGGTAAAAAATGTATAATTTGTACAGTGTTAGGGAAAGAAAATGTATAGAGTGTTTATTTTCTTGTTTTTAATCAATAGATTGAAATCAATAGAAAATGATAAAAAATTACTTTTGGTGTAAAATCATATTTTTTTCGTAAAAGAAATAGTTTTCCCTGAAAAGTTATAAATCACCAAAAAACATTGAAATTTTGAACATTGCAATTGAACATTGCAGTTTTAGAGAAAAAATATATATTATCGTAAAATAAGGATAAAAATAGGTAATTTGTTCAATTTTAGAGTAAAAAAATATTGTCGAGAAAAATAATGTATTTTTTTTTCTTCCACCAACAAATGAAAAAATGAAAAAAACATTGAAAAAGTCACTTTTCAGGCAGAATTTTCTTCTTTATTTAAATTGCATATATTATATTTGTAAAAAGAAGTTTTGTTTAAAATACCGTTAATACTCCTAAAAACATTCAAAAACACGTCATTCATGATTTTTAAATTAAAACTTGAATGTTAAAAAAAAATAGCGAAAAACTTACTTTTGGAGGTAAAAACATACTTTCTTTTGTAAGGGGAAATGGATTTGTCATAAAAATATTGTAAACCCAAGAAAAACGTTAAAAAATGGATAATTCAAATCGCATATGTTATATTCGTAAAAGGAGGTTTTGTGTAAAATGCCGTTAATACTCTTAAAAACTGAAAAAAATCTAATTTAGGGAATTTTAGCTGAAAAAAGTATATTGTAACATGAAAAAGTTGTTTTCTACAAAATATTTTCAAATGTCCAAAAAGGTTAAAAATAGATACTTTGTACAGTTTCAGATAAAGAAAATGTATATAGTGTTTATTTTCTTGTTTTTAATCAAAACATTTAAATTAATAGAAAAGTTTTAAAAAAGCGACTTTTGGTGTAAAATCATAATTTTTTTTCGTAAAAGAGATGGTTTTCCTTTAAAAAGTAGTAAATTTCTGAAAAACAATGAAAAAAGGGTCATTTATGCGGTTTTAGACAAAGATAAGATAATGATAAAAGCATAAAAATAGGTAATTTGTGCAATTTTAGAGATAAAAAATATATTATCGAGAAAAAGAATGTATTTTTTTGGTTTTCTTCCACCAACAAATGAAAATATGAAAAAAACCTTGAAAAGGTCACTTTTTAGGCAGAATTTTCTTCTTTATTCAAATTGCATATATTATACTTGTAAAAGGGGGTTTTGTTTAAAATGCCGTTGATACTCTTAAATAAACGAAAAAATCTAAAAATAATCGAAAACTTCACTTTTTCGGTGAAAACAATTTTTTTTTCGTGAGATGGCATATATTCCTTTTTTCTGAACTAAAATAGACATGGTCTTTCTTAGATAAGATGTTGATTCTAAAAGAAACACTGGAAACGGGATAATTTCTGCAATTTTGAGAGAAAAAAATGAATTGCCATGAAAAGATAATATATTTCTTGGTTTTTCCTTCAGTTTCTCTAAAAACATGAAAATGAAAAGAGAGAACACCGAAAAATCCTTTTTCTTAAAGAAATATATATTTTTTCATTGTAATGGCTTGTATTACATTTTATGTAACATGAAAAAGGAATTTTCTTCAAAATGTTGTTAAAGCCAATAAAAAGGTTTAAATAGGGTAGTTTATATAACTTTAAAGAGAAAAACAATACGCTATAGCGTATGGTTCATTTTTTAATCAAAACATTAAAATTCAAAGAAAATTAATGAAAAAACTCACTTTTGGAGGTAAAAACATACTTTTTTTTCTAAGGGAAGATGGATTTGTCATAAAATTATTGTAAAACCCTTAAAAATGTTCAGAAATGGATAATTCATATCGCATATGTTATACTTGTAAAACGGGGTTTTATGTAAAATGCCGTTGATACTCTTAAAAACTGAAAAAAAGTAATTTATGAAATTTTAGACAGAAAAAGTATATTATAGCATGTAAAAGTTGATTTCTACAAAATGTGTTTAAACGTCCAAAAAGGTTAAAAAAGGATACTTTGTAGAGTTTCAGAGAAAGAAAATGAATATAGTGTTTATTTTCTTGTTTCTAATCAAAACCGAATAACATTCAAAAAATGGTCATTTATGCGGTTTTAGAGAAAAAAAATATATTGTCGTAAAATAATGATAAAAGCATAAAAATAGGTAATTTGTGCTATTTTAGAGGAAAAAAGTATTGTCAAGAATAAAAAAATATATTTTTTCCAACAATAAATGAAAATATGAAAAAACTTTAAAAAGTCACCTTTTAGGCAGAATTTTCTTCTTTATCTATATTGCATATATAATACTTGTAAAAGGGGGTTTTGTTTAAAATGCCGTTAATACTCCTAAAAACGTTGAAAAACACGTCATTTATTATTTTTTTCAGAAAAAAAGTATATTGTGGCAATATTCAGTGTTTTTTGTTTATTGTTTGATGAAAACAATGAAATAAGCAGAAAATCATCAAAAAATTAACTTTTTCGGTGAAAAGAAACTTTTTTCGTGAAATTGCATATATTCCTTTTTTCTGAACTAAAATAAAGATGGTTTTCTTAGATAAGATGTTATTCTCCAAGAAACGCTGGAAACGGGATAATTTATGCAATTTTGAGAGAAAAAAAAAAGAATTGCCATGAAAAGATCATATATTTCTTGGTTTTTCCTTCATTTTCATTCAAAACATGGAAATGAAAGGAAAAAACACTGAAAAATCCTTTTTCTTAAAGAATATATATTTTTTCATTGAAATGGCTTGTATTACATTTTATGTAACATGAAAAAGAGATTTTCTTCAAAATGTTGTTAAAACAAATAAAAAGGTTTAAATATGGTAGTTTATGTAACTTTAAAGAGAAAAACAATAAGCTATAGTGTATATTGTTCATATTTTTAATTGAAACATGAAAATTTCAAAGAAAATTACTGAAAAACTCACTTTTGGATGTAAAAACATACTTTTATTTTCTAAGGGAAGATGGATTTGACATAAAAATATTTAAAACCCTTAAAAACGTTGAAAAATGGATCATTCAAATCGCATATGTTATACTTGTAAAAAGGTGTTTTATTTAAAATTCCGTTAATGCTCTTA
>CM035220.1:5707607-5723520 GCA_020233015.1 Callinectes sapidus | reverse complement strand
AAACGTCCAAAAAGGTTAAAAATGGATACTTTGTACAGTTTCAGAGAAAGAAAAGGTATATAGTGTATATTTTCTTGTTTTTAATCAAAACATTGAAATCAATAGAAAATTATTTAAAAAGTGACTTTTGGTGTAAACTCTTTTTTTTTCGTAAAAGGAAGGGTTTTCCTTTAGAAGTAGTAAATCTCCGAAAAACATTGAAAAAGGGTCATTTATGCGGTTTTAGAGAAAAATAAATATATTGTCGTAAAATAAGGATAAAAGCATAAAAATAGGTAATTTATGCAATTTTAGAGAAAAAAAATATTGTCGAGATAAAAAATGTATTTTTTTGATTTTCTTCCACCAACAAATGAAAATATGAAAAAAACCTTGAAAAAGTCACTTTTTAGGAAGAATTTTCTTCTTTATTCAAATTGCATATATTATACTTGTAAAAGGGGTTTTGTTTAAAATGCGTTAATACTCCTAAAAACGTTGAAAAACACGTCATTTATTATTTTTTTCAGAA
This sequence comes from Callinectes sapidus, assembly GCA_020233015.1. Classification (NCBI taxonomy): domain Eukaryota; kingdom Metazoa; phylum Arthropoda; class Malacostraca; order Decapoda; family Portunidae; genus Callinectes; species Callinectes sapidus. Next base: position 5,723,009 of record CM035220.1, on the reverse strand, counting down.
AAAAAAGTATATTGTGACAATATTCAGTGTTTTTTGTTTATTGTTTGATGAAAACATGAAATAAGCAGAAAATCATCAAAAAATTAACTTTTTCGGTGAAAAGAAACTTTTTTCGTGAAATTGCATCTATTCCTTTTTTCTGAACTAAAATAAAGATGGTCTTTCTTAGATAAGATGTTAATTCTCCAAGAAACGCTTGAAACGGGATAATTTATGCAATTTTGAGAGAAAAAAATGAATTGCCATGAAAAGTTAATATATTTCTTGCTTTTTCCTTCATTTTCATTCAAAACATGGAAATGAACGGAAAAAAACACTGAAAAATGCTTTTTCTGAAAGAAATATATATTTTTTCATTGAAATGGCTTGTATTACAATTTATGTAACATGAAAAAGAGATTTTCTTCAAAATGTTGTTAAAACAAATAAAAAGGTTTAAATGGGTAGTTTATGTAACTTTAAAGAGAAAAACAATACGCTATAGTGTATTGTTCATATTTTTAATTAAAACATGGAAATTCAAAGAAAATTACTGAAAAATTCACTTTTGGATGTAAAAACATACTTTTATTTTCTAAGGGAAGATGGATTTGACATAAAAATATTGTAAAACCCTTAAAAACGTTGAACAATTGATAATTCAAATCGCATATGTTATACATGTAAAAGGAGGTTTTATGTAAAATGCCGTTAATACTCCTAAAAACTGAAAAAAAAACGTAATTTATGGAATTTTACATAGAAAAAGTATATTGTAACATGAAAAAGTTGTTTTCTCCAAAATGTGTTTAAACGTCCAAAAAGGTTAAAAATGGATACTTTGTACAGTTTCAGAGAAAGAAAATGTATATAGTGTTTATTTTCTTGTTTTTAAGCAAAACATTTAAATCAATAGAAAATTATTAAAAAAATTGACTTTTGGTGTAAAATCATATTTTTTTCGTAAAAGAGATGGTTTTTCTTTAAAAGTAGTAAATTTCCGAAAAACTGAAAAAAGGGTCATTTATGCGGTTGTAGAGAAACATAAATATATTGTCGTAAAATAAGGATAAAAGCATAAAAAAAGGTCATCTGTGCAATTTCAGAGAAAAAAATTATTGTCGGGGAAAAAAAAAAATTTTTTTTTTGGTTTTCTTCCACTAACAAATGAAAATATGAAAAAAAACCTTGAAAAAGTCACTTTTTAGGAAGAATTTTCTTCTTTATTCAAATTGCATATATTATACTTGTAAACGGGGTTTTGTTTAAAATGCCGTTAATACTCCTAAAAACGTTGAAAAACACGTCTATTATTTTTATTCAGAAAAAAAGTATATTGTGGCAATATTCAGTGTTTTTTGTTTATATTTTTATGAAAACAATGAAATAAGCAGAACATCATCGAAAAATTCACTTTTTCGGTGAAAAAAACTTTTTTCGTGAAATGGCATATATTCCTTTTTTCTGATCTAAAATAAAGGTGGTCTTTCTTAGATAAGATTTACATTCTCCAAGAAACGCTGGAAACGGGATAATTTATGCAATTTTGAGAGAAAAAAAATGAATTGCCATGATAAGTTAATATATTTCCTGCTTTTTCGTTCATTTTCACTCAAAACATGGAAATGAAAAGAAACAAATCTAAAAAATCCTTTTTCTCAAAAAAATATATATTTTCTTCTTTGAAATGGCTTGTATTACATTTTATGTAACATGAAAAAGGTATTTTCATCAAGATGCTCTTAAAACCAATAAAAAGGTTTAAATAGAATAGTTTATGTAAATTTAAAGAGAAAAAAAATACGCTATAGCGTATTGTTCATGTTTTTGATTAAAACATTGAAATTCAAAGAAAATTACTGAAAAAACTCACTTTTGGAGGTAAAAACATACTATATTTTCTAAGGGACGATAAATTTGTCATAAAATTATTGTAAAACCCTTAAAAACGTTGAAAAAATGGATAATTCTAATCGCATATGTTATACTTATAAAAGGAGTTTTTATGTAAAATGCCGTTAATACTCTTAAAAACTTTTAAAAAATTTAATTTATGAAATTTTAGATAGAAGAAGTAAATTGTAACAAAAAATATTGTTTTCTACAAAATGTGTTTAAACGTCCAAAAAGGTTAAAAATGGATACTTTGTACAGTTTCAGAGAAAGAAAATGTATATTGAGTTTATTTACTTGTTTTTTTATCAAAACATTGAAATCAATAGAAAAATATTAAAAAAGTGATTTTGGTGTAAAATCATATATATATATATATATATATATATATATATCTTCAAGCTCTATATCTCTATATATCTATTATCTATATATCTATCTTCTCGCTATTATCTCTCTCTCTCGAGCCTCTATTCTAGATAGAAGATCTCTACTCGCTATCCTCTTTTTTTTTTTTTTTTTGTAGAAGAGATGGTCTTCCTATAAAAGTAGTAAATCTCCGAAAAATATTAAAGAATGGGTCAATTATGCGGTTTTAGAGAAAAAATATATATTGTCGTAAAATAAGGATAAAAGCATAAAAATAGGTAATTTGTGCAATTTTATAGAAAAAAAATATTGTCGAGAAAAAGAATTAATTTTTTTGGTATACTTCCATCAACAAATGAAATTATGAAAAAAAAAACGTTAAAAAGTCACTTTTTAGGCAGAATTTCCTTCTTTATTCAAATTGCATATATTATACGTGTATAAAGGGGTTTTGTTTAAAATGCCGTTAATACTCCTAAAAACGTTGAAAAACACGTCACATGATTTTTTTTCAGAAAAGAAAAAGTATATTGTGGCAATATTCATTGTTTTTTGTTTACTTTTTGATGAACACAATGAAAGAAGCAGAAAATCATCAAAAAATTCACTTTTTCGGTGAAAAGAAACTTTTTTCATGAAATGGCATATATTCCTTTTTTCTGAACTAAAATAAAGATAGTCTTTCTTAAATAAGATGTTAATACTCGAAGAAACGCTGAAAACGGGATAATTTATGCAATTTTGAGAGAAAAACATGAATTGCCATGAAAAATTAATATATTTCTGGCTTTTTCTTTCATTTTCACTCAAAACATGGAAATGAAAAGAAAAAAACACTAAAATATCCTTTTACTCAAAGAAGTATATATTTTTTCATTGAAATGGCTTTTATTACATTTTATGTAAAATGAAAAAGATATTTTCATCAAGATGTTGTTAAAACCAATAAAAATGTTTAAATAGAGTAGTTTATATAAATTTAAAGAGAAAAACTATATGCTATAGCGTATTGTTCATATTTTAAATTAAAACATTGAAATTCAAAGAAAATTACTGAAAAACTCACTTTTGGAGGTAAAAACATACTTTTTTTTTCTAATTGAAGATGGATTTCTCATAAAATTATTGTAAAACCCTTAAAAACGTTGAAAAATGGATAATTCGAATCCCATATGTTATACTTGTAAAAGGGGGTTTTATGTAAAATGCTGTTAATACTCTTAAAACTGAAAAAAACGTAGTTTATGAAATTTTAAATAGAAAAGTATCTTGTAACATGAAAAAGTTGTTTTCTAGAAAATGTATTTAAACGTCCAAAAAGGTTAAAAATGGATACTTTGTACAGTTTCAGAGTAAGAAAATGTATATAGTGTTTATTTTATTGTTTTTAATCAAAACATTGAAATCAATAGAAAATTATTAAAAAAGTGACTTTTGGTTTAAAATCTTTTTTTTTCGTAAAAGAGATCGTTTTCCATTAAAAGTAGTAAATCTCCGAAAACATTGTAAAAAAGGTCATTTATGCTGTTTTAGAAAAAAAATATATTGTCGTAAAATAAGGGTAAAAGCATAGAAATAGGTAATTTGTGCAATTTTAGAGAAAAAAAGTATTGTCGAGAAAAAAATGTATTTTTTTAGTTTTCTTCCACCAACAAATGAAAATATGAAAAAAACCTGAAAAAGTCACTTTTTAGGCAAAATTTTCTTCTTTATTCAAAAACCATATATTATACTTGTAAAAGGGGGTTTTATTTAAAATGCTGTTAATACACCTAAACGCGTAGAAAAACACGTCATTTATGATTTTTTCCAGGAAAAAAGTATATTGTGGCAATATTCAATGTTTTTTGTTTATTTTTTGATGAAATCAATGAAATAAGCAGAAAGTCATCGAAAAATTCACTTTTTCGATAAATAGAAACTTTTTTCGTTAAAATGCATATATTTTTTTTTTCTGAACTAAAATAAAGATTGTCTTTCTTAGATAAGATGATGATTTTTCAAGAAACGCTGGAAACGGGATACTTTATGCAATTTTGAGAGAAAAAAATTAATTGCCATGAAAAGTAACTATATTTCTTGCTTTTTCCTTCATTTCCACTCAAAACATGGAAATGAAAAGAAATAACACTGAAAAATCTTTTTTCTTAAAGAAATATGAATTTTTTCATTGAAATGGCTCGTATTACATTTTATGTAACATAAAAAGAGATTTTCTTCAAAATGTTTTTAAAACCAATAAAAAGGTTTAAATAGTATAGTTTATGTAACTTTAAAGAGAAAAACAATACGCTATAGAGTATTGTTCATGTTTTTAATTAAAACATGGAAGTTTAAGGAGGTAAAACCATACATTTTTTCTAAGGAAAGATGGATTTGTCATAAAATTATTGTAAAACCCTTAAAACCTTGAAAAATGGATAATTCAAATCGCATATGTTATATTTGTAAAAGGGGGTCTTATGTAAAAGCCCGTTAATACTCTTAAAAATTGAAGAAAACGTAATTTATGAACTTTTAGATAGAAAAAGTATATTATAACATGAAAAAGTTGTTTTCTACAAAATGTGTTTAAACGTCCAAAAAGTTTAAAAATGGATAATTTGTACAGTTTCAGAGAAATAAAATGTATGTAGTGTTTATTTTCTTGTTTTTAATCAAAACATTGAAATCAATAAAAAATTATTAAAAAAGTGACTTTTGGTGTAAAATCATATTTTTTTCGTAAAATAGACGGTTTTTCTTTAAAAGTAGTAAATCTCCTAAGAACATTGAAAAAAGGGTCATTTATACAGTTTTAGAGAAAAAAATATATATTGTTTTAAAATAATGATAGAAGCATAAAAATAGGTAATTTGTGGAATTTAAGAGAAAAAAAATATTGTCGAGAAAAAGAATGTATTTTTTTTTTTTACTTCCACCAACAAATGAAAATATGAAAAAAAAACTTGAAAAAGTCACTCTTTAGGCAGAATTTTTTTCTTTTTTCAAATTGCATATATTAATACTTGTAAAAGGGGGTTTTGTTTAAATAGGGTAGTTTATGTAACTTTAAAAAGAAAAAAAATATATAGTGTATTGGTCTTGTTTTTAATTGAAACATGAAAATTAAAAGAAAATTACTGAAAAATTCACTTTTGGTTGAAATGAATTGCAATAAAACGTTAATATATTTCTTGCTTTTTCCTTCATTTTTAATTAAAATATGGAAATGTAAAGAAAAAATACTGAAAAATCCTTTTTCTAATAAGAAATATATAATTTTTTTATTGAAATGGCTTGTATTACATTTTATATAACATGAAAAAAGTATTTTCTTCAAAATGTTGTTAAAACCATTAGAAAGGTTAAAATAGGGTAGTTTATGTAACTTTAAAGAGATAAAAATATATAGTGTGTTGGTCTTGTTTTTAATTAAAACATGAAAATTAAAAGAAAATTACTGAAAAACTCACCTTTGGATGTAAATACATATTTTTTTCTGAATCTCTGAAAAATATTGAAAAAAGGTCAATTATGCAGTTTTAGAGAAAAAAAAAATATCGTAAAATAAGGATAAAAACCTAAAAAATGGTAGTTTGTGCAATTTTAGAGAAAAGAAATATTGTCGCAAAAAAGAATGTATTTTTTGGTTTTCTTCCACCAACAAATGAAAATATGATAAAAAACATTGAAAAAGTCACTTTTTAGGCAGAAATTTTGTCTTTATACAAATTGCATATATTATACTTGTAAAATGGGGTTTTGTGTAAAATGCCGTTAATACTCCTAAAAACGTTGAAAAACACGTCATTTATGACATTTTTGAGAAAAAAGTATATTCTCGCAATATTCATTGGTTTTTGTTTATTTTTTTATGAAAACAATGAAATAAGCAGAAAATCATCGAAAAATTCTCTTTTTCGGTGAAAATGAACTTATTACCTGAAATGGCATATCATTCCTTTCTTCTTAACTAAAAAAAGATGGTCTTTCTTAGATGAGATGTGAATTCTCCTAAACACGCTGAAAGGTTTATATTTTATGCATTTTTGAGAGAAAAAAAAAGAATTGCTATAAAAAGTTAATATATTTTTTGCTTTTTCCTTCATTTTCAAACAAAACATGGAAATGTAAAGAAAAAACACTGAAAAATCAATTTTCTAAGAGAAATGTATATTTTTTTCATAGAAATGGCTTGTATTACATCTTATGTAACATGAAAAAAGTATTTTCTTCAAAATGTTGTTAAAACCAATAAAAAGGTTTAAATAGGGTAGTTTATGTAACTTTAAAAAGAAAAATATATATAGTGTATTGGTCTTGTTTTTAATTAAAACATGAAAATTAAAAGAAAATTACTAAAAATCTCACTTTTCGCTGTAAAAACATACTTTTTTTCTAAATTTCTGAAAAACATTTAAAAAAGGGTCATTTATGCAGTTTTAGAGAAAAAAATATATTCTCGTAAAATAAGGATAAAAACATAAAAATGGGTAGTTTGTGCAATTTTAGAGAAAAGAAATATTTTCGCAAAAAAAATGTATTTTTAGGTTTTCCTACACCAACAAATGAAAATAAGATAAAAAAAATTGAAAAAGTCACTTTTTAGGCAGAAATTTTGTCTTTATACAAATTGCATATATTATACTTGTAAAATGGGTTTTTTTGTAAAATGCCATTAATACTCCTAAAAACGTTGAAAAGCACGTCATTTCTGAAATTTTTGAGAAAAAAGTATATTGACGCAATATTCATGATTTTTTGTTTATTCTTTTTTATGAAAACAATGAAATAAGCAGAAAATCATCAAAAAATCTACTTTTCCGGTGACAAGGAGCTTTTTTCGTGAAATGGCATATTTTCCTTTCTTCTTAACTAAAAAATGATGGTTTTTCTTAGATGAGATGTTAATTCCCCTAAAAACGCTGAAAAGGGGTTAATTCATGCAATTTTTTGAGAAAAAAAATTTATTGCAATAAAAAGTTAATATATTTCTTGCTTTTTCCTTCATTTTCAATAAAAACATGGAAATGTAAAGAAAAAACACTGAAAAATCCTTTTTCTAAAACAAATATATATTTTTTTCATTGAAATGGCTTGTATTACATTTCATGTAACATGAAAAAAGATTTTCTTCAAATTGGAGTTAAAACCAATAAATAGGTTTAAATAGGCTAGTTTATGTAAATTTAAAGAGAAAAAAATATTTAGTATATTTAATTAAAACATTAAAATTAGATGAAAATTTCTGAAAAACTCACTTTTGGATGTAAAAACATACGTTTTTTTCTAAATCTCTGAAAAAACGAAAAAATGGTCGTTTATGTAGTTTTAGAGAAAAACATTTTATCGTAAAATAAGGATAAAACATATAAATGGGTACTAGTGTAATTTTAGAAAAAAGAAATATTGTCGAAAAAAAATGTATTTTTTGGTTTTCTTCCACCAACAAATGAAAATAAGATAAAAACATATCAAAAGTCACTTTTTAGGCAAAAATTTTGTCGTAATACAAATTGCATATATTATACTTGTAAAAAAGGGTTTTGTTTAAGATGGCGTTAATACTCCTAAAAACTTTGAAAAACACGTCATTTATGATTTTTTTTAGAAAAAAGTATATTGTCGAAATATTCATTATTTTTTGTTTATTTCTTAATGAAAACAATGAAATAAGCATAAAATCATCGAAAAATCTACTTTTCCGGTGAAAAGGAACTTTTTTCGTGAAATGGCATATATTCCTTTCATATCAACTAAAAAAAGATGGTCTTTCTTAGATGAGATGTTAATTCTCCTAAAAACGCTGAAAAGGGGATAATTCATGCAATTTTGAGAGGAAAAAAATGAATTGCAATAAAAAGTTAATATATTTCTTACTTTTTCCTTCATTTTAAATTAAAACATGGAAATGTAAATAAAAAATACTGAAAAATCCTTTCTCTAAAAAGAAATATATAACTTATTTATTGAAATGGCTTGTATTACATTTTATGTAGCATGAAAAAGGGATTTTCTTCAAAATGTTGTTAAAACCAGTAAAAAAGTTTAAATAGGGTAGTTTATGTAACTTTAAAGAGATAAAAATATATAGTGTATTGGTCTTGTTTTTAATTAAAACATGAAAATTAAAAGAAAATTACAGAAAAACTCACTTTTGAATGTAAGAACATACTTTTTTTTTTTTAAATCTCTGAAAAACATTGAAAAAAAGGTCATTTATGCAGTTTTAGAGAAAAAAAAATTATCGTAAAATAAGGTTAAAAACATAAAAATGGGTAGTTTGTGCAATTTTAGAGAAATGAAATATTGTCGCAAAAAAGAATATATTTTGTGGTTTTCTTCCACCAACAAATGAATATAAGATAAAAACATCGAAAAAGTAACTTTTTAGGCAGAAATTTTGTCTTCATACAAATTGCATATATGATACTTATTAAAGGGGGTTTTGTGTAAAATGCCGTTAATACTCCAAAAAACGTTGAAAAACACGTCATTTATGAAATTTTTGAGAAAAAAAGTATATTGTCGCAATTTTAATTGTTTTTTGTTTATCTTGTATGAAAACAATGAAATAAGCAGAAAATCATCGAAAAATCTACTTTTCCTGTGAAAAGGAACTTTTTTCATGAAATGGCATATATTCCTTTATTTTTAACAAAAAAAAAAATGGTCTTTCTTAGATGAAATGTTAATTTTTCTAAAAACGCTGAAAACGGGATAATTTATGCAATTTTGAAAGAAAAAAGATGAATTGCGATAAAAAGTTAATATATTTCTTGCTTTTTCCTTTCTTTTCAAACAAAACATGGAAATGTAAAGAAAAAAATACTGAAAAATCCATTTACTAAAAGAAATATATATTTTTTTCATTGAAATGGCTTGTATTACATTTTATGTAATATGAAAAAGGGATTTTCTTCAAATATTGTTAAAACCAATAAAAAGGTTTAAATAGGGTAGTTTACGTAACTTTAAAGAGAAAAAAATATATAGTGTATTGGTCTTGTTTTTAATTAAAACATGAAAATTAAAATAATTTACTGAAAAATCTCTGAAAAACATTGAAAAATGGTTCATTTATGCAGTTTTAAGAGAAAAAAATATATTATCCTCAAATAAGGATAAAAACATAAAAATGAGTAGTTTGTGCAATTTTAGAGAAAAGAAATATTGTCCGAAAGAAGAATGTATTTTATAGTTTTCCTCCACCAACAAATAAAAATAAAATAAAAACATTGAAAAAGTCTGTTTTTAGGCAGAAGTTTTTTTTTTATACAAATTGCATATATTACACTTTAAAAGGGGGTTTTGTGTAAAATGCCGTTAATACTCCTAAAAACGTTGAAAAAAACGTCATTAATTAAATTTTTGAGAAAAAGTATATTGTCGCAATATTTATTGTTTTTTGTTTATTTTTTCATGAAAACAATGAAATAAGCAGAAAATCATCGAAAAATCTACTTTTTCGGTAAAAAGGAACTTTTTTCGTGTAATGGCATATATTTTTTTTCTCCTTAACTGAAAAAAGATGGTCTTTCTTAGATGAGATGTAATTCTCTTAAAAACGCAGAAAAGGAGATAATTTATGCAGTTTTGAGAGAAAAAAAATTAATTGCAATAAAAAGTTAATATATTTCTTAGTTTTTCCTTCATTTTCAATCAAAACATGGAAATGTAAATGAAAAAACTCTGAAAAATCCTTCTTTTAGAAGAAATATATATTTTTTCATTGAAGTGGCTTGTACTACATTTTCTGTAACATGAAAAAAGGAATTTCTTCAAAATGTTGTTAAAATCAAAAAAAGGTTTAAATAGTGTAGTTTATGTAACTTTAAAGAGAAAAAAATATATAGGTTATTGGTCTTGTTTTTAATTAAAACATGAAAATAAAAATAAAATTACTAAAAAACTCACTTTTCAACCTAAAAACATACTTTTTTCTAAATCTCTCAAAAACATTGAAAAAAGAGTCATTTATGCAGTTTTAGAGAAAAAAATATATAATCGTAAAATAAGGAGAAAAACATAAAAATGGGTAGTTTGCAATTTTAGAGAAAAGAAATATTGTCGCAAAAAAGAATGTTTTTTTTTTTATTTTCTTCAATCAACAAATGAAAATAAGATAAAAACATTGAAAAAATCACTTTTTAGGCAGAAATTTTGTCTTTACAGAAATTACATATATTACACTTGTAAAAGAGGATTTTGTGTAAAATGCCGTTAATACTCCTAAAAACGCTGATAAACACGTCATTTATGAAATTTTTGAGAAAAAAGTATATTGTCGCAATATTCATTGTTTTTTGTTTATTTTTCTTATGAAAACAATGAAATAACCAGAAAATCATCGAAAAATCTACTTTTTCGGTGAAAACCCCCTTTTACAAGTATAACATATGCGATTTGAATTTTCCATTTTCAACGATTTTAAGGGTTTTACAATATTTTTATGACAAATCCATCTTCTCTTAAAAAAAAAAGTATGTTTTTACCTCCAAAAAAGAGTTTTCAGTAATTTTCTTCGAATTTCCATGTTTTAATTAAAAACATGAACAATACGCTATAGCGTGTTGTTTTTCTCTTTAAAGTTACATAAACTACCCTATTTAAACCTTTTTATTGGTTTTTACAACATTTTGTAGAAAATCCCTTTTTCATGTTACATAAAATGTAATACAAGCCATTTCAAGGGAAAAAATATATATTTCTTTGAGAAAAACGATTTTTCAGTGTTTTTTTCTTTTCATTTCCATGTTTTGATTGAAAGTGAAGGAAAAAGCAAGAAATATATTAACTTTTTTTTGCAATTCATTTTTTCTCTCAAATTTGCATAAATTATCTCCTTTCCAGCGTTTTTACGAGGATTAATATCTTATCTTCGAAAGACCATCTTTTAATTGTTAAAAAAAAAGGAATAATGCCATTTCACGAAAAAAGTTCCTTTTTACCGAAAAAGTGAATTTTTTTATGATTTTCAGCTTATTTCATTGTTTTCCACAAAAAATAAACAAAAAACACTAAATATTGCGACAATATACTTTTTCTGAAAAAAAATCATAAATGACGTGTTTTTCTACGTTTTTAGGAGTATTAACGCCATTTTAAACAAAACCCCCTTTTACAAGTATAATATATGAAATTTGAAAAGAGAAGAAATTCTGCCTAAAAAGAGACTCTTTCAATTTTTTTTTTCTTATTTTCATTTCTTGGTGGAAGAAAGCCAAAAATATACATTCTTTTTCTCGACAATATATTTTTTTCTCTAAAATTGCACAAAATATTTATTTTTATACTTTTATCCTTATTTTAATATAATATATATTTTTTTCTGTAAAACTGCATAAATGACCCGTTTTTCAATGTTTTTCGGAGATTTACAACGTTTCAAGGAAAACCATCTTTTTTACGAAAAAAAAAAATTTACACCAAGTCATTTTTTAATAATTTTCTATTGATTTCAATTTTTTTTATTAAAAACAAGAACATAAACACTATATACATTTTCTTTCTCTGAAACTGTACAAAGTTCGCATTTTTAACCTTTTTGGACCTTTAAAAATATTTTGTAGAAAACAACTATTTCATTTTACAATATACTATTTTTTCTATCTAAAATTTCATAAAATAGGTTTTTTCCAGTTTTTAAGAGTATTAACGGCATTTTACACAAAACCCTCTTTTACAAGTATAACATATGTGATTTGAATTATCTATTTTTCAACGTTTTTAAGGGTTTACAATATTTTTATGACAAATCCATCTTCCCTTAGAAAAAAAAGTATGTTTTTACCCCAAAAGTGAGTTTTTCAGTAATTTTCTTTGAATTTCTATTTTTTAATTAAAAACATGAACAATACGCTTTAACGTATTGTTTGTCTCTTTAAAGTTACATAAACTACCATATTTAAACCTTTTTATTGGTTTTACCAACATTTTGAAGAAAATCCCTTTTTAATACTACATTAAATGTAATACAAGCCATTTCAATGAAAAAAAAAAATTCTTTTAGAAAAAAGATTTTTCAGTGTTTTTTTTCTTTCCATTTCCATGTTTTGATTGAAAATGAAGGAAAAAGCAAGAAATATAATAACTTTTTTTTGCAATTCATTTTTTCTCTCAAATTTGCATAAATTATCCCCTTTCCAGCGTTTTTACGAGGATTAATATCTTATCTTCGAAAGACCATCTTTTAATTGTTAAAAAAAAAGGAATATATGCCATTTCACGAAAAAAGTTCCTTTTTACCGAAAAAGTGAATTTTTTTATGATTTTCAGCTTATTTCATTGTTTTCCACAAAAAATAAACAAAAAACACTAAATATTGCGACAATATACTTTTTCTGAAAAAAAAATCATAAATGACGTGTTTTTCTACGTTTTTAGGAGTATTAACGCCATTTTAAACAAAACCCCCTTTTACAAGTATAATATATGAAATTTGAAAAAAGAAGAAATTCTGCCTAAAAAGAGACTCTTTCAATTTTTTTTTTTCTTATTTTCATTTCTTGGTGGAAGAAAGCCAAAAATATACATTCTTTTTCTCGACAATATATTTTTTTCTCTAAAATTGCACAAAATATTTATTTTTATACTTTTATCCTTATTTTAATATAATATATATTTTTTTCTGTAAAACTGCATAAATGACCCGTTTTTCAATGTTTTTCGGAGATTTACAACGTTTCAAGGAAAACCATCTTTTTTACGAAAAAAAAAAAATTTACACCAAGTCATTTTTTAATAATTTTCTATTGATTTCAATTTTTTTTTATTAAAAACAAGAACATAAACACTATATACATTTTCTTTCTCTGAAACTGTACAAAGTTCGCATTTTTAACCTTTTTGGACCTTTAAAAATATTTTGTAGAAAACAACTATTTCATTTTACAATATACTATTTTTTCTATCTAAAATTTCATAAAATAGGTTTTTTCCAGTTTTTAAGAGTATTAACGGCATTTTACACAAAACCCTCTTTTACTAGTATAACATATGTGATTTGAATTATCTATTTTTCAACGTTTTTAAGGGTTTAACAATATTTTTATGACAAATCCATCTTCCCTTAGAAAAAAAGTATGTTTTTACCTCTAAAAGTGAGTTTCTCAGTAATTTTCTTTGAATTTCTATTTTTTAATTAAAAACATGTACAATACGCTTTAACGTATTGTTTGTCTCTTTAAAGTTACATAAACTACCATATTTAAACCTTTTTATTGGTTTTACCAACATTTTGAAGAAAATCCCTTTTTAATACTACATTAAATGTAATACAAGCCATTTCAATGAAAAAAAAAATTCTTTTAGAAAAAAGATTTTTCAGTGTTTTTTTTTTCTTTCCATTTCCATGTTTTGATTGAAAATGAAGGAAAAAGCAAGAAATATAATAACTTTTTATTGCAATTAATTTTTTTCTCTCAAAATTGCGTGAATTATGCCCTTTCCAGCGTTTTTAGGAGAATTAACATCTCATCTTAGAAAGACCATCTTTTATTTAGTTCCGAAAAAAGGAATAAGGTTCTTCTTCTTCTTCTTCTTCTTCTGCAGCTGCTCCCATATTCATATGGGGTCACTGTTCCTCGCTAGTCTTCTCCACAAGGCCAGGTCCCCAACATCCTCTTCCCTTAATCCTCTCTCCCTCAGGTCTTCTCCGATGCAATCCTTCCATCTTTTCTTTTGTCTGCCATGTTGCCTTCTTCCCTCCAATTCCACATCAAGTATCCTTCTACCGGCATACTCTTCTTCTCGTCTTTTGATGTGACCGAACCATTGCATTCTCCTTCCTTGTACTTTATTTGTTACCTCCGTTATTTTGGCTGTTCCCCTTATAAGACTGTTTCTCACTTTACCTCTCCTTGTCACCCCAAGCATCCACCTTAACATTCTCATCTCAGCAAACTCCAACTTACTCTCTTGTGCTCTCTTTATTGGCCCCGTTTCCGCACCATACAACATTGCTGGTCTTTAAACACTTTCCCCTTTACTCTTGCACTAATTTTTTGGTCACATAGCACTCCAGTTGTTCTTTTCCAATTTTTCCAGCCCGATTGGATGCGGTGACTAATCTCTCCATCCAAGCTGCCATCCGCTGCTATGTGAGAGATTAAGTATCTAAACTCCTTGGCCCCCTTTAACTTCACATCTTGCATCCATACCTCACTCTCCTGCCGACCATTAAAATTCAGATACTCCGTCTTCTCCCTGCTAATTCTCAAACCTCTCTCCTCCAATGCTCTTCTCCTTCTCTCCAACTTTCTCTCAACACCATCTCTACTTTCATCCACCCAAACTATGTCATCCGTGAAACATGGTCCACGGTGCCTCCTCCTTTATATTTTGGACACTGTCATCCATGAGTAGGTTGAACAGGTATGGGCTCAGAGAAGATCCGTGGTGCAGACCCACTCTCACGCCGAACTCTTCCGTTGTTCCCACACTGCTCCTTACCCTCGTCCTTGAGCCTTCGTACATGTCCTGGATCACCCTCACATACTTCTCAGACGCTCCTTTCCTTCTCATACTAGCCCAAACTTCTTGGCGTGGCACTCTATCATACGCTTTTTCCAAATCAATGAAGATAAGGTGTAACTCTCTTTGTTTTTCTCCATAATTCTCCAACAGTTGCCTTAGCGCAAAGATTGCATCGGTAGTACTTCTACCCGGCATAAATCCAAATTATTCGTCTCCCACCAGTGTTTCTCCTCTTACTCTTTTCTCAATTATTCTTTCGTACAGTTTCATTGTATGTGACATTATTTTAATCCCTCTGTTATTTTTACAGTCTTGTATGTCTCCTTTTTCTTTGTATATTTGAACCACATCGCTGCATCTCCAACCATCTGGGATTTTCTCCTTCTCATAGATCTTATTTAGTAACCAGCATAACAACCCAATCCCTTCTTCTTCTAAACTCTTCCACACCTCTACAGGTATGTTATCCGGCCCTATTGCCTTGCCGTCGTTCATCCCTCTTAATGCTTGTTTAATTTCCTCCCTTGAAATTGCTGTTGTTCTCCTGTCATTTGGTTCCCCTTCGTCCATCCCTGCTCTTGGGTTTTCCTCATTCAAAAGTGTCTTGAAATATTCCTTCCATCGCTCTTTTATTTCACTGTCATCAACAAGAACTCTCCCTTCCTTATTTTTAACCTGTTTGATATGCGTAAAATACTTTGT
>CM035220.1:5694828-5707507 GCA_020233015.1 Callinectes sapidus | reverse complement strand
TATTAAATGCCGTTAATACTCTTAAAAACTGAAAAAAAAACTCGTTTACAAAATGTTAGATAAAAAAAAGTATATTGTAACATGAAAAAGTGGTTTTCAACAAAATATTTTCAAATGTCAAAAGAGGTAAAAAATGGGTACTTTGTACAGTTTCAGAGAAAGAAAATGTATATAGTGTTTATTTTCCTGTTTTTAATCAAAACATTGAAATTAATAGAAAATGATTAAAAAATGACGGAGTAAAATCATATTTTTTTCCTAAAAGATGGTTTTCCTTGAAAAGCTGTAAATCTCCGAAAAACATTGAAAAAAGGGTCATTTATGAAGTTTTAGAGACAAAAAATATATTAGCATAAAATAAGGATAAAAGCATAAAAATAGGTAATTTGTGCAATTTTAGACAAAAAAAAATATTATCGAGAAAAAGAATATCTTTTTTGGTTTTATTCCACCAAAAAATGAAAATAAGAATAAATAATTTTGGCAAAATTTTCTTCTTTATTCAAATTGCATATATTATACTTGTAAAAGAGGGTTTTGTTTAAAATGCCGTTAATACTCCTAAAAACGTTAAAAAACACGTCATTTATAATTTTTTACAGTAAAAAGTATATTGTAGCAATATTCAGTGTTTTTTGTTCATTTTTTTATGAAAACAATGAAATAATGAGATAATCATCGAAAAATTCACTTTTTCGGTGAAAAGGAACTTTTTTCGTGAAATGGCATATATTATTTTTTTCTGAATTAGAAAAAAGATGGTCTTTCTTAGATAATATGTTAATTTTCCTAAAAACGCTGGAAAGGGGATAATTTATGCAATTTTGAGAGAAAAAAAAATGAATTAAAAAAAAATTTATATATTTTTTGCTTTTTCCTTCATTTTCATTCAAAACGTGCAAATGAAAAGAAAAAACACTGAAAATTCCTTTTTCTAAAAGAAATATATTTTTTTCCTTGAAATACCTTATATTACATTTTATGTAACATGAAAAAGGGATTTTCTTCGAAATGTTGTTAAAACCAATAAAAAGGTTTAAATGGGGTAGTTTATGTAACTTTAAAAAAAAAAAAAAAATCTATAGCGTACTGTTCATGTTTTTAATTAAAACATGGAAATTCAAAGAAAATTACTTAAAAACTCACTTTTGGAGGTAAAAACATACTTTTTTTTCTAGGGAAGATGGATTTGTCATAAAAATATTGTAAAACACTGAAAAACGTTGAAAAATAGATAATTCAAATCGCATATGTTATGATTGTAAAAGGAGGTTTTGTGTAAAATGCCGATAATACTCTTAGAAACTTAAAAAACCTAATATACGAAATTTTAGATAAAAAAGTATATTGTAACATAAAAAAGTTGTTTTCTACAAAATATTTTCAAAAGTCCAAAAAGGTTAAAAATATATACTTTGTACAGTTTCAGAAAAGATAATGTATATAGTGTTTATTTTCTTGTTTCTAATCAAAACTTTGAAATCAATAGAAAATTATTAAAAAATGACTTTTGGTGTAAAATCATATTTTTTTCGTAAAAGAGATGATTTTCCTTGAAAAGCTGTAAATCTCCGAAAAACATTGAAAAAAGGGTCATTTATTCAGTTTTAGAGAAAAAAATATATTATCGTAAAATAAGGATAAAAGCATAAAAATAGGTAATTTGTGTAATTTTTGAGACAAAAAATATCGGTGAGAAAATGAATGTTTTTTTTTTTTTCTTCCACCAACAAATGAAAATAAGAAAAAAACATTGAAAAAGTTACTTTTTAGGCAGAATTTTCTCCTTTATTAACATTGCATTTATTATACAAGTAAAAGGGGGTTTTGTTTAAAATGCCGTTAAAACTCCTAAAAACGTTGAAAAATACGTCATTTATGATTTTGTTTTCAGTAAAAAGTATATTGTCGCAATTTTAAGTGTTTTTTGTTTATTTTTTTATGAAAACAATGAAATAATCAGAAAATCATCGAAAAATTCACTTTTTCGGTGAAAAAGAACTTTTTTCGTGAAATGGCATATATTCTTTTTTTCTCAACTAAAAAAATAGATGGAGCTTTTTAAGATAAGATGTTGTTTCGCCTAAAAACGCTGGAAAGGGGATAATTTATGCAATTGTGAGAGAAAAAATGAATTCCAATAAAAATTAATATATTTCTTGCTTTTCCCTTTATTTTCATTCAAAACGTGGAAATGAAAACAAAAAACACTGAAAAATTATTTTTCTAAAAGAAAAATATATATTTTTTTCTTGAAATGGCTTGTATTACATTTTATGTAACATGAAAAAGGGATTTTTTTCAAAATGTTGTTAAAACCAATTTAAAAGGTATAATTAGTGCAGTTTATGTAACTTTAAAGATAAAAAACAATACTCTGTAACGTACTGCTTATGTTTTTAATTGAAACATAGAAATTTAAAGAAAATTACTGAAAAATTCACTTTGTGAGGTAAAAATATACTTTTTTTTTCTAAGTGAAGATGGATTTGTCATAAAAATATTGTAAAACCCTGAAAAACGTTGAAAAAAGGATAATTCAAATCGCATATGTTATACTTGTAAAACAGGGTTTTCTGTAAAATGCCGTTAAATCTATTAAAAAGTAAAAAAAAAAACTAATTTATAAAATTTTAGATAAAAAAGTATATTGTAATATGAAAAATTTATTTTCTGCAAAATATTTTCAAACGTACAAAAAGGTTAAAAATGGGTACTTTGTACAGTTTCAGAGGAAGAAAATGTATATAGTGATTTTTTTTCTTGTTTTTAATCAAAACATTCAAACCAATAGTAAATGATTAAAAAAATGAAGTTTGGTGTAAAATCATATTTTTTTCGTAAAAGAGATTGTTTTACTTGAAAAGCTGTAAATCTCCGAATAACATTGAAAAAGGGTCATTTATGCAGTTTTAGAGAAAAAAAAAAATATTATCGTACAATAAGGATAAAAGCAAATAAGCAATAAGGATAAAAGCAACAAATGAAAATAAGAAAAAAAACATTTAAAAAATCACTTTTTAGGCAGAATTTTCTTCTTTATTCAAATTGCATATTTTATACTTGTAAAAGGGGGTTTGTTTAAAATGCCGTTAATACTACTAAAAACGGTGAAAAACACGTCATTTATGATTTTTTCTCAGTAAAAAGTATATTGTCGCAATATTCAGTGCTTTTTTTTTTTTGATGAAAACAATGAAATAATCAGAAAATCATCGAAAGATGGTCTTTGTTAGAAAAGATGTAAGTTCTCCTAAAAACAGTGGAAAGGGGATAATTTATGCAATTTTTAGAGAAACAAATGAATTACAAGGAAAAGTTCATATATTTCTTGCTATTTCCTTCATTTTAATTGAAAACGTGCAAATGAAAAGAAAAAACACAGAAAAATCCTTTTTCTAAAAGAAATATATATATTTTTTCCTTGAAATGACTTGTATTACATTTAATGTAACATGAAAAAATGATTTTCTTCAAAATGTTGTTAAAACCTATAATGTAACATGAAAAAATGATTTTCTTCAAAATGTTGTTAAAACCTATAAAAGATTTAAATAGGGTAGTTTATGTAGCTTTAAAGAGTTAAAACAATACTCTATAGCGTACTGTTCCTGTGTTTAATTAAAACATGGAGAATAAAAGAAAATTACTGAAAAACTGACTATTGGAGGTAAAAACATACTTTTTTTTTCTAAGAGAAGATGGATTTGTCATAAAAATATTGTAAAACCCTGAAAAACGTTGCAAAATGGATAATTCAAATCGCATACGTTATACTTGTAAATGGAGGATTTGTGTAAAATGCCGTTAATACTCTTAAAAACTGGAAAAAACCTAATTTACGAAATTTTAGATAAAAAAAAGTATATTGTAACATGAAAAAGTTGTTTTCTACAAAATATTTTCAAACGTCCAAAAGGGTAAAAAATGTGTAATTTGTACAGTGTTAGGGAAAGAAAATGTATAGAGTGTTTATTTTCTTGTTTTTAAACAATAAATTGAAATCAATAGAAAATGATAAAAATGACATGGTGTAAAATCATATTTTTTTCGTAAAAGAGATAGTTTTCCCTGAAAAGTTGTAAATCTCCAAAAAACATTGAAAAAAGGGTCATTAATGCAGTTCTAGAGAAAAATATATATATTATCGTAAAATAAGGATAAAAATAGGTAATTTGTTCAATTTTAGAGTAAAAAAATATTGTCGAGAAAAAGAATGTATTTTTTTTGTTTTCTTCCACCAACAAATGAAAAAAAGAAAAAAAACATTGAAGAAGTCACTTTTTAGGCAGAATTTTCTTCTTTATTTAAATTGCATATATTATATTTCTAAAAGGGAGTTTTGTTTAAAATACCGTTAATACTCTTTAAAACGTTCAAAAATACGTCATTCATGATTTTTAAATTAAAACTTGAATGTTAAAAAAAAATAAGTGAAAAACTTACTTTTGGAGGTAAAAACATACTTTCTTTTGTAAGGGGAAATGGATTTGTCATAAAAATATTGTAAAACCCTGAAAAACGTTGAAAATTAGATAATTCAAATCGCATATATTATACTTGTAAAAGGTGGTTTTGTGTTAAATGCCGTTAATACTCTTAAAAACTGGAAAAAACCTAATTTACGAAATTTTAGATAAAAAAAGTATATTTTAACATGAAAAACTTCTTTTTTACAAAATATTTTCAAACGTCCAAAAAGGTTAAAAATGGGTACTTTATACAGTTTCAGAGAAAGAAATTGTATATAGTAATTATTTTCTGGTTTTTAATCAAAACATTGAAATCAATAGAAAATTATTAAAAAATGACTTTTGGTGTAAAATCATATTTTTTTCGTAAAAGAGGTGGTATTCCTGTAAAAGATGTAAATCTCAGAAAAAAACATTGAAAAAAGGGTAATTTATGCAGTTTTAGAGAAAAAAAAATATATTATCGTAAAATAAGGATAAAAGCATAAAAATAAGTAATTTTTGCAATTTTAGAGATAAAAAAAATATTGTCGAAAAAAATATTGTATTTTTTTGTTTTTTTTTTCCACCAACAAATGAAAAGAAAAAAACATTGAAAAAGTCACTTTTTTGGCAGAATTTTCTTCTTTATTAACATTGTATATATTATATTTGTATAAGGGGGTTTTGTTTAAAATGACTTTAATACTCCTAAAAACGTTCAAAACACGTCATTTATGATTTTTTTCAGTAAAAAGTATATTTTCGCAATATTCAGTGTTTTTTGTATATTTTTTTGTTTAAAACAATGAAATAATCAGAAAATCATCGAAAAATTCACTTTTTCGGTGAAAAGGAACTTTTTTCGTGAAATGGCATATATTCCTTTTTTCTGAACTAAATAAGAGATGGTCCTTCTTAGATAAGATGTTAATTTTCCTAAAAACGCTGTAAAGGGGATGATTTATGCAATTTTGAGAGAAAAAATGAATTCCAATAAAAAGATAATAAATTCTTTGCTTTTTCCTTCATTTTCATTCAAAACATGAAACTGCAAAGAAAAAACACTGAAAAATCCTTTTTCTAAAAGAAATATATATTTTTTTTCCTTGAAATGGCTTGTATTACATTTTATGTAACGTGAAAAAGGTTTTTTTTTTTCAAAATGATGTTAAATAAATAAAAAGGTTTAAATAGGGTAGTTTATGTAACTTTAAAGACAGAACCAGAACTCTATAGCGTACTGTTCATGTTTTTAATTAAAACCTAAAAATTCAAAGAAAATTACTGAAAAACTCACTTTTGGAGGTAAAAACATACTTCTTTTTATAAAGAAAGATGGATTTGTCATAAAAATATTGTAAAACCCTTAAAAACGTTGAAAAATGGATAATTCAAATCGCAAATGTTTTACTTGTACAAAAGGGTTTTGTGTAAAATGCCACTAATACTCTTAAAAACTGAAAAAAAACCTAATTTACGAAATTTTAGCTAAAAAAAGTATATGGTAACTTGTAAAAATTGTTTTTTACAAAATGTTTTCAAACGTCCAAAAAGGTTAAAAACGGGTACTTTCTACAGTTTACGAGAAAGAAAATGAATATAGTGTTTATTTTCTTGTTTTTAATCAAAACATTGAAATCAATAGAAAATTATTAAAAAATGACTTTTGGTGTAAAATCATATTTTTTTTTCGTAAAAGAGATTGTTTTCCTTGAATAGTTGTAAATCTCTGAAAAACATTGAAAAAGGGTCATTTATGCAGTTTTAGTGAAAAAAATATATTATCGTAAAATAAGGATAAAAGCATAAAAATAGGTAAGTTGTGCAATTTTAGACAAATAAAATATTGTCGAGAAAAGAATGTATTTTTTTTGGTTTTCTTCCACCAACAAATGAAAATAAGAAAAAAAACATTGAAAAAGTCACTTTTTTGGAAGAATTTCTTCTTTAATCATGTTGCATATATTATACTTGTAAAAGGGGATTTTGTTTAAAATGCTGGTAATACTCCTAACAACGTTGAAAAACACGTCATTTATTATTTTTTTCAGTAAAAAGTATATTGTCGCTATATTTAGTGTTTTTTTTCATGAAAACAATGAAATAATCAGAAAATCATCGAAAAATTAACTTTTTCGGTGAAAAGGCCTTTTTTCGTGAAATGGCATATTTTCCTTTTTTCTGAATTTAAAAAAAAGATGGTCTTTCTTAGATAAGATGTTAATTCTCCTGAAAACGATGGAAAGGGGAAAATTTTTGCAATTTTGAGAGAAAAAAATGAATTCCAATAAAAACTTAATATATTTCTAGCTTTTTCCTTCATTTTCATTTAAAACGTGCAAATGAAAAGAAGACACTGAAAAATCCTATTTCTAAATTTTTTTTTTTCCCTTGATATGGTTTGTATTACATTTTATGTAACATGAAAAAGGGATTTTCATCAAAATGTTGTTAAAACCAATAAAAAATATTGAAATAGGGTAGTTTATGTAACTTTAAAGAAAAAAAACAATACTGTATAGCGTACTGTTCATGTTTTTATTTAAAACATGGAAATTAAAAGAAAATTACCGAAAAAATTTACTTTTGGAGGTAAAAACATACTTTTATTTTTCAAAGGGAAGATGGATTTCTCATAAAAATATTGTAAACCCCTGAAAAACGTTAAAAATGGAAAATTCAAATCGCATATGTTATATTCGTAAAAGGAGGTTTTGTGTAAAATGCCGTTAATACTCTTAAAAACTGAAAAAAACCTAATTTACGAAATTTTAGATAAAAAAAAGTATATTGTAACATGAAAAAGTTGTTTTCTACAAAATATTTTCAAACGTCCAAAAAGGTTAAAAATGGATACTTTCTACAGTTTCAGAGATAGAAAATGTATATAGTATTTATTTTCTTGTTTTTAATCAAAACTTTGAATTCAATAGAAAAGTTTTAAAAAAGCGACTTTTGGTGTAAAATCATACTTTTTTTCGTAAAAGAGATGGTTTTCCTTTAAAAAGTAGTAAATCTCCGAAAAACAATGAAAAAAGGGTCATTTATGGGGTTTTAGACAAACAAAAATATGTTGTCGTAAAGTAATGATAAAAGCATAAAAATAGGTAATTTGTGCAATTTTAGAGAAAAAAATATATATTACCGAGAAAAAGAATGTATTTTTTTGGTTTTCTTCCACCAACAAATGAAAATATGAAAAAAAACCTTGAAAAGGTCACTTTTTAGGCAGAATTTTCTTCTTTATTCAAATGGCATATATTATACTAAGTCTTGTAAAAGGGGGTTTTGTTTAAAATGCCGTTGATACTCCTAAATAATCGAAAAAATCTAAAAATAATAGAAAAATTCACTTTTTTGTTGAAAACAAACTTTTTTCGTGAGATGGCATATATTCCTTTTTTCTGAACTAAAATAGTGATGGTCTTTCTTAGATAAGATGTTGATTCTCCAAGAAACGCTGGAAACGGGATAATTTATGCAATTTTGAGAGAAAAAAATGAATTGCCATGAAAAGTTAATATATTTCATGCTTTTTCCTTCAGTTTCACTCAAAACATGGAAATCAAAAGAGAAAACACTGAAAAATCCTTTTTCTTAAAGAAATATATATTTTTTCATTGTAATGGCTTCTATTACATTTTATGTAACATGAAAAAGGGATTTTCTTCAAAATGTTGTTAAAACCAATAAAAAATATTGAAATAGGGTAGTTTATGTAACTTTAAAGAAAAAAAACAATACTGTATACTGTTTAGAATAGGGTAGTTTATGTAAATTTAAAAATAAAAACAATACGCTATAGCGTATTGTTCATGTTTTTAATTAAAATATGGAAATTCAAAGAAAATTACTGAAAAACTCACTTTTGGATGTAAAAACATACTTTTTTTTTCTAAGGGAAGATGGATTTGTCATAAAATTATTGTAAAACCCTTAAAAACGTTGAAAAATATAAAATTCAAATCGCATATGTTATACATGTAAAAGGGGGTTATATGTAAAATGCCGTTAATACTCTTAAAAACTGAAAAAAAACTTAATTTATGAAATTTTAGATAGAAAAATATATTGTAACATGAAAAAGTTGTTATCAACAATATGTGTTTAAACGTCCAAAAAGGTTAAAAATGGATGCTTTGTACAGTTTCAGAGAAAGAAAATGTATATAGTGTTTATTTTCTTGTTTTTAATCAAAACATTGAAATCAATAGAAAATTATTAAAAAGAGACTTTTGGTGTATAATCATATTTTATTTTTAAACAGAGATGGTTTTCCTTTAAAAGTAGTAAATCTTCGAATAACATCGAAAAAATGGTCGTTTATGCGGTTTTAGAGACAAAAATATATATTTTCGTAAAATAAGTATAAAAGCATAAAAATATGTAATTTGTGCAATTTTACAGAAAAAAGTATTGTCGAGAAATAAAATGTATTTTTTTGGTTTTCTTCCACGAACAAATGAAAATATAAAAAAAAACCTTGAAAAAGTCACTTTTTAGGCAGAATTTTCTTCTTTATACAAATTGCATATAATATACTTGTAAAAGGGGGTTTTGTTTAAAATGCCGTTGATACTCCTAAAAAACATTGAAAAAACACGTCATTTATGATTTTTTTCAGAAAAAAGTATATTCTAGCAAATTCAGTGTTTTTTGTTTATCTTTTATGAAAACAATAAAATAAGCAGAAAATCATCGAAAAATTAACTTTTTCGGTAAAAAGAATTTTTTTTATGTGAAATGGCATATATTCCTTTTTTCTGAACTAAAATAAGGTGGTCTTTCTTAGATAAGAGGTTAAATCTCCAAGAAACGCTTGTAACGGGATAATTTATGCAATTTTCGGAGAAAAAAAATGAATTGCAATGAAAAGTTAAAATATTTCTTACTTTTTCCTTCATTTTCACTCAAAACATGGAAATGAAAAGAAAAACCACTCAAAAATCCTTTTTCTTAAAGAAATATATATTTTTTCATTGAAATGGCTTGTATATCATTTTATGTTACATGAAAAAGGGATTTTCTTCAAAAAGTTGTTAAAACCAATAAAAAAGATTAAATAGGGTAGTTTATGTAACTTCAAAGAGAAAAACAATACGCTATAGCGTATTGTTCATGTTTTTAATTAAAACATGGAAATTCAAAGAAAATTATTGAAAAACTCACTTTTGGAGGTAAAAACATACATTTTTTTTCCAAGGGAAGATGGATTTGTCATAAAGATATTGTAAAACCCTTAAAAACGTTGAAAATGGATAATTCAAATCGCATATGTTATACTTGTAAAAGGGGGTTTTATGTAAAATGCTGTTAATACTCTTAGATACTGAAAAAAACGTAATTTATGAAATTGTAGATAGAAAAAGTATATTTTAACATGAAAAAGTTGTTTTTTACAAAATGTGGTTAAACGTCCAAAAAGGTTTAAAATGGATATAATTTGTATAGTTTCAGAGAAAAAAAAATGTATATAGTTATTTTCTTGTTTTCAATCAAAACATTGAAATCAATAGAAAATTATTAAAAAAAGTGACTTTTGGTGTAAAATCATATTTTTTTTCGTAAAAGAGATGGTTTTCCTTGAAAAGTAGCAAATCTCCAAAAAACATTGTTGTTTAAGAGAAAAAAAATATTTATTTTCGTAAAATAAGGACAAAAGCATAAAAATAGGTAACTTGTGCAATTTTAGAGAAAAAAAATATTGTCGAGAAAAAGAATGTATTTTTTTGGTTTTCTTCCACCAACAAATGAAAATATGAAAAAAACCTTGAAAAAGTCACTTTTTAGGCAGAAATTTTTCTTTATTCAAATTGCATACATTATAGTTGTAAAAGGGGGTTTTGTTTAAAATGCTGTTAATACACCCAAAAACGTTGAAAAACACGTCATTTATGATTTTTTTCAGAAAAAAATATTTATTGTGGCAATATTAAGTGATTTCTGTTTATTTTTTGATGAAAACAATGAAATAAGCAGAAAATTATCGAAAAATTCACTTTTTCGGTGAAAAGAAACTTTACTCGTGAAATGGCATATATTCCTTTTTTTCTTAACTACAATAAAGATTGTGTTTCTTAGATAAGATGTTAATTCTCCAAGAAACGCTGGAAACGGGAAAATTTATGCAATTTTGAAAGAAAAAAATGATTGCCATGAAAAGTTAATATATTTCTTGCTTTTTCCTTCATTTTCATTCAAAACATGGAAATGAAAGGAAAAAACACTGAAAAATCCTTTTTCTTAAAGAAATATATATTTTTTCATTGAAATGGATTGTATTACATTTTATGTAACATGAAAAAGAGATTTTCTTCAAAATGTTGTTAAAACAAATGAAAAGGTTTAAATAGGGTAATTTATGTAACTTTGAAGAAAGAACAATACGCTATAGTGTATTGTTCATATTTTTAATTAAAACATGGAAATTCAAAAAAATTACTGAAAAACTCACCTTTGGATGTAAAAACATACTTTTATTTTCCATGGGAAGATGGATTTGACATAAAAATATTGTAAAACCCTTAAAAACGTTGAAAAATTGATAATTAAAATTGCATATGTTATACTTGTACGAGAGGGTTTTATGTAAAATGCCGTTAATACTCTTAAAAACTGAAAAAAACGTAATTTATGGAATTTTACATAGAAAAAGTATATTGTAACATGAAAAAGTTGTTTTCTACAAAATGTGTTTAAACGTCCAAAAAGATTAAAAATGGAGACTTTGTACAGTTTCAGAGAAAGAAAATGTATGTTGTGTTTATTTTCTTGTTTTTAAGCACAACATTGAAATCAATAGAAAATTATTAAAAAAGTGACTTTTGGTGTAAAATCATATTTTTTTTTCGTAAAAGAGATGGTTTTTCTCTAAAAGTAGTAAGTCTCCGAAAAACATTGAAAAAAGGGTAATTGATGCGGTTTTAAAGAAAAATAGATATATTTTCGTAAAATAAGGATAAAAGCATGAAAACAGGTAATTTGTGCAATTTTTGAGAAAAAAAATATTGCCGAGATAAAGAATGTATTTTTTTGGTTTTCTTCTACCAACAAATGAAAATACGAAAAAAAACCTTAGAAAAATCACTTTTTTGGCAGAATTTTATTCTTTATTCAAATTGCATAAATTATACGTGTAAAAAGGGGTTTTCTTTAAAATGCCGTTAATACCCCTAAAAACGTTGAAAAACACGTCATTTATTATTTTGTTCAGAAAAAAAGTATATTGTGGCAATATTCAGTGTTTTTTGTTTATTGTTTGATGAAAACAATGAAATAAGCAGAAAATCATTAAAAAATAAACTTTTTCGGTGAAAAGAACCATTTTTCGTGAAATTGCATATATTCCTTTTTTCTGAACTAAAATAAAGATGGTCTTTCTTAGAAAAGATGTTCATTCTCCAAGAAATGCTGGAAACGGGATAATTTATGCAATTTTGAGAGAAAAACATGAATTGCAATGAAAAGTAAGTATATTTCTTGCTTTTTCCTTCATTTTCATTCAAAACATGGAAATGAAAGGAAAAAACACTGAAAAACCCCTTTTCTTAAAGAAATATATATTTTTTCATTGAAATAGCTTGTATTACATTTTATGTAACATGAAAAAGATATTTCCTTCAAAATGTTGGTAAAACAAGTAAACAAGTTTAAATAGGGTAGTTTATGTATTTTTAAAGAGAAAAACAATACGCTATAGTGTATTGTTCATATTTTTAATTAAAACATGGAAATTCAAAGAAAATTACGGAAAAACTCACTTTTGGATGTAAAAACATACTTTTATTTTCTAAGGGAAGATGGATTTGACATATTAAAAATCCCTTAAAAACGTTGAAAAATTGAAAATTCAAATCGCATATGTTATACTTGTAAAACGGGGTTTTATGTAAAATGCCGTTAATACTCTTAAAACCTGAAAAAAAAATGTAATTTATGGAAATTTACATAGAAAAAATACATTGTAACATGAAAAAGTTGGAAGATTAATTTGACATACAAATATTGTAAAATCCTTAAAAACGTTGAAAAATTGATAATTCAAATCGCATATGTTATACTTGTAAAAGGGGGTTTTATGTAAAATGCCGTTAATGCTCTTAAAAACTGAAAAAAACGTAATTTATGGAATTTTACATAATATGAAAAAGTTGTTTTCTACAAAATGTGTTTAAACGTCCAAAAAGATTAAAAAAATGGATACTTTGTACAGTTTCAGAGAAAGA
>CM035220.1:5675611-5689749 GCA_020233015.1 Callinectes sapidus | reverse complement strand
ATATATATATACCCTTCAAAAAAGAAAATATTTCTTTCAAAAAAAGGGATAATTTAAATGTTTCTATTTTAATTTCCATTTTTCTCCCAAAACTGCTTATCTAAGAAAGACCATATTTTTCAATGAAGAAAAAAGGAATGTATGCCATTTCATGACAAAAGTTTCTTTTCATCGAAAAAGTGAATATTTCGATGATTTTCTCCTTATTTCATTGTTTTCATAAATAATAATAAAAAAACAATGATTATTGCCACAATGTACTTTTTTCTCAATAATTTCATAAATGACGTGTTTTTCAACGTTTTTAGGAGTATCAACGGCATTTTACACAAAATCCCCTTTTACAAGTGTGATATAGGCAATTTGAATAAAGAAAAAATATCGGCCTAAAAAGGGACTTTTTTAATATTTTTATCTTATTTTCATCTGTTGGTGGAAAAAAAGCAAAAATACATTTTTTTTTTTCGAGAATATTTTTTTTCTCTTAAACTGCATAAATGACCCCTTTTTAAATGTTTTTCGGAGATTTACAACTTTTCAAAGAAAACTCTCTCTTTTAGGAAAAAAATATGATTTTACACGAAAAGTCATTTTTTAATAATTTTCTTTTCATTTCAATGTTTTGATTAAAAACAAGAAAATAAACACTATATGCATTTTCTTTTTTGAAACTGTACAAAGTACCCAATTTTGAACGTTTAAAAACATGTAGAGAGAAACTTTTTCATGTTACAATATCCTTTTTTATCTAAAATTTTTAAAATTACGCATTTTTTAAACGTTTTTAGGAGTATCAATGGCATTTTATACGAGACCCACCTTTTACAATTATAACATATGCAATTTGAATTAAGAAAACAAATTCTGTTGAAAAGTGACTTTTTTTATGTTTTACATGTTATTTTCATTGGTTGATAGAAGAAAAGCAAAAAAATTAATTGTTTTTTACGACAATATCTTTTTCTCTAAAAATGCATAAATCATACTTTTTTCAACGTTTTTTTGGAGATTTAAAACTTTTCAAGGAAGCCGCTCTCTTTTAGAAAAAAAAGATAATTTTACTCCAAATCAATGATTTTCTATTGATTTCAATGTTTTGATTAAAAACAAGAGAAAAAACACTTTATACATTTCCCTTCTCTGAAAGTATATAAACTACCAAATCTTTACCTTTTTGGACGTTTTAACAACATTTTGAAGAAGAAACCTTTTTCATGTTACAAAAAAAAGTAATATATATATCCTGTTCAAGAAAGAAAATATTTCTTTCAAAAAAAAGGGATAATTTAAATGTTTCATTTTAATTTCCATGTTTTGATTGAAAAGGAAGGAAAAATCAAGAAATCCATGTAGTTTTTATGGCAAAACATTTTCTTTCCTAAAAATTCCATAAATTACCCGTGTTTCAACGTTTTTTAGAGTATTAACAATATTTTAAAGTAAACCCTCTTTTTCACATAAATATAATTGTAATATATGCAATTTAACCAAAAAAAGTGTATTTTCTACCCTATTTTAACCTTTTTAGGAGTTTTAACAATATTTTGAGGAAAAATCTTTTTAATTTAAATAAAAAGTATGCCACTTAGTATGACACTTAAATTTTATAGCAGCACATTTTTTTCATCAATATTTGATAAATTACCTCTTTTTCAGCGTTTTTAACATTTCAAAGAAAAACACTCAATTTTAGTTAGATAGTTTAGTCTTTACCTCCAAAAGTGAGTTTTTTTCAGTAATTATCTTTCAATTTCAATGTTTTAATTAAAAACAAGAAAAATGCACTATATATATTTTTTTCTCTTTAAAGTTACATAAACTACCCTATCTTAACCTTATCATTGGTTTTAACAACATTTTGAAGAAAATCCCGTTTTCTTGTTACATAAAATGTAATACAAGCCATTTCAAGGAAAAAATATATATTTCTTTTAGAAAAAGGATTTTACAGTATTTTTCTTTTCACTTCCATGTTTTGATTGAAAATGAAGGAAAAAGCAAGAAATATATTGACTTTTTATAGCAATTTTTTTCTCAAAATTCTATAAATTATCCCCTTTTTAGCGTTTTTAGGAGAATTAACATCTTATCTAAGAAAGACCATCGTTTTTTAGTGAAGAAAAAAGGAATATATGCCTTTTCACGGAAAAAGTTCCTTTTCACCGAAAAAGTGAATTTTTCGATGATTTTGTAGCAGCACACTACTTCAGTTTGCCCTTAAATATACTGTAGTAGCACGCTACTTCAGTCTGCCCTTAAATATACCATTCTCATATTCTGTCTGTCTTGAACGCAGACTATTTCATTTGTAATATATATCATTCCTTTATATATCATTTCATCCGTTTTACATACACATCATACACAAACCAACATACACATTAAAACACACATAAATATTCCTTTCAACCATAGTTCATTCTCAACACTGCACTCATCTTACACACATCTCACACCATAATAAAATACCAGATAATATATTACTAATGAAAATCTATACGTATACCAAAGATATAAAGTGAATAAAGAAGAGAGTAACAAGAGTGGATTTCCTTCACCGTTAAAAATGGGTACTTTGTACAGTTTCAGAGAAAGAAAATGTATATAGGGTTTATTTTCTTGTTTTAATCAAAACATTGAAATCAATAAAAAAATATTAAAAAATGATTTTTTGTGTAAATTTTTTTTTTTTTTCGTAAAAGAGATGGTTTCCCTTGAAAAGCATTAAAACTCCAAAAAACATTAAAAAAAGGTCATTTATGCAGTTTTAGAGAAAAAAAAATATATTATGGTAAAATAAGGATAAAAGCATAAAAATAGGTAATCTGTGCAATTTTAGAGAAAAAAATATTGTCGAGAATAAGAATGCATTTTTTTTGGTTTTCTTCCTTGAACAATTGAAAATGAGAAAAAACATTGAAAAATTCACTTTTTAGGCAGATTTTTCTTCTTTATTCAAATTGCATATATTATACTTGTAAAAAGGGGTTTATTTTAAAATGCCGTTAATACTCCTAAAAACGTTGAAAAACACGTCATTTATCAGTCATTTATTCAGTAAAAAGTAGATTGTCGCAATATTCAGTGTTTTTGTTTATTTTTTTATGAAAAAGATGAAATAAGCAGAAAATCATCGAAAAATTCACTTTTTCGGTGAAAAGGAACTTTTTTCGTGAAAAGGCATATATTCCTTTTCTCTGAACTAAAAAAACAAATGTTGTTTCTTTGATTAGATGTTAATTCTCCTAAAAACGCTGGAAAGGGGATAATTTATGATATTTTGAGAAAAAAAAATTCCAATGAAAATAAAAATTTTATAAATAAAACGTGCAAATAAAAAGAAAAAAACTGAAAAATCCTTTTTCTAAATTTTTTTTTTTTTTCCTTGAAATGGCTTGTATTACATTTTATGTAACATAACAAAGGCATTTTCTTCAAAATGTTGTTAAAACCAATAAAAAGGTTGAAATAGGGTAGTTTATGTAACTTTAAAGAGAAAAAAACAATACTCTATAGCGTACTATTCATGTTTTTAATTAAAATATAGAAATTCAAAGAAAATTACTAAAAACTCACTTTTGGAGGTAAAAAACATACTTTTTATTCTAAGGCAAGATGAATTTTTCATTAAAATATTGTAAAACCCTGAAAAACGTTGAAAAATAGATAGATCAAATCGCATATGTTATACGTGTAAAAAGGGGGTTTTGTGTTAAATGGCGTTAATACTCTTAAAAACTAAAAAAAAACCTAATTAACGAAATTTTAGATAAAAAAAAAGTATATTGTGACATGAAAAAGTTGTTTTCTACAAAATATTTTCAAACGTCCAAAAAGATTAAAAATGGGTACTTTGTACAGTTTTAGAGAAAGAAAATGTATATAGTGTTTATTTTCTTGATTTTAATCAAAACATTGAAATCAAAAGAAAAATTATTAGAAAATCAAATTTTTCTCGTAAAATAAATGGTTTTCCTTGAAAAGCTGTAAATCTCCGAAAAATATTGAAAAAAGGGTCATTTATGCAGTTTTAGAGAAAAAAAATATATTATCGTTAAATAACGATAAAACCATAAAAATAGGTAAATTGTGCAATTTTAGAGACAAAAATTATCGTCGAGAAAAAGAATATATTTTTATTGGTTTTCTTCCACCAACAAATATAAGAAAATAAGAAAAAAAAACATTGAAAAGTCACTTTTTAGGCAGAATTTTCTACTTTATTCAAATTGCATATATTATACTTGTAAAAAGGGGTTTTGTTTAAAATGACATTAATACTACTAAAAACGTTGATAAACACGTTATTTATGATTTTCTTTCAGTAAAAAGTATATTGTTGCAATATTAATTGTTTTCTTCTTTTATTTTTTTTATGAAAACAATGAAATAATCAGAAAATCATCAAAAAACTCACTTTTTCGTATAAAAGGAACTTTCTTCGTGAAATGGCATATATTCCTTTTTTCTAAACTAAAAAAAAAAGATGGTCTTTCTTAGATAAGATGTTAACTCTCCTAAAAACGCTGGAAACGAGATAATTTATCCAATTTTGAGAAAAAAAAAAGAATTTTAATAAAAAGTTAATATGTTCCTTGCTTTTTCCTTTATTTCCATTCAAAACGTTCAAATGAAAAGGAAAAACACTGAAAAATCCGTTTTTTTTTTAAAGAAATATATATATTTTTTCCTTGAAATGGATTGTATTACATTTTGTGTAACATGAAAAAGGGATTTTCTTCAAAATGTTGTTAAAACCAATAAAAAAGGTTTAAATAGGGTAGTTTATGTAACTTTAAAGAGGAAAAAAAAACTCTATAGCGTACTGTTCAATTTTTTTAATTAAAACATGGAAATTCAAAGAAAATTACTGAAAAACTCACTTTTGGAGGTAAAAACATACTTTTTTTCTAAGGAAAGATTCATTTGTCATAAAAATATTATAAAACCCTGAAAAACGTTGAAAAATGGATAATTCAAATCGCATATGTTATACTTGTAGAAGGGGGTTTTGTGTTAAATGCCGTTAATACTCCTAAAAACTGAAAAAAACCTAATTTACGAAATTTTAGATAAAAAAAAGTATATTGTAACATGAAAAAATTGTTTTTTACAAAATATTTTCAAACATCCAAAAAAGTTAAAAAGGAGTACTTTATACAGTTTCAGAAAAAGAAAATGTATATAGTGTTTATTTTCTTGTTTTTAATCAAAACATTGAAATCAATAGAAAATTATTAAAAATTGACTTTTGGTGAAAAATCATATTTTTTTTCGTAAAAAAGATGTTTTTTCTTGAAAAGTTATAAATCTCCGAAAAACAATGAAAAAGGGGTCATTTATGGAGTTTTAGAGAAAAAAATATATTATCGTAAAATAAGGATAAAAGCATAAAAATAGGTATTTTGTGATATTTTATGGAAAAAAATATTGTCTAGAAAAAGAATGTATTTTTTGGGGGGTTTTCTTCCACCAACAAATGAAAATAAGAAAAAAACCTTGAATTTTCTTCTTCATTTTCTTCTTTATTCAAATTGCATATATTAAATGTGTAAATGGGGGTTTTGTTTAAAATGCCGTTAATACTCTTAAAAACGTTGAAAACCACGTCATTTATGATTTTTTTTTCAGTAAAAATATATTGTCGCAATATTCAGTGTTTTTTGTTTATTTTTTGATGAAAACAATGAAATAATCAGAAAATCACCGAAAAATTAACTTTTTCGGTAAAAAGGAACTTTTTTCGTGAAATGCCATATATTCCTTTTTTCTTATCTGAATAAAAGATGGTCTCTCTTAGACAAGATGTTAATTCTTCTAAAAACACTGGAAAGGGGATAATTTATGCAATTCTGAGAGAAAAAATGAATTCCAATAAAAAGTTAATATATTTCTTGCCGTTATCTTTAATTTTCATTCAAAACGTGCAAATGAAAAGAAAAAACAATAAAAAATCCTTTTTCTAAAAGAAATATATATATTTTTTCCCTTCAAATGGCTCGTATTACATTTTAAGTAACATGAAAAAGGGATTTTCTTCAAAATGTTGTTAAAACCAAAACAAAGGGTAGTTTATTTAACTTTAAAGAGAAAAAACAATACTCTATAGCGTACTATTCATGTTTTTAATTAAAACATGGAAATTCAAAGAAAAGTACTGAAAAATTAATTTTTGGAGGTAAAAACATACCTTTTTTCTAAGAAAAGATGGATTTGTCATAAAATTATTGTAAAACCTTGAAAAACGTTGAAAAATTGATAATTCAAATCGCATATGTTATACTTGTAAAGGGGGGTTTTGTGTAAAGTGCCTTTCTTCTTATTCTTCTGCAGCTGCTCCCATGTTGATATGAGGTCGCTGTTCCTCGCTAGTCTTCTGCACAAGGCCCGGTCCCAAACATCCTCTTCCCTCAATCCTCTCTCCCTCAGGTCTTCTCCGATGCAATCCTTTCACCTTTTCTTTGGTCTGCCACGTTGCCTTCTTCCCTCCACTTCCATATCAAGTATCCTTCTACTGACATACTCTTCCTCTGGTCTTTTGATGTGACCGAACCATTGCATTCTCCTTTCTTGTACTTTCTTTGTTACCTCCGTTACTTTGGCTGTTCCCCTTATAAGACTGTTTCTCACTTTATGCCTCCTTGTCACCCCAAGCATCCACTTTAACATTCTCATCTCAGCAACCTCCAACTTACTCTCTTGTGCCATCTTTATTGGCCACGTTTCCGCACCATACAACATTGCTGGTCTTACAACTGATTTAAACACTTTCCCCTTTACTCTTGCACTAATTTTTCGGTCACATAGCACTCCAGTTGGTCTTTTCCAATTTTTCCAGCCTGATTGGATACGGTGACTAATCTCTCCATCCAAGCTGCCATCCGCTGCTATGTGAGAGCCTAAGTATCTAAACTCCTTGGCCCCCTTTAACTTCACATCTTGCATCCATACCTCACTCTCCTGCCGACCATTAAAATTCAGATACTCCGTCGTCTCCCTGCTAATTCTCAAACCTCTCTCCTCCAATGCTCTTCTCCATCTCTCCAACTTTCTCTCAACACCATCTCTACTTTCATCTACCAAAACTATGTCATCCGCGAACAACATGGTCCACGGTCCACTCCTTTATATTTTGGACACTGTCATCCATGAGTAGGTTGAACAGGTATGGGCTCAGAGAAGATCCTTGGTGCAGACCCACTCTCACGCCGAACTCTTCCGTTGTTCCCACACTGCTCCTTACCCTCGTCTTTCAGCCTTCGTATATGTCCTGGTTCACCCTCACATACTTTTCAGACGCTCCATACTAGCCCAAACTTATTAGCGTGGCACTCTATCATACGCTTTTTCCAAATCAATGAAGATAAGGTGTAACTCTCTTTGTTTTTCTCCATACTTCTCCAACAGTTGTCTTAGCGCAAAGATTGCATCGGTAGTATTTCTCCCCGGCATAAATCCAAATTGTTCGTCTCCCACCAGTGTTTCTCCTCTTACTCTTCTCTCAATTATTCTTTCGCACAGTTTCATTGTATGCGACATTAATTTAATCCCTCTGGAATTCTTACAGTCTTGTATGTCTCCTTTTTCTTTGTATATTGGAACCACATCGCTGCATCTCCATGCATCTGGGATTTTCTCCTTCTCATAGATCTTATTTAGTAACCAGGATAACCACCCAATCCCTTCTTCTTCTAAACTCTTCCACACCTCTACAGGTATGTTATCCGGCCCTGTTGTCTTGCCGTCGTTCATCCTTCTTAATGCTTGTTTAACTTCCTCCCTTGAAATTGCTGTTGTTCTCCTGTCATTTGGTTCCCCTTCGTCCATCCCTGGGATGCTCTTGGGGTTTCCTCATTCAAAAGTGTCTTGAAATATTCCTTCCATCGCTCTTTTATTTCATTGTTATCAACAAGAACTCTCCCTTCCTTATTTTTAACCTGTTTGATATCCGTAAAATCCTTTGTTGACTTCTCCGTCTCTTGCTAGTGCAAATATCGTTTTCTCTCCTTCCCTTGTTTCTAATTTATCGTACATATCTTCCCTTGCTCTAGCTTTTGCTTGTGCTACTGCCCTCTTCGCTTCTTTATTTGCTTCTCTGTAGGCTCTTTCTTTTTCTTCATTTCCCATTCTGTCATATGTTTTCTTTGCCTCCTTCTTTTTCCTTAACTTTTTCTCTCACCTCATTATTCCACCACCAATTTTCCTTATCTTGTGGGGGGTCCTTGCCTGATGTTTTCCCAAATACTTCTTCTCCTATCCCAATTATGTGCTTGCTGTTTGTTGTCCATGTGTTTGGATCCTCAGTTTCTTCCATCTTGTCCAGCACTTTATTTTTAAACTCCGCTTTCAACTGTTCATCCTTTAACCTAAACCATTTAATTTTTTATGCCCGTTTTTGTCTGCCCTTTCTTTCTTCTTTCATCTCATAATCTATCACTATCAGCGTGCGTTGGGGTGTGACACTCTCGCCATTGATAAACTTAAAATTCTTTATTTCCTTCAGGTTATTTCTCCTACACATTAAGAAATCGATCTGACTTTTCCTTCCTCTACTGCAATATGTCCAAATCTGATTTTCCTGTTTCTTATAAAAAGTATTCAAGATTGCCATGTCGTAAGCCACTGCAAAATCCAACACCTTTTCACCTTCTTCATTCCTCTCTCCCACACCCCTTCCGCCATGTATTCTCTCAATAACATTTCTATTTCTTCCCACATGGCCATTCAGATCACCCCCAAGGAAGATTCTCTCTTCATCTCCCATCCCCCTAATTTGCTCATCCATCTGTTCCCAAAAATCCTCTTTCTCCTCAATACTACAGCCGACTTGTGGTGCGTAAGCACTGATGATGTTAAGTTTGTCTTTTCCATACATTAGCTTAATATCCATTACTCTGTCACTGCACCTGTTTACCTTCACAATATGCTTCTTCCACTCAGCATCCAATACCACTCCCACACCTCCTCTTCCTTCCTTGTTTGCTCCACTGTAAAATAGCTTGTAACCTTCTTCCACATCTCTGGCCTTGTTTCCACGCCATCTAGTCTCCTGGACACAAATGATGCTAATTTTTCTCCTCTTCATCACATCCGCTACTTCTCTACTCCTTCCCGTCATGCTCCCAACATTTAAGGAACCAACTCTTTGGGCTATCTTCTTTAGCCGTGCCCGCCCCGGACACGGTAGCCTTCTCTCACTTATCGCAGCAGCTAGGCGAGGCTCCTGCGCGTCGCATACAGGGGACGCCCTAGCTATATTCTCATACTCTTGACTTTGCTCCATGGTTTAAAAAGTTTTTATAGCTGGATGCCCTTCCTACCGCTAACCCTCCCCATTTATCCGGGCTTGGGACCGGCACTGAGTTGAGCTGGCTTGCTCCCCCAGTGGCTGGGTTGCTCCC
Organism: Callinectes sapidus; assembly: GCA_020233015.1. NCBI lineage: Eukaryota > Metazoa > Arthropoda > Malacostraca > Decapoda > Portunidae > Callinectes > Callinectes sapidus. The sequence goes on along the minus strand of CM035220.1, from coordinate 5,680,348 downwards.
CCAAAGGCTTGGTATTGTATAAACTGCCGTTAATACTCTTAAAAAAAGAAAAAACCTAATTTACGAAATTTTAGATAAAAAAAAAGTATATTGTAACATGATAAAGGTGTTTTCTACAAAATATTTTCAAACGTTTAAAAAGGTTGAAAATGGATACTTTGTACAGTTTCAGAGAAAGAAAATGTATATAGTGTTTATTTTCTTGTTTTTAATCAAAACTTTGAAATCAATAGAAAATGATTAAAAAATGACTTTCGGTGTAAAATCATATTTTTTTCGTAAAAGAGATGGTTTTCCTTGAAAAGTTGTAAATCTCCGAAAAACATTGAAAAAGGGTAATTTATGCAGTTTTAAAGAAAAAAAATATATTATCGTAAAATGAGGATAAAAGCATATATATAGGAAATTTGTGCAATTTTAGAGAAAAAAAATATTGTCGAGAAAAAGAATGTATTTTTTTGGTTTTCTCCCACCAACAAATGAAAATCAGAAAAAAACATAGAAAAAGTTTTTTTTTTAGGCACAATTTCCTTCTTTATTCAAATTGCATATATTATACTTGTAAAATGGGGTTTTGTTTAAAATACCGTTAATAATCCTAAAAACGTTGAAAAACACGTCAATTATGATTTCTTTTAAAAAAATATATATATATTGTCTATATATTCAGTGTTTTTTCTTTATTTTTTGATGAAAACATTCTCCTAATTAATTCTCCTAAAAACGCCGGAGAGGGGATAATTTATGCAATTTTGAGAGAAAAAAACTAATTCCAATAAAAAGTTAATACATTTCTTGCTTTTCCCTTCATTGTTATTCAAAACGTGCAAATGAAAAGAAAAAACACTGAAAAATCTTTTTTTTTTTTTAAAGAAATGTATATTTTTTTTCCTTGAAATGGTTTCCATTACATTTTATGTAACATGAAAAAGGGATTTTCTTCAAAATGTTGTTAAAACCAATAAAGAGGTTTAAATAGGGTAGTTTATGTAACTTTAATGAGAAAAAAAACAATACTCTATAGCGTACTGTTCATGTTTTTAATTAAAACATGGTAAATAAAGAAAATTACTGAAAAACTCACTTTTGAAAAATCCTTTTTCTAAAAGAAAAATATATATTTTTTCCTTGAAATGGCTTGTATTACATTTTATGTAACATGAAAAAGGGATTTTCTTCAAAATGTTGTTAAAACCAATTTAAAAGGTATAATTAGTGCAGTTTATGTAATTTTAAAGATAAAAAACAATACTCTATAACGTATTGTTTATGTTTTTAATCAAAACATGGAAATTTAAAGAAAATTACTGAAAATTCACTTTGTGAGGTTAAAATATACTTTTATTTCTAAGTGAAGATGAATTTCTCATAAAAATATTGTAAAACCCTGAAAAACGTTAAAAAGAAGGATAATTCAAATCGCATATGTTATACATGTAAAATTGGGTTTTCTGTAAAATGCCGTTAAATCTATTAAAAACTAAAAAAAAAACTAATTTATAAAATTTTAGATAAAAAAGTATATTGTAACATGAAAAATTTGTTTGCTGCAAAATATTTTCAAACATACAAAAAGGTTAAAAATGGGTACTTTGTACAATTTCAGAGAAAGAAAATGTATATATTGATTTTTTTTCTTGTTTTTAATCAAAACATTCAAACCAATGGAAAATGATTAAAAAAATTAATTTTGGTGTAAAATCATATTTTTTTTCGTAAAAGAGATTGTTTTACTTGAAAAGCTGTAAATCTCCGAAAAACATTGAAAAAGGGTCATTTATGCAGTTTTAGAGAAAAAAAAATACATTATCGTACAATAAGGATAAAAGCATAAAAATAATTAATTTGTGCAATTTTAGAGAAAAAAATATTGCCGAGAAAAAAATGTATTTTTTTTTTCTTATACCAACTAATGAAAATAAGAAAAAAACATTTAAAAAATTACTTTTTAGGCAGAATTTTCTTCTTTATTCAAATTGCATATTTTATACTTGTAAAAGGGGGTTTGTTTAAAATGCCGTTAATACTACTAAAAACGGTGAAAAACACGTCATTTATGATTTTTTCTCAGTAAAAAGTATATTGTCGCAATATTCAGTGTTTTTTGTTTATTTTTTTATGTAAACAATGAAATAGTCAGAAAATCATCGAAAGATGGTCTTTCTTAGAAAAGATGTAAGTTCTTCTAAAAACAGTGGAAAGGGGATAATTTATGCAATTTTTAGAGAAAAAAATGAATTCCAATGAAAAGTTAATAAATTTCTTGCTATTTCCTTCATTTTCATTGAAAACGTGCAAATGAAAAGAAAAAACACAGAAAAATCCTTTTTCTAAAAGAAATATATATATTTTTTCCTTGAAATGGCTTGTATTACATTTAATGTAACATAAAAAAATGATTTTCTTCAAAATGTTGTTAAAACCTATAATGTAACATGAAAAAAATATTTTATTCAAAATGTTGTTAAAACCTATAAAATATTTCAATAGGGTAGTTTATGTAGCTTTAAAGACTTAAAACAATACTCTATAGCGTACTGTTCCTGTGTTTAATTAAAAAATGGAAATTAAAAGAAAATTACTGAAAAACTCACTATTGGAGGTAAAAACATACTTTTTTTTTCTAAGGGAAGATGGATTTGTCATAAAAATATTGTAAAACCCTGAAAAACGTTGCAAAATGGATCATTCAAATCGCATACGTTATACTTGTAAATGTAAATTTGTGTAAAATGCCGTTAATACTTTTAAAAACTGGAAAAAAAATAATTTACGAAATTTTAGATAAAAAAGTATATTGTAACATGAAAAAGTTGTTTTCTACAAAATATTTAAAAACGTCCAAAAGGGTAAAAAATGTGTAATTTGTACAGCGTTAGGGAAAGAAAATGTATAGAGTGTTTATTTTCTTGTTTTTAATCAACAAATTGAAATCAATAGAAAATGATAAAAATGACTTTTGGTGTAAAATCATATTTTTTTCGAAAAAGAGATGGTTTTCATTGAAAAGTTGTAAATCTCCAAAAAACATTGAAAAAGAGTCATTAATGCAGTTTTAGAGAAAAAAATATATATTATCGTAAAATAAGGATAAAAATAGTTAATTTGTTCAATTTTAGGGTAAAAAAATATTGTCGAGAAAAAGAATGAATTTTTTTTGTTTTCATCCACCAACAAATGAAAAAAAGAAAAAAAAACATTGAAAAAGTCACTTTTTAGGCAGAATTTTCTTCTTTATTTAAATTGCATATATTATATTAGTAAAAGGGAGTTTTGTTTAGAATACCGTTAATACTCTTAAAAACGTTCAAAAACACGTCATTCATGATTTTTAAATTAAAACTTGAATGTTAAAAAAAGTAAGTGAAAAACTTACTTTTGGAGGTAAAAACATACTTTCTTTTGTAAGGGGAAATGGATTTGTCATAAAAATATTGTAAAACCCTGAAAAACGTTGAAAATTAGATAATTCAAATCGCATATATTATACTTGTAAAAGGGGGTTTTGTGTTAAATGCCGTTAATACTCTTAAAAACTGGAAAAAACCTAATTTACAAAATTTTAGATAAAAAAAGTATATTGTAATATGAAAAACTTGTTTTTTACAAAATATTTTCAAACGTTCAAAAAGGTTAAAAATGAGTATTTTATACAGTTTCAGAGAAAGAAAATGTATAGAGTAATTATTTTCTGATTTTTAATTAAAACATTTAAATCAATAGAAAATTATTAAAAAATGACTTTTGGTGTAAAATCATATTTTTTTTCGTAAAAGAGGTGGTATTCCTGTAAAAGTTGTAAATCTCAGAAAAACATTGAAAAAAAGGGTCATTCATGCAGTTTTAGAGAAAAAATAAATATTATCTTAAAATAAGGATAAAAGCATAAAAATAGATAATTTGTGCAATTTTAGAGAAAAAAAATATATTGTCGAGAAAAAGATTGTATTTTTTCGGTTTTTTCCACCAACAAATGAAAAGAAAAAACATTGAAAAAGTCACTTTTTTAGCAGAATTTTCTTCTTTATTCAAATTGTATATATTATACTGGTAAAAGGAGGTTTTGTTTAAAATACCTTTAATACTCCTAAAAACGTTCAAAACACGTCATTTATGATTTTTTTTCAGTAAAAAGTATATTGTCGCAATATTCAGTGTTTTTTGTGTATTTTTTTTATGAAAACAATGAAATAATCAGAAAATCTTCGAAAAATTCACTTTTTCGGTGAAGAAGAACTTTTTTCGTGAAATGGCATATATTCCTTTTTTCTGATCTAAATAAAAGATGGTCCTTCTTAGATAAGATGTTAATTTTCCTAAAAACGCTGTAAAGGCGATAATTTATGCAATTTTGAGAGAAAAAATGAATTCCAATAAAAAGGTAATAAATTCTTTGCTTTTTCCTTCATTTTCATTCAAAACATGAAATTGAAAAGAAGAAACACTGAAAAATCCTTTTTCTAAAAGAAATATATATTTTTTTCCTTAAAATGGCTTGTATTACATTTTATGTAACATGAAAAAGGGTTTTTCTTCAAAATGATGTTAAAATACATAAAAAGGTTTAAATAGGGTAGTTTGGTTTTGTCTTTAAAGACAAAACCAATACTCTACAGCGTACTGTTCATGTTTTTAATTAAAACCTGGAAATTCAAAGAAAATTACTGAAAAACTCACTTTTGGAGGTAAAAACATACTTCTTTATATAAACGAAGATTGATTTGCCATAAAAATATT
>CM035220.1:5649754-5667833 GCA_020233015.1 Callinectes sapidus | reverse complement strand
TTTTCACAATAATGCAACTTTTAATTACTCTACGTATGAGGTTGTTTTTAATGTGCATTATATTACTTGTTTAGTACCATTTCAATAATTATATGAGATTCAGCAAAGGCAAAATACAAATTTCTTTATTGATAATTAACAAAAGAAAAAATAACAAATGGAATCAATAAAATTACAGGATTTGCTAGAGTGTTTTTTATGGGCCTGTGAAGGGGCTGGGGAGTTTTTGTTTGGCTAGGGGACTTACCCACCCCCCGACACTTAATTTATATTTTTCCCCGGGAACAAAGAAAGAAGGTGGTCAATGTGTTTAACAGAGTATATTATCAAAGATAACAGACATTCAACCACTTCGGGCTGCAAAAGAAAAGGCGTAGAGACATGTGACACTGAGTTACACCCGTGAGCAATAACACCATCACCTGAGGACGCAGACAATAACCCGAATACTCCCCAATCTTACTCTCGCCAGGCTCCCAACGCCTGAACTCTGGCGACACAACACACCCCCGTGTCTTACCTCAAACCCGACGAATACTCACAAAAGACAATCTCCCACGTGTGACACGGCGCCCACGCCTGCGTCCGTACTCCCGAAACACTGCCAGCCAAGTTCCTTCAATTGGGCACACATGGAGCAGCGTCCCGCGCCAAGACGTGCCACATGTCTCTCCCCGCCACTACTCAAACTACACATACTTAACCATACAGATCTTTCCTTTCCACTCAATACATCTAATTCTCCCCCCAATTACACACTACACTCCCTTACAATAGTTTCCTCGTCCTTACACGAATACACACGGTAAAAATACAGTTGGGCAATATCGTCGCGCTTCTGGCAACACACACACACAGTGATCCCCTTGTATCAGGCCACCGGCCGCCTCCACCCAAACTCCCTCGCCCGCTAGGTTTGAATTCTGGACACTTACAAACTCGATATGTCAACCACTACAGGCCTAATGAGTGTAGGACTGTAGACAGTCACGGTAGTCACAGGTTATTATTGTGTGTTTGTGGGGGAGGGGGCGGGGGGCATGGACAAGGATCATGTATGAAAAGTGGGTAACGACCAGAAAAAAGTTTGGGAACCACTGGAATAGGATGTCTGCCGGAATGGAGGTAGGTTTATCACAGCGTGTCTCGTCAGGGCTGGTCAATATAGGTCATGATTTTGTAAGGTAAAAAAGACCCCGAAAATTTTCATCATCCTGAGTGTCTCTATATTGGTTATCTTTTTTTGTGGCCACTGTTTATTCTATTACTTTATGTATACGGCCTGATAAAGTCACACACACACACACACACACACACACACACACACACACACACACACACACACACACACACACACACACACACACACACACACACACACACACACACTTTTAAAACTATAAGAGTGCATGAGAGATTATAATAAATCTTGTTTCCATATCTACCTATCTATATATTTATCAAAACTATCTATCTATCTAAAAAAATACTACCTACATATACACGACCAACACAATCTTAACCAAACCAACTGAACATCCTTTCCCACTTCTTACCTCCTCAATATCAGTATCCTCCTGTAGTATATCACTAACTGTACTTATCTACACAATTTTCTTCTTTATTTCCACAGAAGTTTTTCGTATGCCCTTTCATGTGCCTATCTAGATACGGACCCTCCATATGTCCATTACTGTTCTTATCAAGAAACCGTTTGTACTCATCTGAAAACCGTATAAACTTATCTGAAAAACATATGTACTGATCTAAAAACCGTGTGTACTTATTTCGAAACCGTATGTACTTATCTGAAAACCGTATACACTTAAACTGAAAACCGTGTGTACTTATTTGGAAACCGTATGTACTTATCTGAAAACTGTGAGTTCTTATCTGAAAACCGTGATTACTTATTTGGAAAGTATGTACCGTCACTTCGTACTTCCTCATGGCCGCTGCATCCTTGTCTTTACTACGGCATCCTTAACCTCGAGAGAAAAATACATTTTTCCTCTAGTTTGGTCCTCGTCTTCATTACCGTGTCTTCCTCGTCTCCTTTCTTCCCTTCTCTCTCTCTCTCTCTCTCTCTCTCTCTCTCTCTCTCTCTCTCTCTCTCTCTCTCTCTCTCCTCCCTCCCTCCTCTCTCCTTCCCATGACTGCCTGCCTGCCTTACTTCGTCTCTCTCTCTCTCTCTCTCTCTCTCTCTCTCTCTCTCTCTCTCTCTCTCTCTCTCTCTCTCGCTCTCTCTCTCGCTCTCTCTCTCTCTCTCTCTCTCTCTCTCTCTCTCTCTCTCTCTCTCTCTCTCTCTCTCTCTCTCTCTCTCTCTCTCTCTCTCTCTCTCCATTTTTTTCTCACTGAATAACATGGATAACCAGTTAACTTTATCTTCACACAGCAGTTTTTCCAATGCACATATTTGTTGAGTTCTTGATCCTTGTTTCAGTCCTTCCAGTAGCACATCCATGAAGAATACACTCCCAAACACCTCAGCTTCTTTCTTTCCTACTTTCAATTACGTGTAGCTAATGGTAAAAGAAATAAAAAATGAATATTGTTGGTATAGGTGCAAGCGAAGCGAAGAGGGCAGTAGCACAAGCGAAAGCTAGAGCAAGGGAAGATATGTACGATAAATTAGAAACAAGGAAAGGAGAGAAAAGGATATTTGCACTAGCAAGAGAGAGGGAGAAGTCAACAAAGAATTTTACGCATATCAAACAGGTTAAAAATAAGGAAGGGAGAGTTCTTGTTGATGACAATGAAATAAAAGAGCGATGGAAGGAATATTTGAAGACAGTTTTGAATGAGGAAAACCCAGCAGCAGGGATGGACGAAGGGGAACCAAATGACAGGAGAACAACAACAATTTCAAGGGAGGAAGTTAAACAAGCATTAACAGGGATGAACGACGGCAAGGCAACAGGGCCGGATAACATACCTGTAGAGGTGTGGAAGAGTTTAGAAGAAGAAGGGATTGGGTGGTTATGCTGGTTACTAAATAAGATCTATGAGAAGGAGAAAATCCCAGATGCATGGAGATGCAGCGATGTGGTTCAAATATACAAAGAAAAAGGAGACATACAAGACTGTAAGAATTACAGAGGGATTAAATTAATGTCGCATACAATGAAACTGTACGAAAGAATAATTGAGAGAAGAGTAAGAGGAGAAACACTGGTGGGAGACGAACAATTTGGATTTATGCCGGGGAGAAGTACTACCGATGCAATCTTTGCGCTAAGGCAACTGTTGGAGAAGTATGGAGAAAAACAAAGAGAGTTACACCTTATCTTCATTGATTTGGAAAAAGCGTATGATAGAGTGCCACGCCAAGAAGTTTGGGCTAGTATGAGAAGGAAAGGAGCGTCTGAGAAGTATGTGAGGGTGATCCAGGACATGTACGAAGGCTCAAGGACGAGGGTAAGGAGCAGTGTGGGAACAACGAAGAGTTCGGCGTGAGAGTGGGTCTGTACCAAGGATCTTCTCTGAGCCCATACCTGTTCAACCTACTCATTGATGACAGTGTCCAAAATATAAAGGAGGAGGCACCGTGGACCATGTTTCGCGGATGACATAGTTTTGGTGGATGAAAGTAGAGATGGTGTTGAGAGAAAGTTGGAGAGAAGGAGAAGAGCATTGGAGGAGAGAGGTTTGAGAATTAGCAGGGAGAAGACGGAGTATCTGAATTTTATTGGTCGGCAGGAGAGGGAGGTATGGATGCAAGATGTGAAGGGCGCCAAGGAGTTTAGATACTTAGGCTCTCACATAGCAGCGGATGGCAGCTTGGATGGAGAGATTAGTCACCGTATCCAATCGGGCTGGAAAAATTGGAAAAGAACAACTGGAGTGCTATGTGACCGAAAAATTAGCGCAAGAGTAAAGGGGAAAGTGTTTAAATCAGTTGTAAGACCAGCAATGTTGTATGGTGCGGAAACGTGGCCAATAAAGATGGCACAAGAGAGTAAGTTGGAGGTTGCTGAGATGAGAATGTTAAGGTGGATGCTTGGGGTGACAAGGAGAGGTAAAGTGAGAAACAGTCTTATAAGGGGAACAGCCAAAATAACGGAGGTAACAAAGAAAGTACAAGGAAGGAGAATGCAATGGTTCGGTAACATCAAAAGACGAGAAGAAGAGTATGTCGGTAGAAGGATACTTGATGTGGAATCGGAGGGAAGAAGGCAACGTAGCAGACCAAAGAAAAGGTGGAATGATTGCATCGGAGAAGACCTAAGTGAGAGAGGATTGAGGGAAGAGGATGTTGGAGACCTGGCCTTGTGGAGAAGACAAGCGAAGAACCCCATATGAATATGGGAGCAGCTGCAGAAGAAGAAGAAGAAGAAAAACCTTATTCCTTTTTTCGGAACTAAATAAAAGATGGTCTTTCTAAGATAAGATGTTAATTCTCCTAAAAACGCTGGAAAGGGCATAATTCACGCAATTTTGAGAGAAAAAAATTAAATGCAATAAAAAGTTAATATATTTCTTGCTTTTTCCTTCATTTTCAATCAAAACATGGAAATGGAAAGAAAAAAAACACTGAAAAATCCTTTTTCTAAAAGAAATTTTTTTTTTCATTGAAATGGCTTGTATTACATTTAATGTAGCATTAAAAAGGGATTTTCTTCAAAATGTTGGTAAAACCAATAAAAAGGTTTAAATATGGTAGTTTATGTAACTTTAAAGAGACAAACAATACGCTAAAGCGTATTGTTCATGTTTTTTATTAAAACATAGAAATTCAAAGACAATTACTGAAAAACTCACTTTTGGAGGTAAAAACATACTTTTTTTCTAAGGGAAGATTGATTTGTCATAAAAATATTGTAAAACCCTTAAAAACGTTAAAAAATAGATAATTCAAATCGCATATGTTATACTTGTAAATGAGGGTTTTGTGTAAAATGCCGTTAATACTCTTAAAAACCGCAAAAAACCTATTTTATGAAATTTTAGATAGAGAAAATAGTATATTGTAAAATGAAAAACTTGTTTCCTACAAAATATTTTTTAAGGTCCAAAAAGGTTAAAAATGCGAACTTTGTACAGTTTCAGAGAAAGAAAATGTATATAGTGTTTATGTTCTTGTTTTTAATCAAAAAATTGAAATCAATAGAAAATTATTAAAAAATGACTTGGTGTAAAATCTTTTTTTTTTTCGTAAAAGAGATGGTTTTCCTTGAAACGTTGTAAATCTCCGAAAAACATTGAAAAACGGGTCATTTATGCAGTTTTAGAGAAAAAAATATATTATATTAAAATAAGGTTGTAAATCTCCGAAAAACATTGAAAAACGGGTCATTTATGCAGTTTTAGAGAAAAAAATATATTACAGTAAAATAAGGATATAAGCATAAAAATAAATATTTTGTGCAATTTTAGAGTAAAAAAATATTGTCGAGAAAAAGAAGGTTTTCTTCCACCAACAAATGAAAATAAGAAAAAAAAATTTAAAAAGTCTCTTTTTAGGCAGAATTTCTTCTTTATTCAAATTGCATATATTATACTTGGAAAAGGGGGTTTTGTTTAAAATGGCGTTAATACTCCTAAAAACGTAGAAAAACACGTCATTTATTATTTTTTTCCAGAAAAAGTATATTGTCGCAATATTTAGTGTTTTTTGTTTATTTTTTGAGGAAAACAATGAAATAAGCAGAAAATCATAAAAAAAATTCACTTTTTCGGTAAAAAAAGAACTTTTTTCGTGAAATGGCATATATTCCTTTTTTTCTTAACAATTAAAAGATTGTCTTTCCAAGATAAGATATTAATCCTCTTAAAAACGCTGGAAAGGGGATAATTTATGCAAATTTGAGAGAAAAAATGAATTGCAATAAAAAGTTAATATATTTCTTTCTTTTTCCTTCACTTTCAATCAAAACATGGAAATGAAAAGAAAAAACACTGAAAAATCGTTTTTCTCAAAGAAATATTTTTTTTTAACTGAAGTGGCTTGTGCTACATTTTCTGTAAAATGAAAAAAGGAATTTCTTCAAAATGTTGTTAAAACCAATAAAAAGGTTTAAATAGTGTAGTTTATGTAACTTTAAAGAGAAAAAAATATATAGTGTATTGGTTTTGTTTTTAATTAAAACATGAAAATTAAAATAAAATTACTAATATTACTATTGCAATTAATTTTTTTTCTCTCAAAACTGCATAAATTATCTCCTTTTCTGCGTTTTTAAGAGAATTACATCTCATCTAAAAAAGACCATCTTTTTTTAGTTAAGGAGAAAAAAAATATATGCCATTACACGAAAAAAGTTCCTTTTCACCGAAAAAGTAGATTTTTCGATGATTTTCTGCTTATTTCATTGTTTTCATAAAAAAATAAACAAAAAACAATGGATATTGCGACAATATATTTTTTCTCAAAAATTTAATTAATGACGTGTTTTTCAACGTTTTTAGGAGTAATAACGGCATTTTAAACAAAACCCCATTTTAAAGTGTAATATATGCAATTTGTATAAAGACAAAACTTCTGCCTAAAAACAGACTTTTTCAATGTTTTTATTTTATTTTCATTTTTTGGTGAAAGAAAACCAAAAAATACAATCTTTTTTGCGACAATATTTCTTTTCTGTAACATTGCACAAACAACCCATTTTTATGTTTTTATCTTTATTTTACGGTAATATTTTTTTCTCCAAAAATGCATAAATGACCCTTTTTTCAATGTTTTTCAGAGATTTAGAAAAAAGCATGTTTTTACATCCAAAAGTGAGTTTTCCAGTAATTTTGTTTTAATTTTCATGTTTTAATTAAAAACAAGACCAATACGGTATATATTTTTATCTCTTTAAAGTTACATAAACTAACGAATTTAAACCTTAACCTAACCTAACGTATTTAAACCTTTTATTTGTTGGTGGAGGAAAACTATAAAATACATTCTTCTTTCGGACAATATTTCTTTTCTCTAAAATTGCACAAACTACCCATTTTTATGTTTTTATCCTTATTTGAGGATAATATATCTTTTTCTCTTAAAACTGCATAAATGAACCATTTTTCAATGTTTTTCAGAGTTTTAGAAAAAAATATGTTTTTATATCCAAAAGTGAGTTTTTCAGTAATTTATTTTCATTTTCATGTTTTAATTAAAAACAAGACCAATACACTATATATTTTTTTCTCTTTAATGTTACGTAAACTACCCTATTTATACCTTTTTATTGGTCTTAACAATATTTTGAAGAAAATCCCTTTTTCATGTTACATAAAATGTAATACAAGCCATTTCAATAAAAATATATATATTTCTTTTAGAAAATGGATTTTTCAGTATTTTTTCTTTACATTTCCATGTTTTGTTTGAAAATGAAGGAAAAAGCAAGAAATATATTAACTTTTTATTGCAATTCATCTTTTTTCTTTCAAAATTGCATAAATTATCCCGTTTTCAGCGTTTTTAGAAAAATTAACATTTCATCTAAGAAAGAGCATCTTTTTTTAGTTAAAAATAAAGGAATATATGCCATTTCACGAAAAAAGTTCCTTTTCACCGGAAAAGTAGATTTTTCGATGATTTTCTGCTTATTTCATTGTTTTCATAAAAGATAAACAAAAAACAATTAAAATTGCGACAACATACTTTTTTCTCAAAAATTTCATAAATGACATGTTTTTCAACGTTTTTTAGAGTATTAACGGCATTTTACACAAAACCCTCTTTAATAAGTATAATATATGAAATTTGTATAAAGACAAAATTTCTGCCTAAAAAGTTACTTTTTCGATGTTTTTATCTTATTTTCATTTGTTGGTGGAAGAAAACCACAAAATATATATATTTTTTGCGACAATATTTCATTTCTCTAAAATTGCACAAACTACCCATTTTTATGTTTTTAACCTTATTTTACGATTTTTTTTCTCTATAACTGCATAAATGACCCTTTTTTCAATGTTTTTCAGAGATTTAGAAAAAAAGTATGTTGTTACATTCAAAAGTGAGTTTTTCTGTAATTTTCTTTTAAGCTTCATGTTTTAATTAAAAACAAGACCAATACACTATATATTTTTATCTCTTTAAAGTTACATAAACTACCCTATTTAAACCTTTTTACTGGATTTAACAACATTTTGAGGAAAATCCCTTTTTCATGCTACATAAAATGTAATACAAGCCATTTCAATAAATAAATTATATATTACTTTTTAGAAAAAGGGTTTTTCAGTATTTTTTCTTTACATTTCCATGTCTTAATTTAAAATTAAGGAAAAAGCAAGAAATATATTAACATTTTATTGCAATTCAATTTTTTTTCTCAAAATTGCATAAATTATCCCCATTTCAGCGTTTTTAGGAGAATTAACATCTTATCTAAGAAAGACCTTCATTTTTTAGTTAAGAAGAAAGGAATATATGCCATTTCACGAAAAAAGTTCCTTTTCAACGGAAAAGTAGCTTTTTCGATGATTTTCTGCTTATATTATTGTTTTCATAAAAATAAACAAAAAGCAATGAATATTGCGACAATATACTTTTTTTTTCTCAAAAATTTCATAAATGACGTGTTTTTCAACGTTTTTAGGAGTATTAACAGCATTTTACACAAAACTCCATTTTACAAGTACAGTATAACATATGCAATATATATAAAGACAAAATTTCTGCCTAAAAAGTGACTTTTTCAATGTTTTTATCTTATTTTCATTTGTTGGTGAAAGAAAACCAAAAAATACATTCTTTTTTGCGACAATATTTCTTTTCTGTAAAATTGCACAAACTACCCATTTTTATGTTTTTATCTTTATTTTACGGTAATATTTTTTTCTCCAAAAATGCATAAATGACCCCTTTTTTCAATGTTTTTCAGTGATTTAGAAAAACATATGTTTTTACATCCAAAAGTGAGTTTTTCAGTAATTTTCTTTTAATTTTCATGTTTTAATTAAAAACAAGACCAATACACTATATATTTTTATCTCTTTAAAGTTACATAAACTAACGTATTTAAACCTTTCTATTGGTTTTAACAACATTTTGAAGAAAATCCTTTTTTCTTGTTATATAAAATGTAATACAAGCCATTTCAATAAAAAAAATTATATATTTCTTTTTAGAAAAAGGAAAGGATTTTTCAGTATTTGTTCTTTACATTTCCACGTTTTAATTGAAAATGAAGGAAAAAGGAAGAAATATATTAACGTTTTATTGCAATTCATTTTTTTTTCTTTCAAAATTGCATAAATTATCCCCTTTTCAGCGTTTTTAGGATAATTAACAATTCATCTAAGAAAGACCATCTTTTTTTTTTTTTTGTTAAGAAGAAAGGAATATATGCCATTTCACGAAAAAAGTTCCTTTTCACCAAAAAGTATATTTTTCGCTGATTTTTTGCTTATGTAATTGTTTTCATTAAAAAAATAAACAAAAAACAATGAATATTGCGACAATATATTTTTTTTCTAAAAAATTTCATAAATGACGTGTTTTTCAACGTTTTTAGGAGTATTAACGTCATTTTACACAAAACCCCCTTTTACAAGAATGATATATGCAATATGTATAAAAGCAAAATTTCTGCCTAAAAAGTGATTTTTTCAATGTTTTTATCTTATTTTCATTTGTTGGTGGAAGAAAACTAAAAAGTGTGTTCTTTTTTGCGACAACATATCTTTGCTCTAAAATTGCACAAACTGCCCATTTTTATGTTTTTATTTATTCCTTATTTTACGCTAATAGTTTTTTTTTTCTCTAAAACTGCATAAATGTTTTTCAGAGATTTAGAAAAAAAGTATGTTTTTACATCCAAAAGCAAGTTTTTCAGTAATTTTCTTTTAATTTTTGTTTTAATTAAAAACAAGACCAATACTCTCCATATTTTTTTCTCTTTAAAGTTACATAAACTACACTCTTTTAAACCTTTTCATTGGTTTTAACAACATTTTGAAGAAAACCCCTTTTTCATGTTACATAAAATGTAATACAATCCATTTCAATGAAAAAATATATATATTTCTTTTAGAAAAAGGATTTTTCAGTGTTTTTTCTTTACATTTCCATGTTTTAATTGAAAATGAAGGTAAAAGCAAGAAATATATTAACTTTTTATTGCAATTCATTTTTTTTTCCTCTCAAAATTGCATAAATTATCCCCTTTTCAGCGTTTTTAGGAGAATTAACATCTCATCTAAGAAAGACCATCTTTTTTTAGTTTATATGAAAGGAATATATGCCATTTCACGAAAAAAGTTCCTTTTCACCGGAAAAGTAGATTTTTCGATGATTTTCTGCTTATTTCATTGTTTTCATTAAGAAATAAACAAAAAATAATTAATATTGCGACAATATACTTTTTTCTAAAAAAAATCATAAATGACGTGTTTTTCAACGTTTTTAGGAGTATTAACGCCATCTTAAACAAAACTCTTTTTTACAGGTATAATATAAGCAATTTGTATTAAGACAAAATTTTTGCCTAAAAAGTGACTTTTGCAATATTTTTATCTTATTTTCATTTGTTGGTAGAAGAAAACCAAAAAATACAATTTTTTTCGACAATATTTTTTTTCTCTAAAATTACAAAAGTACCCATTTTTATGTTTTATCCTTATTTTACGATAAATTCTTTTTTCTCTAAAGCTGCATAAACGACCATTTTTTCGTTTTTTCAGAGATTTAGAAAAAACGTATGTTTTTACATCCAAAAGTGAGTTTTTCAGTAATTTTCATTTAATTTTAATGTTTTAATTAAAAACAAGACCAATATACTAAATATTTTGTTCTCTTTAAAATTACATAAACTAGCCTATTTAAACCTTTTTATTGGATTTAACTACAATTTTAAGAAAATCCTTTTTTCATGTTACATAAAATGTAATACAAGCCATTTCATTGAAAAAAAATATATATTTGTTTTAGAAAAACGATTTTTCAGTGTTTTTTCTTTACATTTCCATGTTTTTTATTGAAAATGAAGGAAAAAGCAAGAAATATATCAACTTTTTATAGCAATTCATTTTTTTTTCTCTAAAAATTACATAAATTATCCCCTTTTCAGCGTTTTTAGAAGAATTGACATCTCATCTAAGAAAAACCATCATTTTTTAGTTAAAAAGAAAGGAATATATGCCATTTCACGAAAAAAGCTCCTTTTCACTGGAAAAGTAGATTTTTTGATGATTTTCTGCTTATTTAATTGTTTTCATAAAAAAAAATCAACAAAAAACCATGAATATTGCGACAATATACTTTTTTCTCAAAAAATTTCAGAAATGACGTGTTTTTCAACGTTTTTAGGAGTATTAACGGCATTTTACATAAATCCCCATTTTACAAGAATAATATATGCAATTTGTATAAAGACAAATTTTCTGCCTAGAAAGTGACTTTTTCAATGTTTTTATCTTATTTTCATTTGTTGGTGGAAGAAAACCAAAAAATTCTTTTTTTCTTTTTTTGCGACAATATTTCTTTTCTCTAAAATTGCACAAACTAACCATTTTTATGTTTTTATCCTTATTTGACGATAACA
Organism: Callinectes sapidus; assembly: GCA_020233015.1. Taxonomy (NCBI): domain Eukaryota; kingdom Metazoa; phylum Arthropoda; class Malacostraca; order Decapoda; family Portunidae; genus Callinectes; species Callinectes sapidus. Next base: position 5,656,350 of record CM035220.1, on the reverse strand, counting down.
TATTTTTTTCTCTAAAACTGCATAAATGACCCTTTTTTTAATGTTTTTCAGAGATTTAGAGAAAAGTATGTTTTTACATCCAAAAGTGAGTTTTTCAGTAATTTTCTTTTAATTTTCATGTTTTAATTAAAAACAAGACCAATACACTATATATTTTTATCTCTTTAAAGTTACATAAACTACCCTATTTAAACCTTTTTATTGGTTTTAACATTTTGATGAAAATCCCTTTTCAATGTTATATAAAATGTAATACAAGCCATTTCAATGAAAAAAAATATATGTTTCTTTTAGAAAATTCATTTTATATGCCATTTTACGTAAAAAGTTCCTTTTCACCGGAAAAGTAGATTTTTCGATGATTTTATTGCTTATTTCATTGTTTTCATAAAAAAAAATAAACAAAAAACCAATGAATATTGCGACAATATACTTTTTTTTCTAAAAAAATTTATAAATGACGTGTTTTTCAACGTTTTTAGGAGTATTAATGGCATTTTACAGAAAACCCCATTTTACAAGTATAATATATGCAATTTGTATAAAGACAAAATGTCTGCCTAAAAATATAATTTTTCAATGTTTTTATCTTTTTTTCATTTATTGGTGGAAGAAAACCAAAAAATACATTCTTTTTTGCGAAAATGTTTCTTTTCTCTAAAATTGCACAAACTACCCATTTTTATGTTTTTATCCTTATTTTACGAGAATATATTTTTTTCTCTAAAACTGCATTGATTTGGAAAAAGCGTATGATAGAGTGCCACGCCAAGAAGTGTGGGCTAGTATGAGAAGGAAAGGAGCGTCTGAGAAGTATGTGAGGGTGATCCTGGACATGTACGAAGGCTCAAGGACGAGGGTAGGGACCAGTGTGGGAACAACGGAAGAGTTCGGCGAGAGAGTGGGTCTGCACCAAGGATCTTCTCTGAGCCCATACCTGTTCAACCTACTCATGGATGACAGTGTCCAAAATATAAAGGAGGAGGCACCGTGGACCATGTTTCACGGATGACATAGTTTTGGTGGATGAAAGTAGAGATGGTGTTGAGAGAAAGTTGGAGAGATGGAGAAGAGCATTGGAGGAGAGAGGTTTGAGAATTAGCAGGGAGAAGACGGAGTATCTGAATTTTAATGGTCGGCAGGAGAGTGAGGTATGGATGCAAGATGTGAAGTTAAAGGGGGCCAAGGAGTTTAGATACTTAGGCTCTCACATAGCAGCGGATGGCAGCTTGGATGGAGAGATTAGTCACCGTATCCAATCGGGCTGGAAAAATTGGAAAAGAACAACTGGAGTGCTATGTGACCAAAACATTAGTGCAAGAGTAAAGGGATAAGTGTTTAAATCAGTTGTAAGACCAGCAATGTTGTATGGTGCGGAAACGGGGCCAATAAAGAGAGCACAAGAGAGTAAGTTGGAGTTTGCTGAGATGAGAATGTTAAGGTGGATGCTTGGGGTGACAAGGAGAGGTAAAGTGAGAAACAGTCTTATAAGGGGAACAGCCAAAATAACGGAGGTAACAAAGAAAGTACAAGGAAGGAGAATGCAATGGTTCGGTCACATCAAAAGACGAGAAGAAGAGTATGTCGGTAGAAGGATACTTGATGTGGAATCGGAGGGAAGAAGGCAACGTAGCAGACCAAAGAAAAGGTGGAATGATTGCATCGGAGAAGACCTAAGTGAGAGAGGATTGAGGGAAGAGGATGTTGGAGACCTGGCCTTGTGGAGAAGACTAGCGAAGAACAGTGACCCCATATGAATATGGGAGCAGCTGCAGAAGAAGAAGAAGAAGAAAAACCTTATTCCTTTTTTCGGAACTAAATAAAAGATGGTCTTTCTAAGATAAGATGTTAATTCTCCTAAAAACGCTGGAAAGGGCATAATTCACGCAATTTTGAGAGAAAAAAATTAAATGCAATAAAAAGTTAATATATTTCTTGCTTTTTCCTTCATTTTCAATCAAAACATGGAAATGGAAAGAAAAAAAACACTGAAAAATCCTTTTTCTAAAAGAAATTTTTTTTTTCATTGAAATGGCTTGTATTACATTTAATGTAGCATTAAAAAGGGATTTTCTTCAAAATGTTGGTAAAACCAATAAAAAGGTTTAAATATGGTAGTTTATGTAACTTTAAAGAGACAAACAATACGCTAAAGCGTATTGTTCATGTTTTTTATCAAAACATAGAAATTCAAAGACAATTACTGAAAAACTCACTTTTGGAGGTAAAAACATACTTTTTTTCTAAGGGAAGATTGATTTGTCATAAAAATATTGTAAAACCCTTAAAAACGTTGAAAAATAGATAATTCAAATCGCATATGTTATACTTGTAAATGAGGGTTTTGTGTAAAATGCCGTTAATACTCTTAAAAACCGCAAAAAACCTATTTTATGAAATTTTAGATAGAGAAAATAGTATATTGTAAAATGAAAAACTTGTTTCCTACAAAATATTTTTTAAGGTCCAAAAAGGTTAAAAATGCGAACTTTGTACAGTTTCAGAGAAAGAAAATGTATATAGTGTTTATGTTCTTGTTTTTAATAAAAAAATTGAAATCAATAGAAAATTATTAAAAAATGACTTGGTGTAAAATCTTTTTTTTTTTCGTAAAAGAGATGGTTTCCCTTGAAATGTTGTAAATCTCCGAAAAACATTGAAAAACGGGTCATTTATGCAGTTTTAGAGAAAAAAATATATTATATTAAAATAAGGATAAAAGCATAAAAATAAATATTTTGTGCAATTTTAGAGCAAAAAAATATTGTCGAGAAAAAGAATTATATTTTTGGTTTTCTTCCACCAAGAAATGAAAATAAGAAAAAAAAAAATTTGAAAAAGTCTCTTTTTTGGCAGAATTTCTTCTTTATTCAAATTTCATATATTATACTTGTAAAAAGGGGTTTTGTTTAAAATGGCGTTAATTCTCCTAAAAACGTAGAAAAACACGTCATTTATGATTTTTTTTCAGAAAAAGTATATTGTCGCAATATTTAGTGTTTTTTGTTTATTTTTTGAGGAAAACAATGAAATAAGCAGAAAATCATAAAAAAATTCACTTTTTCGGTAAAAAAAGAACTTTTTTCGTGAAATGGCATATATTCCTTTTTTTCTTAACAATTAAAAGATTGTCTTTCCAAGATAAGATATTAATCCTCTTAAAAACGCTGGAAAGGGGATAATTTATGCAAATTTGAGAGAAAAAATGAATTGCAATAAAAAGTTAATATATTTCTTTCTTTTTCCTTCACTTTCAATCAAAACATGGAAATGAAAAGAAAAAACACTGAAAAATCGTTTTTCTCAAAGAAATATTTTTTTTTAACTGAAGTGGCTTGTGCTACATTTTCTGTAACATGAAAAAAGGAATTTCTTCAAAATGTTGTTAAAACCAATAAAAAGGTTTAAATAGTGTAGTTTATGTAACTTTAAAGAGAAAAAAATATATAGTGTATTGGTTTTGTTTTTAATTAAAACATGAAAATTAAAATAAAATTACTAATATTACTATTGCAATTAATTTTTTTTCTCTCAAAACTGCATAAATTATCTCCTTTTCTGCGTTTTTAAGAGAATTACATCTCATCTAAAAAAGACCATCTTTTTTTAGTTAAGGAGAAAAAAATATATGCCATTACACGAAAAAAGTTCCTTTTCACCGAAAAAGTAGATTTTTCGATGATTTTCTGCTTATTTCATTGTTTTCATAAAAAAATAAACAAAAAACAATGGATATTGCGACAATATATTTTTTCTCAAAAATTTAATTAATGACGTGTTTTTCAACGTTTTTAGGAGTAATAACGGCATTTTAAACAAAACCCCATTTTAAAGTGTAATATATGCAATTTGTATAAAGACAAAACTTCTGCCTAAAAACAGACTTTTTCAATGTTTTTATCTTATTTTCATTTGTTGGTGAAAGAAAACCAAAAAATACAATCTTTTTTGCGACAATATTTCTTTTCTGTAACATTGCACAAACAACCCATTTTTATGTTTTTATCTTTATTTTACGGTAATATTTTTTTCTCCAAAAATGCATAAATGACCCTTTTTTCAATGTTTTTCAGAGATTTAGAAAAAAGCATGTTTTTACATCCAAAAGTGAGTTTTCCAGTAATTTTGTTTTAATTTTCATGTTTTAATTAAAAACAAGACCAATACGGTATATATTTTTATCTCTTTAAAGTTACATAAACTAACGAATTTAAACCTTAACCTAACCTAACTTAACCTTAACCTAACCTAACGTATTTAAACCTTTTATTTGTTGGTGGAGGAAAACTATAAAATACATTCTTCTTTCGGACAATATTTCTTTTCTCTAAAATTGCACAAACTACCCATTTTTATGTTTTTATCCTTATTTGAGGATAATATATCTTTTTCTCTTAAAACTGCATAAATGAACCATTTTTCAATGTTTTTCAGAGATTTAGAAAAAAATATGTTTTTATATCCAAAAGTGAGTTTTTCAGTAATTTATTTTCATTTTCATGTTTTAATTAAAAACAAGACCAATACACTATATATTTTTTTCTCTTTAAAGTTACGTAAACTACCCTATTTATACCTTTTTATTGGTCTTAACAATATTTTGAAGAAAATCCCTTTTTCATGTTACATAAAATGTAATACAAGCCATTTCAATAAAAATATATATATTTCTTTTAGAAAATGGATTTTTCAGTATTTTTTCTTTACATTTCCATGTTTTGTTTGAAAATGAAGGAAAAAGCAAGAAATATATTAACTTTTTATTGCAATTCATCTTTTTTCTTTCAAAATTGCATAAATTATCCCGTTTTCAGCGTTTTTAGAAAAATTAACATTTCATCTAAGAAAGAGCATCTTTTTTTAGTTAAAAATAAAGGAATATATGCCATTTCACGAAAAAAGTTCCTTTTCACCGGAAAAGTAGATTTTTCGATGATTTTCTGCTTATTTCATTGTTTTCATAAAAGATAAACAAAAAACAATTAAAATTGCGACAACATACTTTTTTCTCAAAAATTTCATAAATGACATGTTTTTCAACGTTTTTTAGAGTATTAACGGCATTTTACACAAAACCCTCTTTAATAAGTATAATATATGAAATTTGTATAAAGACAAAATTTCTGCCTAAAAAGTTACTTTTTCGATGTTTTTATCTTATTTTCATTTGTTGGTGGAAGAAAACCACAAAATATATTTTTTTTGCGACAATATTTCATTTCTCTAAAATTGCACAAACTACCCATTTTTATGTTTTTAACCTTATTTTACGATTTTTTTTTCTCTATAACTGCATAAATGACCCTTTTTTCAATGTTTTTCAGAGATTTAGAAAAAAAGTATGTTCTTACATTCAAAAGTGAGTTTTTCTGTAATTTTCTTTTAAGCTTCATGTTTTAATTAAAAACAAGACCAATACACTATATATTTTTATCTCTTTAAAGTTACATAAACTACCCTATTTAAACCTTTTTACTGGATTTAACAACATTTTGAGGAAAATCCCTTTTTCATGCTACATAAAATGTAATACAAGCCATTTCAATAAATAAATTATATATTACTTTTTAGAAAAAGGGTTTTTCAGTATTTTTTCTTTACATTTCCATGTCTTAATTTAAAATTAAGGAAAAAGCAAGAAATATATTAACATTTTATTGCAATTCAATTTTTTTTCTCAAAATTGCATAAATTATCCCCATTTCAGCGTTTTTAGGAGAATTAACATCTTATCTAAGAAAGACCTTCATTTTTTAGTTAAGAAGAAAGGAATATATGCCATTTCACGAAAAAAGTTCCTTTTCAACGGAAAAGTAGCTTTTTCGATGATTTTCTGCTTATATTATTGTTTTCATAAAAATAAACAAAAAGCAATGAATATTGCGACAATATACTTTTTTTTTCTCAAAAATTTCATAAATGACGTGTTTTTCAACGTTTTTAGGAGTATTAACAGCATTTTACACAAAACTCCATTTTACAAGTACAGTATAACATATGCAATATATATAAAGACAAAATTTCTGCCTAAAAAGTGACTTTTTCAATGTTTTTATCTTATTTTCATTTGTTGGTGAAAGAAAACCAAAAAATACATTCTTTTTTGCGACAATATTTCTTTTCTGTAAAATTGCACAAACTACCAATTTTTATGCTTTTATCTTTATTTTACGGTAATATTTTTTTCTCCAAAAATGCATAAATGACCCTTTTTTCAATGTTTTTCAGAGATTTAGAAAAACATATGTTTTTACATCCAAAAGTGAGTTTTTCAGTAATTTTCTTTTAATTTTCATGTTTTAATTAAAAACAAGACCAATACACTATATATTTTTATCTCTTTAAAGTTACATAAACTAACGTATTTAAACCTTTCTATTGGTTTTAACAACATTTTGAAGAAAATCCTTTTTTCTTGTTATATAAAATGTAATACAAGCCATTTCAATAAAAAAAATTATATATTTCTTTTTAGAAAAAGGATTTTTCAGTATTTGTTCTTTACATTTCCACGTTTTAATTGAAAATGAAGGAAAAAGGAAGAAATATATTAACGTTTTATTGCAATTCATTTTTTTTCTTTCAAAATTGCATAA
>CM035220.1:5624789-5636201 GCA_020233015.1 Callinectes sapidus | reverse complement strand
GCAATTTGTATTAAGACAAAATTTTTGCCTAAAAAGTGACTTTTGCAATGTTTTTATCTTATTTTCATTTGTTGGTGGAAGAAAACAAAAAAAAAATACATTTTTTTTTTCGACAATATTTCTTTTCACTAAAATTACACAAGTACCCATTTTTATGTTTTATCCTTATTTTACGATAAAAAATTTTTTTTCTCTAAAACTGCATAAATGACCATTTTTTCGTTTTTTTCAGAGATTTAGAAAAAACATGCTTTTACATCCAAAAGTGTGTTTTTCAGTAATTTTCATTTAATTTTAATGTTTTAATTAAAAACAAGACCAATATACTAAATATTTTTTTCTCTTTAAAATTACATAAACTAGCCTATTTAAACCTTTTTATTGGTTTTAACTACAATTTGAAGAAAATCCTTTTTTCATGTTACATAAAATGTAATACAAGCCATTTCAATGAAAAAAATATATATTTGTTTTAGAAAAAGGATTTTTCAGTGTTTTTTCTTTACATTTCCATGTTTTTATTGAAAATGAAGTAAAAAGCAAGAAATATATTAACTTTTTATTGCAATTAATTTTTTTTTCTCTAAAAATTGCCTAAATTATCCATTTTTCAGCGTTTTTAGGAGAATTAACATCTCATCTAAGAAAAACCATCATTTTTTAGTTAAGAAGAAAGGAATATATGCCATTTCACGAAAAAAGCTCCTTTTCACCGGGAAAGTAGATTTTTTGATGATTTTCTGCTTATTTCATTGTTTTCATAAAAAAAGAATAAACAAAAAACCATGAATATTGCGACAATATACTTTTTTCTCAAAAATTTCAGAAATGACGTGTTTTTCAACGTTTTTAGGAGTATTAACGGCATTTTACATAAACCCCCATTTTACAAGTATAATATATGCAATTTGTATAAAGACAAAATTTCTGCCTAAAAAGTGACTTTTTCAATGTTTTTATCTTATTTTCATTTGTTGGTGGAAGAAAACCAAAAAATACATTTTTTTGCGACAATATTTATTTTTTCTAAAATTGCACAAACTACCCATTTTTATGTTTTTATCCTTTTTTTACGATAATATATTTTTTTCTCTAAAACTGCATAAATGACCTTTTTTTAATGTTTTTCAGAGATTTAGAGAAAAAATATGTTTTTACATCCAATAGTGAGTTTTTCAGTAATTTTCTTTTAATTTTCATGTTTTACTTAAAAACAAGACCAACACACTATATATTTTTATCTCTTTAAAGTTACATAAACTACCCTATTTAAACCTTTTTATTGTTTTTAACATTTTGATGAAAATCCCTTTTCCATGTTATATAAAATGTAATACAAGCCATTTCAATAAAAAAATATATATATATATTTCTTTTAGAAAATTGATTTTATATGCCATTTTACGTAAAAAGTTCCTTTTCATCGGAAAAGTAGCTTTTTCGATGATTTTATGCTTATTTCATTGTTTTCATAAAAAAATAAACAAAAAACAATGAATATTGCGACAATATACTTTTTTTCTAAATTTTTTTATAAATGACGTGTTTTTCAACGTTTTTAGGAGTATTAATGGCATTTTACAGAAAACCCCATTTTACAAGTATAATATGTTCAATTTGTATAAAGACAAAATGTCTGCCTAAAAATAGAATTTTTCAATGTTTTTATCTTATTTTCATTTGTTGGTGGAAGAAAACCAAAAAATACATTCTTTTTTGCGAAAATTTTTCTTTTCTCTGAAATTGCACAAACTACCCATTTTTATGTTTTTATCCTTATTTTACGAGAATATATTTTTTTCTCTAAAACTGCATAAATGACCCTTTTTTTAATGTTTTTCAGAAATTTAGAAAAAAGTATGTTTTTACAGCCAAAAGTGAGATTTTTAGTAGTTTTCTTTTAATTTTCATGTTTTAATTAAAAACAAGTCCAATACACTATATATTTTTTTCTTGTTAAAGTTACATAAACTACCCTATTTAAACCTTTTTATTGGTTTTAACAACATTTTGAAGAAAATCCTTTTTTCATGTTACATAAAGTGTAATGGAAGCCATTTCATTGAAAAAAAATATACATTTCTCTTAGAAAATTGATTTTTCAGTTTTTTTTCTTTACATTTCCATGTTTTGTTTGAAAATGAAGGAAAAAGCAAAAAATATATATAATATAATAAATATATAACTTTTTGTAGCAATTCTTTTTTTTTCTCTCAAAAATGCATAAAATATCAACTTTCAGCGTTTTTAGGAGAATTAACATCTCATCTAAGAAAGACCATTTTTTTTAGTTAAGAAGAAAGGAATGATATGCCATTTCAGGAAAAAAGTTCATTTTCACCGAAAAAGAGAATTTTTCGATGATTTTCTGCTTATTTAATTTTTTTCATAAAAAATGAACAAAAACCAATGAATATTGCGACAATATACTTTTTTCTCAAAATTTTCATAAATGACGTGTATTTCAACGTTTTTAGGAGTATTAACGGCATTTTACAGAAAACCACCTTTTACAAGTATAATATATGCAATTTGTATAAAGAAAAAATTTCTGCCTAAAAAGTGACTTTTTCAATTTTTTTTTTTATCATATTTTCATTTCTTGGTGGAAGAAAACCAAAAAATACATTCTTTTTTGCGACAATATTTCATTTCTCTAAAATTGCACAAACTACCAATTTTTATGTTTTTATCCTTATTTTACGATAATATTTTTTTCTCTAAAACTGCATAAATGAACTTTTTTTCAATATTTTTCAGAGATTTAGAAAAAAAAGTATATTTTTACATCCAAAAGTGAGTTTTTCAGTAATTTTCTTTTAATATTCATGTTTTAATTAAAAACAAGACCAACACACTATATATTTTTATCTCTTTAAAGTTACATAAACTACCCTATTTAAACATTTATATTGGTTTTAACAACATTTTGAAGAAAATACTTTTTTCATGTTATATAAAATGTAATACAAGCCATTTCAATAAAAAAATTATATATTTCTTTTTAGAAAAAGGATTTCTCAGTATTTTTTCTTTACATTTCCATATTTTAATTGAAAATTAAGGAAAAAGCAAGAAATATATTAACGTTTTATTGCAATTCATTTCAACCAAAAGTGAATTTTTCAGTAATTTTCTTTTAATTTTCATGTTTCAATTAAAAACAAGACCAAAACAGTATATATATTTTTTGTTTTTAAAGTTACATAAACTACCCTATTTAAACAAAAATCCCTGTCACAAGTATAATATATGCAATTTGAATAAAGAAGAAAATTCTGCCTAAAAAGTGATTTTTTAAAGTTTTTTTTCATATTTTCATATGTTGGTGGAAGTAAACAAAAAAAATGCATTCTTTTTCTCGACATTTTTTTTTCTCTTAAATTCCACAAATTACCTATTTTTATGCTTCTATCCTTATCTTAAAACAATATATATTTTTTTCTCTAAATCCGTATAAATGACCCTTTTTTCAATGTTTTTCGGAGATTTACTACTTTTAAAGAAAATCCGTCTATTTTACGAAAAAAATATGATTTTACACCAAAAGTCACTTTTTTAATAATTTTCTATTGATTTCAATGTTTTCATTAAAAACAAGAAAATAAACACTCTATACATTTTATTTCTCTGAAACTGTACAAAGTATCCATTTTTAACCTTTTTGGACGTTTAAACACATTTTGTAGAAAACAACTTTTTCATGTTACAATATACTTTTTCTATCTAAAAGTTCATAAATTACGTTTTCTTAAATTTTTTAGAGTATTAACGGCATTTTACATAAGACCCCCTTTTACAAATATAACATATGCGATTTGAATTATCCATTTTTCAACGTTTTTAAGGGTTTTACAATAATTTTGTGACAAATCCATCTTCCCATAGAAAATAAAGTATGTTTTTACCTCCAAAAGTGAGTTTTTCAGTAATTTTCTTAGAATTTCCATGTTTTAATTAAAAACATAAACAATACTCTATAGCGTATTGTTTCTCTCTTTAAAGTTACATAAACTATCCTATTTAAACCTTTTTATTTGTTTTAACATCATTTTGAAGAAAATCTCTTTTTCATGTTACATAAAATGTAATACAAGCCATTTCAATGAAAAAATATATATTTCTTTAAGAAAAAGGATTTTTCAGTGTTATTTCTTTTCATTTATATGTTTTGATTGAAAATGAAGGAAACAGCAAGAAATATATTAACTTTTCATGACAATTCATTTTTTTCTCTCAAAATTTCATAAATTATCCCGTTTCCAGCATTTCTTGGAGAATTAACATCTTATCTAAGAAAGGCCATCTTTATTTTAGTTCAGAAAAAAGGAATATATGCCATTTCACGAAAAAAGTTTATTTTCACTGAAAAAGTCAATTTTTCGATGATTTTCTGCTTATTTCATTGTTTTCATCAACACATATGCAGAAAACACTAAATATTGCCACAATATACTTTTTTTCTGAAAAAAATCATAAATTTAGTGTTTTTAAACGTTTTTAAGAGTATCAACGGCATTTTAAACAAAACCCCTTTTTACAAGTGTAATATATGCAATTTGAATAAAGAAGAAAATCTGCCTAAAAAGTGACTTTTGCAAGGTTTTTTTTTATATTTTTATTAGTTGGTGGAAGGAAACTCAAAAAATACATTCTTTTTCTCGACAATATTTTTTTTTCTCTAAAATTGCACAAATTACCTATTTTTATTCTTTTTTCCTTTTCTTTCGACAATATATATATTTTTTTTCTCTAAAACTGCATAAATGACCCTTTTATCAATGTTTTTAACCTTTTTGGACGTTTAATAATATTATGCAGAAAACAACTTTTTCATGTTATAATATACATTTTCTATCTAAAATTTCATAAATTACGATTTTTTCAGTATTTAAGAGTATAATTAGCATTTTTCATAAAACCCCCTTTTACAAGTATAACATATGCGGTTTGAATTATCCATTTTTCAACGTTTTTAAGGGTTTTACAATATTCTTATGACAAATCAATCTTCCCTTAGAAATAAAAGTATGTTTTTACCTCCAAAAGTGAGTTTTCAGTCATTTTCTTTGAATTTCCATGTTTTAATTAAAAACATGAACAATACGCTATAGCGTATTGTTTTCTCTTTAAAGTTACATAAACTACCCAATTTAAACCTTTTTATTGGTTTTAACAAAATTTTGAAGAAAATCCCATTTTCATGTTACATAAAATGTAATACAAGCCATTTCAATGAAAAATATATATTTCTTTAAGAAAAAGGATTTTTCAGTGTTTTTTTCTTTTCATTTCCATGGTTTGAATGAAAATGAAGGAAAAAAGCAAGATATATATTAACTTTTCATGGCAATTCATTTTTTTCTCTCAAAAATGCATAAATTATCCCGTTTCCAGCGTTTCTTGGAGAATTAACATCTGATCTAAGAAAGACCATCTTTATTTTTGTTCAGAAAAAAGTAATATATGCCATTTCGCGAATAAAGTTTCTTTTTACCGAGAAAGTGAATTTTTCGATAATTTTATGCTTATTTCTTTGTTTTCATCAAAAAATAAACAAAAAACACTGAATATTTTTTTCTGAAAAAAATCATAAATGACATGTTTTTCAACGTTTTGGGGAGTATTAACTGGATTTTAAACAAAACACCATTTTATAATTATTATATATGCAATTTGAATAAAGAAGAAAATTCTGCCTAAAAAGTGACTTTTTCAAGTTTTTTTTCATATTTTCATTTCTTGGTGGAAGAAAACCAAAAAAAATACATTCTTTTTCTCGACAATACTTTTTTTCTCAAAAATTCCACAAGTTACCTATTTTTATACTTTTGTCCTTATTTTACGAAAATAAATATTTTTTATTCTCTAAAACAACAATGTTTTTCGGAGATATACTACTTTTAAAGGATAACCATCTCTTAAAAAAAAAAAAAAAAAAAAAAAAAATATGACTTTACACCAAAAGCCACTTTTTTAATAATTTTCTATTGATTTCAATGTTTTGATTAAAAACAAGAAAATAAACACTACATTCATTTTCTTTCTCGTAAACTGTAGAAAGTACCCGTTTTTAATCTTTTTGGACGTTTGAAAATATTTTGTAAAAAACATTTTTTTCAAGTTACAATATACTTTTTTTTAGCTAAAATTTCGTAATTTAGGTTTTTTTCCAGTTTTTAAGAGTATTAGCGGCATTTTACACAAAATCCCCTTGTACAAGTAAAACATATGCGATTTGAATTATCCATTTTTCAACGTTTTTAAGGGTTTTACAATATTTTTATGACAAATCCATCTTCCTTTATAAAAAAAGTATGTTTTTACCTCCAAAAGTGAGTTTTTCAGTAATTTTCTTTGAATTTCCAGGTTTTAATTAAAAACATGAACCGTACGCTATAGAGTATTGGTTTTGTCTTTAAAGTTACATAAACTACCCTATTTACACTTTTTTATTTATTTTAACATCATTTTGAAGAAAAACCCTTTTTCATGTTACATAAAATGTAATACAAGCCATTTCAAGGAAAAAAATATATATTTCAGTGTTTTTTTTTTCAAATTCACGTTTTGAATGAAAATGAAGGAAAAAGCAAAGAATTTATATCTTTTTATTGGAATTCATTTTTTCTCTCAAAATTGCATAAATTATCCCCTTTACAACGTTTTTAGGAAAATTAACATCTTATCTAAGAAGGACCATGTTTTATTTAGTTCAGAAAAAAGGAATATATGCCATTTCACGAAAAAAGTTCCTTTTCACCGAAAAAGTGAATTTTTCGATGATTTTTTTTATTATTTCATTGTTTTCATCAAAAAATAAACAAAAAACACTGAATATTGCGACAATATACTTTTTACTGAAAAAACTCATAAATGACGTGTTTTGAACGTTTTTAGGAGTATTAAAGGCATTTTAAACAAAACCCCCTTATACAAGTATAATATATACAATTTGAATAAAGAAGAAAATTTTGCCAAAAAAGTGACTTTTTCAATGTTTTTTTCTTTTCATTTGGTGGTGAAAAAAAAATACAATGTTCTTCTCGACAATATATTTTTTTTCTCTAAAATTGCACAAATTACCTATTTTTATGCTTTTATCCTTATTTTACGATAATATATTTTTTTTCTCTAAAACTGCATAAATGACCCTTTTTTTCAATGTTTTTCTGAGATTTACAACTTTTACAGGAATACCACTTGTTTTACGAAAAAAATATATGATTTTACACCAAAAGTCATTTTTTAATAATTTTCTATTGATTTCAATTTTTTTGATTAAAAACCAGAAAATAATTACTATATACATTTTCTTTCTCTGAAACTTTATAAAGTACCCATTTTTTACCTTTTTGAACGTTTGAAAATATTTTGTAAAAAACAAGTTTTTCATGTTACAATATACTTTTTTTATCTAAAATTTCGTAAATTAGTTTTTTTTTTCCAGTTTTTAAGAGTATTAACGGCATTTAACACAAAACCCCTTTTTACAAGTATAATATATGTGATTTGAATTATGTAATTTTCAACGTTTTTCAGGGTTTTACAATATTTTTATGACAAATCCATTTCCCCTTACAAAAGAAAGTATGTTTTTACCTCCAAAAGTAAGTTTTTATTTATTTTTTTTTAACATTCAAGTTTTAATTTAAAAATCATGAATGACGTGTTTTTGAACGTTTTTAGGAGTATTAACGGTATTTTAAAGAAAACTCTTTTTTACAAATATAATATATGCAATATAAAAAAAAGAAGAAAATTCTGCCTAAAAAGTGACTTTTGCAATGTTTTTTTCTTTTTTTCATTTGTTGGTGGAAGAAAACAAAAAAAATACATTCTTTTTCTCGACAATATTTTTTTACTCTAAAATTGAACAAATTACCTATTTTTATCCTTATTTTACGATAATATATATATATTTTTCTCTAAAACTGCATTAATGACCCTTTTTTCAATGTTTATCGGAGATTTACAACTTTTCAGGGAAAACCATCTCTTTTACGAAAAAAATATGATTTTACACCAAAAGTCATTTTTTATCATTTTCTATTGATTTCAATTTATTGACTAAAAACAAGAAAATAAACACTCCATACATTTTGTTTCCCTAACACTGTACAAATTACACATTTTTTACCCTTTTGGACGTTTGAAAATATTTTGTAGAAAACAACTTTTTCATGTTACAATATACTTTTTTTTATCTAAAATATCGTAAATTAGGTTTTTTTCAGTTTTTAAGAGTATTAACGGCATTTTACACAAATCCTCCATTTACAAGTATAACGTATGCGATTTGAATTATACATTTTGCAACGTTTTTCAGGGATTTACAATAATTTTATGACAAATCCATCTTCCCTTAGAAAAAAAAAGTATATTTTTACCTCCAATAGTGAGTTTTTCAGTAATTTTCTTTTAATTTCCTTGTTTTAATTAAACTCAGGAACAATACGCTATAGAGTATTGTTTTAACTTTTTAAATCTACATAAACTACCCTATTTAAATCTTTTATAGGTTTTAACAACATTTTGAAGAAAATCATTTTTTCATGTTACATTATAGGTTTTAACAACATTTTGAAGAAAATCATTTTTTCATGTTACATTAAATGTAATACAAGCCATTTCAAGGAAAAAAAATATATATTTCTTTTAGAAAAAGGATTTTTCTGTGTTTTTTCTTTTCATTTGCACGTTTTCAATGAAAATGAAGGAAATAGCAAGAAATATATTAACTTTTCATTGGAATTCATTTTTTTCTCTAAAAATTCATAAATTATCCCCTTTCCACTGTTTTTAGGAGAACTTACATCTTTTCTAAGAAAGACCATCTTTCGATGATTTTCTGATTATTTCATTGTTTTCATCAAAAAATAAACAAAAAACACTGAATATTGCGGCAATATACTTTTTACTGAGAAAAAATAAAAAATGACGTGTTTTTCACCGTTTTTAGTAGTATTAATGGCATTTTAAACAAACCCCCTTTTACAAGTATGATATATGCAATTTGAATAAAGAAGAAAATTCTGCCTGAAAAGTGATTTTTTTAATGTTTTTTTCTTATTTTCATTTGTTGGTATAAGAAAAAAAAATACATTCTTTTTCTCGACAATTTTTTTTTCTCTAAAATTGCACAAATTACCTATTTATATGTTTTTATCCTTATTGTACGATAATATATTTTTCTTCTCTAAAACTGCATAAATGACCCTTTTTCAATGTTTTTCGGAGATTTGCAGCTTTTCAAGTAAAACAATCTCTTTTACGAAAAAAAATATGATTTTACACCAAAATTCATTTTTTTAATCAATTTCTATTGGTTTGAATGTTTTAATTAAAAAGAAGAAAAAAATCACTATATACATTTTCGTTTGAAAATATTTTGCAGAAAACAATTTTTTCATGTTACAATATACTTTTTTCTCTAAAATTTTATAAATTAGTTTTTTTTTTTTACTTTTTAATAGATTTAACGGTATTTTACAGTAAACCCTGTTTTACAAGTATAACAAATGCGATTTGAATTATCCTTTTTTCAACGTTTTTCAGGGTTTTACAATATTTTTATGACAAATCCATCTTCACCTTGAAAAAAAAGTATATTTTAACCTCACAAAGTGAATTTTTCAGTAATTTTCTTTAAATTTCCATGTTTTAATTAAAAACATAAACAGTACGTTATAGAGTATTTTTTTTATCTTTAAAGTTACATAAACTGCACTAATTATACCTTTTAAATTGGTTTTAACAATATTTTGAAGAAAATCCCTTTTTTCATGTTACATAAAATATAATACAAGCTATTTCAAGGAAAAAAATATTTATTTCTTTTAGAAACAGAATTTTTCAATGTCTTTTCTTTTTATTTGGACGTTTTGAATGAAAATAAAAGAAAAAGCAAGAAATATATCAACTTTTTATTGGAATTCTTTTTTTCTCTCAAAATTGCATAAATTATACCCTTTCCAGCGTTTTTAGGAGAAATAAGTTCTTATCTAAGAAACCCCATCTCCTTTTTTTAGTTAAGAAAAAAGGAATATATGCCATTTCACAAAGAAAGTTCCTTTTCAACGAAAAAGTTAATTTTTCATTGATTTTCTGAATATTTCATTGTTTTCATAAAAAAAATCAACAAAAAAAAAATGAATATTGCGAAAATATACTTTTTACTGGAAAAAAATATATAAATGACGTGTTTTTCAACGTTTTTAGGAGTATTAACGGCATATTATACAAAACCCTTTTTTACAAGTATAATATATGCAATTTGAATAAATAAGAAAATTCTACTTAAAAAGTGACTTTTTCAATTTTTTTTCTTAATTTCATTTGTTGGTGGAAAAAAAAACAAAAAAAAACATTCTTTTTCTCGACAATATTTTTTTCTCTAAAATTGCACAAATTACCTATTTTTATCCTTATTTTACAATAATATATTTTTTCTCTAAAACTGCATATATGACCCTTTTTAAAATGTTTTTCGAAGATTTACAACTTTTCATGGAAAACCATCTATTTTATAAAAAATAATACGATTTTACAACAAAAGTAATTTTTTAATCATTTTCTATTGTTTTCAATGTTTTGATTAAAAACAAGAAAATAAATACTATATACATTTTCTTTCTCTGAAACTGTAACCTACACAAAGTACCCATTTTTTTACCTTTTTGGACGTTTGAAAATATTTTGTAGAAAACAACATTTTCATGTTACAATATACTGTTTTTTTTATCTAAAATTTTGATACTTCAATTTCATCTCTTTTGCGAAAAAAAAAAAGATTTTACACCAAAAGCAATTTTTTAATCATTTTCTATTGATTTTAATGTATTGATTAAAAACAAGGAAATAAACACTAAATACATTTTAATTCTCTGAAACTGTACAAGTTACCCATTTTTAATCTTTTTGGAGGTTTGAAAATATTTTGTAGAAAAATTTTCATGTTGCAATATACTTTTTTTTTATCTAAAGTTTCGTAAATTAGTTTTTTTTCAGTTTTTAAGAGTTTTAACTGCATTTTACACAAAACCCTCTTTTACAAGTATAACAAATGCCATTTGAATTATCCATTTTCAACGTTTTACAGGGTTTTACAATATTTTTATGACAAATCCATCTACCCTTAGGAAAAAAAAGAATATTTTTACCTCCATAAGTGAGCTTTTCAGTAATATTCTTTTTATTTCTAAGTTTTAATAAAAAACATGAACAGTACGCTATATAGTATTGTTTTTTCTCTTTAAAGTTAAATAAACTGCCCTATCAAAACCTTTTTATTGGTTTTAACAACATTTTGAAGAAAATCCCTTTTTTCATGTTACAAAAAATGTAATACAAGCCATTTCAAGGTAAATATATATGTATATATATATATATATATATATATATATATATATA
>CM035220.1:5571721-5588538 GCA_020233015.1 Callinectes sapidus | reverse complement strand
CACCAAATGAAAATATGAAAAAAAACTTGAAAAGTCACTTTTTATGCAGACTTTTTTTCTTTATCCAAATTGCATATATAATACATGTAAAAAAGGGTTTTGTTTAAAATGTCGTTAATACTCTTAAAAACGTTGAAAAACACGTCATTTATGATTTTTTTCTGAAAAAAAAAGTATATTGTGCCAATATTCAGTGTTTTTTGTTTACTTTTTGATGAAAACAATGAAATAAGCAGAAAATCATCGAAAAATTCACTTTTTCGGTAAAAGGAAACTTTTTTCGTTAAATGGCATATATTCCTTTTTTCTGAACTAAAATAAAGATAGTCTTTTTTAGATAAGATGTTAATTCTCCAAGAAACGCTGGAAACGGCATAATTTATGCAATTTTTGAGTGAAAAAAGATGAATTGCCATGAAAAGTTAATATATTTCTTGCTTTTTCTTTAATTTTCATTCAAAACATGGAAATGAAAAGAAGTAACACTGAAAAATCCATTTTCCTAAAGAAATATATATTTTTTCATTGAAATGGCTTGTATTACATTTTATGTAACATGAAAAAGGTATTTTCTTCAAAAAGTTGTTGAAACCAATAAAAAGGTTTAAATAGGGTAGTTTATGTAACTTTAAAGAAAAAAACAATACGCTAACAGCGTATTGTTCATGCTTTTAATTAAAACATGGAAATTCAAAGAAAAGTACTGAAAAATTCTATTTTGGAGGTAAGAATATAATTTATTTTCTAAGGGAAGATGGATTTGTTATAAAATTATTGTAAAACCCTTAAAAACGTTGAAAAATGGATAATTCTTATCGCATATGTTATACTTATAAAAGGGGGTTTTATGTAAAATGCCGTTAATACTCTTAAAAATTGAAAAAAACGTAATTTATGGAATTTTAGATAGAAGTATATTGTAACAAAAAATATTTTTTTCTACAAAATGTGTTTAAACGTCCAAAAAGGTTAAAAATGGATACTTTGTACAGTTTCAGAGAAAGAAAATGTATATTGTGTATATTTTCTTGTTTTTTATCAAAACATTGAAATCAATAGAAAATTTTTTAAAAAGTGGCTTTTGGTGTAAAATCATATATATTTTTTTTTTTTTTTTTTGTAAAAGAGATGGTTTTCCTATAAAAGTAGTAAATCTCCGAGAAACATTAAAGAAAGGGTAATTTATGCGGTTTTAGATAAAAAATATATATTGTCGTAAAATAAGGTTAAAAGCATAAAAATAGGTAATTTGTGCAATTTTAGATAAAAAAAATATTGTCGAGAAAAAGAATGTGTTTTTTTGGTATACTTCCATCAACAAATGAAATTATGAGAAAAAAACTTGAAAAAGTCACTTTTTAGGCAGAATTTCCTTCTTTATTCAAATTGCATATATTGTACGTGAATAAAGTTTTTTTTTTAAATGCCGTTAATACTCCTAAAAACGTTGAAAAACACGTCACTTATGATTTTTTTCAGAAAAAAAAGTATATTGTGGCAATATTCAGTGTTTTTTGTTTACTTTTTGATGAACACAATGAAATAAGCAGAAAAACATCAAAAAATTCACTTTTTCGGTAAAAAGAAACATTTTTCGTGAAATGGCATATATCCCTTTTTTCTGAACTAAAATAAAGATGGTCTTTCTTATATAAGATGTTAATTCTCCAAGAAACGCTGGAAACGGGTTAATTTATGCAATTTTGAGAGAAAAAAATGAATTGCCATGATAAGTTAATATATTTCCTGCTTTTTACTTCATTTTCACTCAAAACATGTAAATGAAAATAAAAAACACTAAAAAATCATTTTAGTCAAAGAAATATATGTTTTTTCATTGAAATGGCTTTTATTACATTTTATGTAAAATGAAAAAGGTATTTTTATCAAGATGTTGTTAAAACCAATAAAAAGGTTTAAATAGGGTAGATTATGTAAATTTAAAGAGAAAAACTATACGCTATAGCGTATTGTTCATGTTTTAAATTAAAACATTGAAATTCAAAGAAAATTACTGAAAAACTCACTTTTCGAGGTAAAAACATACTTTTTTCTAAGGGAAGATGGATTTGTCATAAAATTATTGTAAAACCCTTAAAAACGTTGAAAAATGGATAATTCAAATCGCATATATTATATTTGTAAAAGGGGGTCTTATGTAAAATGCCGTTAATACTCTTAAAAATTTAAGAAAACCTAATTTATGAACTTTTAGATAGAAAAAGTATATTATAACATGAAAAAGTTGTTTTCTACAAAATGTGTTTAAACGTCCAAAAAGGTTAAAATGGATACTTTGTACAGTTTCAGAGAAATAGTAAAATAGACGGTTTTTCTTTAAAAGTAGTAAATCTCCGAAAAACATTGAAAAAAAGGCCATTTATACGGTTTTAGAGAAAAAAAAATATTGTTTTAAATTAAGGATAGAAGCATAAAAATAGGTAATTAGTGGAATTTAAGAGAAAAAATATATTATCGAGAAAAATAATGTATTTTTTTTTGTTTACTTCCACCAACAAATGAAAATATGAAAAAAACCTTGAAAAAGTCACTTTTTAGGAAGAATTTTCTTCTTTATTCAAATTGCATATATTATACTTGTAACAGGGGGTTTTGTTTAAATAGGGTAGTTTATGTAAGTTTAAAAATAAAAAAAATATATAGTGTATTGGTCTTGTTTTTAATTGAAACATGAAAATTAAAGGAAAATTACTGAAAAATTCACTTTTGGTTGAAATGAATTGCAATAAAACGTTAATATATTTCTTGCTTTTTCCTTCATTTTCAATTAAAATATGGAAATGTAAATAAAAAATACTGAGAAATCCTTTTTCTAAAAAGAAATATATATTTTTTTTATTAAAATGGCTTGTATTACATTTTATATAACATGAAAAAAATATTTTCTTCAAAATGTTGTTAAAACCAATAGAAAGGTTTAAATAGGGTAGTTTATGTAACTTTAAAGAGATAAAAATATATAGTGTGTTGGTCTTGTTTTTAATTAAAATATGAAAATTAAAAGAAAATTACTGAAAAACTCACTTTTGGATGTAAAAACATACTTTTTTTCTAAATCTCTGAAAAATATTGAAAAAAAAGTCATTTATGCAGTTTTAGAGAAAAAAAATATTATCGTAAAATAAGGATAAAACCATTAAAATTGGTAGTTTGTGCAACTCTAGAGAAAAGAAATATTGTCGCAAAAATTAATGTATTTTTTGGTTTTCTTCCCCCAACAAATGAAAATATGATAAAAAACATTGAAAAGTCACTTTTTAGGCAGAAATTTTGTCTTTACACAAATTGCATATATTATACTTGTAAAATGGGGTTTTGTGTAAAATGCCGTTAATACTCCTAAAAACGTTGAAAAACACGTCATTTATGAAATTTTTGAGAAAAAAGTATATTGTCGCAATATTTATTGGTTTTTGTTTATTTTTTATGAAAACAATGAAATAAGCAGAAAATCAACGAAAAATTCTCTTTTTCGGTGAAAATGAACTTTTTTCCTGAAATGGTATATCATTCCTTTCTTCTTAACTAAAAAAAGATGGTGTTTCTTAGATGAGATGTTAATTATCCTAAAAACGCTGAAAAGTTGATATTTTATGCATTTTTGAGAGAAAAAAAAATTGCTACAAAAAGTTAATATATTTTTTGAATTTTTCCTTAATTTTCAAACAAAACATGGAAATGTAAAGAAAAAACACTGAAAAATCAATTTTCTAAGAGAAATGTATATTTTTTTTCATTGAAATGGCTGGTATTAATTTTTATGTAACATGAAGAAAGGATTTTCTTTAAAATGTTGTTAAAACCAAAAAAAAGGTTTAAATAGGGTAGTTTATGTAACTTTAAAAAGAAAAAAAATATAGTGTATTGGTCTTGTTTTTAATTAAAACATGAAAATTAAAAGAAAATTACTAAAAATCTCACTTTTGGCTGTAAAAACATATTTTTTTCTAAATTTCTGAAAAACATTTAAAAAAGGGTCATATATGCAGTTTTAGAGAAAAAAATATATTCTCGTAAAATAAGGATAAAAACATAGAAATGGGTAGTTTGTGCAATTTTAGAGAAAAGAAATATTTTCGCAAAACAGAATGTATTTTTTGTTTTTTTTCCACCAACAAATGAAAATAAGATAAAAACATTGAAAAATTATATTTTTAGGCAGACATTTTGTCTTTATACAAATTGCATATATTATACTTGTAGAATGGGATTTTCTGTAAAATGCCATTAATACTCCTAAAAACGTTGAAAAACACGTCATTTATAAAAAAAATTAGAAAAAAAGTATATTGTCGCAATATTCATTGTTTTTTGTTTATTTTTTTATGAAATCAATGAAATAAGCATAAAATCATCGAAAAATCTACTTTTCCGGTGAAAAGAAACTTTTTACGTAAAATGGCATATAAAATAAATTTTCTAAAAGAAATTTTTTTTTTTTTCATTGAAATGGCTTGTATTACATTTTATATAACATGGAAAAGGGATTTTCATCAAAATGTTAAAACCAATAAAAAGGTTTAAATAGGGTAGTTTATGTAACTTTAAAGAGATAAAAATATATAGTGTATTGGTCTTGTTTTTAATTAAAACATGAAAATTAAAAGAAAATTACTGAAAAACTCACTTTTGGATGTAAAAACATACTTTTTCTCTAAATCTCTGAAAAACATTAAAAAAAAGGTCATTTATGCAATTTTAGAGAAAAAAATATATTATCGTAAAATAAGGATAAAAACATAAAAGTAGTTTGTGTAATTTTAGAGAAAAGAAATATTGTCGCAAAAAAAATGTATGTTTTGGTTTTCTTCCACCAACAAATGAAAATAAGATAAAAACATTGAAAAAGTCACTTTTTAGGCAGAAATTTTGTCTTTATACAAATTGCATATATTTTACTTGTAAAATGAGGTTTTATGTAAAATGCCGTTAATACTCCTAAAAACGTTGAAAAACACGTCATTTCTAAAATTTTTGAGAAAAAAGTATATTGTCGCAATATTCATGGTTTTTTGTTTATTCTTTTTTATGAAAACAATGAAATAAGCAGAAAATCATCAAAAAATCTACTTTTCCGGTGAAAAGGAGCTTTTTTCGTGAAATGGCATATATTCCTTTCTTCTTAACTAAAAAATTATTGTTTTTCTTAGATGAGATGTTAATTCTCCTAAAAACGCTGAAAAGGGGATAATTTATGGAATTTTTAGAGAAAAAAAATGAATTGCAATAAAAAGTTAATATATTTCTTGCTTTTTCCTTCATTTTCAATAAAAACATGGAAATGTAAAGAAAAAAACATTGAAAAATCCTTTTTCTAAAACAATTATATATTTTTTTCATTGAAATGGCTTGTATTACATTTTATGTAACATGAAAAAAGAATTTTCTTCAAATTGTAGTTAAAACCAATAAAAAAGTTTAAATAGGCTAGTTTATGTAATTTTAAAGAGAAAAAAATATTTAGTATATTGATCTTGGTTTTAATTAAAACATTAAAATTAAATGAAAATTACTGAAAAACTCACTTTTGGATGTAAAAACATACGTTTTTTCTAAATCTCTGAAAAAACGAAAAAATGGTCATTTATGCAGTTTTAGAGAAAAAAAATTTTTATCGTAAAATAAGGATAAAACATAAAAATGGGTACTTGTGTAATTTTAGAGAAAAGAAATATTGTCGAAAAAAAATGTATTTTTTGGTTTTCTTCCACCAACAAATGAAAATAAGATAAAAACATTGCAAAAGTCACTTTTTAGGCAAAAATTTTGTCTTAATACAAATTGCATATATTATACTTGTAAAAAAGGGTTTTGTTTAAGATGGCGTTAATACTCCTAAAAACGTTGAAAAATACGTCAATTATGAATTTTTGTAGAAAAAAGTATATTGTCGTATTTCATTATTTTTTGTTTATTTCTTAATGAAAACAATGAAATAAGCAGAAAATCATCGAAAAATCTACTTTTCCGGTGAAAAGGGACTTTTTTCGTGAAATGGCATATATTCCTTTCATATCAACTAGAAAAAGATGGTCTTTCTTAGATGAGATGTTAATTCTCCTAAAAACGCTGAAAAGGGGATAATTTATGCAATTTTGAGAAAAAAAAAGAACTGCAATAAAACGTTAATATATTTCTTGCTTTTTCCTTAATTTTAAATTAAAACATGGAAATGTAAAGAAAAAATACTGAAAAATCCATTTTCTAAAAAGAAATATATAAATTTTTTTTATTGAAATGGCTTGTATTACATTTTATGTAGCTTGAAAAAAAGACTTTCTTCAAAATGTTGTTAAAACCAGTAAAAAGGTTTAAATAGGGTAGTTTATGTAACTTTAAAGAGATAAAAATATATAGTGTATTGGTCTTGTTTTTAATTAAAACATGAAAATTAAAAGAAAATTACAGAAAAACTAACTTTTGAATGTAAAAACATACTTTTTTTCTAAATCTCTGAAAAACATTGAAAAAAGGGTCATTTATGCAGTTTTAGAGAAAAAAAAATATCGTAAAATAAGGTTAAAAACATAAAAATGGGTAGTTTGTGCAATTTTAGAGAAATGAAATATTGTCGCAAAGAAGAATGTATTTTGTGGTTTTATTCCACCAACAAATGAAAATAAGATAAAAACATCGAAAAAGTAACTTTTTAGGCAGAAATTTTGTCTTTATACAAATTGCATATATTATACTTATTAAAGGGGGTTTTGTGTAAAATACTGTTAATACTCCAAAAAGCGTTGAAAAACACGTCATTTATGAAATTTTTGAGAAAAAAGTATATTGTCGCAATTTTAATTGTTTTTTGTTTATCTATTATGAAAACAATGAAATAAGCAGAAAATCATCGAAAAATCTACTTTTCCGGTGAAAAGGAACTTTTTTCGTGAAATGGCATATATTCCTTTATTTTTAACTAAAAAAAGATGGCTTTCTTGGATGAAATGTTAATTTTTCTAAAAACGCTGAAAAAGGGATAATTTATGCAATTTTGAAAGAAAAAAGATGAAATGCAATAAAAAGTCAATATATTTCTTGCTTTTTCCTTCATTTTCAAACAAAACATGGAAATGTAAAGAAAAATTACTGAAAAATCCATTTTCTAAAAGAAATATATATTTTTTTCATTGAAATGGCTTGTATTACATTTTATGTAACATGAAAAAGGGATTTTCTTCAAAATATTGTTAAAACCATTAAAAAGGTTTAAATAGGGTAGTTTACGCAACTTTAAAGAGAAAAAAAAATTATAGTGTATTGGTGTTGTTTTTAATTAAAACATGAAAATTAAAATAAATTACAGAAAAACTCATTTTGGATATAAAAACATATTTTTTTCTAAATCTCTGAAAAACATTGAAAAATGGTTCATTTATGCAGTTTTAAGAGAAAAAAATATATTATCCTCAAATAAGGATAAGAACATAAAAATGGGTAGTTTGTGCAATTTTAGAGAAAAGAAATATTGTCCGAAAGAAGAATGTATTTTATAGTTTTCCTCCACCAACAAATAAAAATAAGATAAAAACATTGAAAAAGTCTGTTTTTAGGCAGAAGTTTTGTCTTTATAAAAATTGTATATATTACACTTTAAAAGGGGGTTTTGTGTAAAATGCCGTTAATACTCCTAAAAACGTTGAAAAACACGTCATTAATTAAATTTTTGAGAAAAAGTATATTGTGGCAATATTCATTGTTTTTTGTTTATTTTTTTATGTAAACAATGAAATAAGCAGAAAATCATCGAAAAATCTACTATTTCGGTGAAAAGGAACTTTTTTCGTGTAATGGCATATATTTTTTTCTCCTTAACTAAAAAAAGATGGTCTTTCTTAGATGATGTAATTCTCTTAAAAACACAGAAAAGGAGATAATTTATGCAGTTTTGAGAGAAAAAAATTAATTGCAAAAAAAAGGTAATATATTTCTTACTTTTTACTTCATTTTCAATCAAAACATGGAAATGTAAATAAAAAACACTGAAAAATCCTTCTTCTAAAAGAAATCTATATTTTTTTCATTGAAGTGGCTTGTGCTACATTTTCTGTAACATGAAATAAGGAATTTCTTCAAAATGTTGTTAAAACCAATAAAAAGGTTTAAATAGTGTAGTTTATGTAACTTTAAAGAGAAAAAAATATATAGTGTATTGGTCTTGTTTTTAATTAAAACATGAAAATTAAAATAAAATTACTAAAAAACTCACTTTTGAATGTAAAAACATACTTTTTTCTAAATCTCTCAAAAACATTGAAAAAAGAGTCATTTATGCAGTTTTAGAGAAAAAAATATATAATCGTAAAATAAGGAGAAAAACATAAAAATGGGTAGTTTGCAATTTTAGAGAAAAGAAATATTGTCGCAAAAAAGAATGTTTTTTTTTATTTTCTTCAATCAACAAATAAAAATAAGATAAAAACATTGAAAAAATCACTTTTTAGGCAGACATTTTGTCTTTACACAAATTACATATATTACACTTGTAAAAGGGGGTTTTGTGTAAAATGCCGTTAATACTCCTAAAAACGCTGATAAACACGTCATTTATGAAATAAAAAAAAAAAAAAGTATATTATCGCAATATTCATTGTTTCTTGTTTATTTTTTTAATGAAAACAATGAAATAACCAGAAAATCATCGAAAAATCTACTTTTTCGGTGAAAACCCCCTTTTACAAGTATAACATATGCGATTTGAATTATCTATTTTTCAACGTTTTTAAGGGTTTTACAATATTTTTATGACAAATCCATCTTCCCTTAGAAAAAAATATGTTTTTACCTCCAAAAGTGAGTTTTTCATTAATTTTCTTTGAATTTCTATGTTTTAATTAAAAACGTGAACGATACGCTTTAGCGTATTGTTTGTCTCTTTAATGTTACATAAACTACCATATTTAAACCTTTTTATTGGCTTTACCAACATTTTGAAGAAAATCCCTTTTTAATGCTACATTAAATGTAATAAAAGCTATTTCAATGAAAAAAAAAAAAAATTCTTTTAGAAAAAAGATTTTTCAGTGTTTTTCTCTTTCCATTTCCATGTTTTGATTGAAAATGAAGGAAAAAGCAAGAAATATATTAACTTTTTATTGCAATTAATTTTTTTTCTCTCAAAATTGCGTGAATTATGCATTTTCCAGCGTTTTTAGGAGAATTAACATCTTATCTTAGAAAGACCATCTTTTATTTAGTTCCGAAAAAAGGAATAAGGTTCTTCTTCTTCTTCTTTTTCTGCAGCTGCTACCATATTCATATGGGGTCGCTGTTCCTCGCTAGTCTTCTCCACAAGGCCAGGTCCCCAACATCCTCTTCCCTCAATCCTCTCTCCCTCAGGTCTTCTCCGATGCAATCCTTCCACGTTTTCTTTGGTCTGCCACGTTGCCTTCTTCCCTCCAATTCCACATCAAGTATCCTTCTACCGACATCCTCTTCTTCTCGTCTTTTGATGTGACCGATCCATTGCATTCTCCTTCCTTGTACTTTCTTTGTTACCTCCGTTATTTTGGCTGTTCCCCTTATAAGACTGTTTTTCACTTTACCTCTCCTTGTCACCCCAAGCATCCACCTTAACATTCTCATCTCAGCAAACTCCAACTTACTCTCTTGTGCTCTCTTTATTGGCCCCGTTTCCGCACCATACAACATTGATGGTCTTACAACTGATTTAAACACTTTCCCCTTTACTCTTGCACTAATTTTTCGGTCACATAGCACTCCAGTTGTTCTTTTCCAATTTTTCCAGCCCGATTGGATACGGTGACTAATCTCTCCATCCAAGCTGCCATCCGCTGCTATGTGAGAGCCTAAGTATCTAAACTCCTTGGCCCCCTATAACTTCACATCTTGCATCCATACCTCACTCTCCTGTCGACCATTAAAATTCAGATACTCCGTCTTCTCCCTGCTAATTCTCAAACCTCTCTCCTCCAATGCTCTTCTCCTTCTCTCTAACTTTCTCTTAACACCATCTCTACTTTCATCCACCAAAACTATGTCATCCTTGAAACATGGTCCACGGTGCCTCCTCCTTTATATTTTGGACACTGTCATCCATGAGTAGGTTGAACAGGTATGGGCTCAGAGAAGATCCTTGGTGCAGACCCACTCTCACGCCGAACTCTTCCGTTGTTCCCACACTGCTCCTTACCCTCGTCCTTGAGCCTTCGTACATGTCCAGGATCACCCTCACATAATTCTCAGACGCTCCTTTCCTTCTCATACTAGCCCAAACGTCTTGGCGTGGCACTCTATCATACGCTTTTTCCAAAACAATGAAGATAAGGTGTAACTCTCTTTGTTTTTCTCCATACTTCTCCAACAGTTGCCTTAGCGTAAATATTGCATCGGTAGTACTTCTACCCGGTATAAATCCAAATTATTCGTCTCCCACCAGTGTTTCTCCTCTTACTCGTTTCTCAATTATTCTTTCGTACAGTTTCATTGTATGTGACATTAATTTAATCCCTCTGTAATTTTCACAGTCTTGTATGTCTCCTTTTTCTTTGTATATTTGATCCACATCGCTGCATCTCCATGCATCTGGGATTTTCTCCTTCTCATAGATCTTATTTAGTAACCAGCATAACCACCCAATCCCTTCTTCTTCTAAACTCTTCCACACCTCTACAGGTATGTTATCCGGCCCTGTTGCCTTGCCGTCGTTCATCCTTCTTAATGCTTGTTTAACTTCCTCCCTTGAAATTGCTGTTGTTCTCCTGTCATTTGGTTCCCCTTCGTCCATCCCTGCTCTTTGGGTTTTCCTCATTCAAAAGTGTCTTGAAATATTCCTTCCATCGCTCTTTTATTTCATTGTCATCAACAAGAACTCTCCCTTCCTTATTTTTACCCTGTTTGATATGCGTAAAATTCTTTGTTGACTTCTCCCTCTCTCTTGCTAGTGCAAATATCCTTTTCTCTCCTTCCCTTGTTTCTAATTTATCGTACATATCTTCCCTTGCTCTAGCTTTCGCTTGTGCTACTGCCCTCTTCGCTTCGCTTGCACCTATACCAAAAATATTCATTTTTTATTTCTTTTATCATTAGCTACACGTAATTGAAAGTAGGAAAGAAAGAGGCTGAGGTGTTTGGGAGTGTATACTTCATGGAGAGTGGAGAGTATTGACTGAGAGGTATGCGGTTGTTGTACAAAATCGATACGCAGTACTACAAGATGAAGTGGAGCATGATGGAGCTGAGGAGCAGTGGAACAACCTGGCAGAGGCAATACAAAAAGGATTAAAAGAAGTGATTCCGGACAGCAGACGAAGAAAGAAGAAACCCTGGATGACAGAGGAGATCATGGAAATGATGGATGAGAGGAGACATTTGAAAGGTCGAGATGAAGTACAATATAGGATTAAGAATACTGAGATACAACGTGAATGCAGTAGAAGGAAAGAGCAATGGCTGAACGAGCAGTGTGAAGAGGTCGAAGAACTATGCAGAACAAATCATCATTCAAGACATGACAAGATAAAAGAATTAACTCAGAAACGGAAGTGGAATAAAGGCTGTGCAATAAAAGATAAAGATGGGACAGTCATAATGGATGCAGAGGGAGTGAGAAGCAGATGGAGTGAATATATCGGAGAACTATTTAATGATGATGAGAGAGTAGAGATGGATGGTGAGGATGATCTAGCAGCTGAAGAAGACCTAGAAATTCTAGAAAGTGAAATACGGTGGGCAATGAATGACATGAAGAGAGGAAAGGCAGCGGGAAGTGATGGAGTAATGATCGAAATGTTACAAGCAGCTGGAGAAATGACAGTGAAGTGTATCACTGAAATAGCGAACAAGGTCTACTTCTCAGGAAGGATAACGGAACAAATGTGTAAATCAGTGTTTATTGCGATACCAAAAGTAAGTGGGACACTTGACTGCGATAAGCACAGAACTATAAGCATCATGAGTCAGATAACAAAAATCCTATTGAAAGTGATACTTAAACGAATACGAGGAAGAATACGAAATGAGGTCTCAGAGGAACAATGTGGTTTTATGGAAGGAAAAGGCACAAGCAATGCAATATTTATGCTAAGAGTAATGGCTGAGAGAATAATAGAGAAACAAAGGAACATGTATGTGTGCTTTATTGACTATGAAAAAGCTTTTGACAGAGTTAGACACGAGGACCTAATGGAAATATTGAAAAGCATTGGAGTAAAGGGAAGTGAACTCAGAATGATTAAGAACCTATACTGGAAACAAAAGGCATGTGTAAAAATAGATGGACAAGAAACAGAATGGCAGAATATTAAAAGAGGTGTCAGGCAGGGTTGTGTATTGTCACCTGATCTCTTTTCATTATATGGAGAGGTTATAATGCGGAAAACCACAGAGTGTGAGGGTATAAGTATAGGAGGACGTAATATAAATAACATAAGGTATGCTGACGACACGGTGCTGATAGCGGATACTAGACAAAAATTGCAAGAAATGTTAAACATAGTAAAAGAGGAAAGTGAAATCAAAGGTTTGACAATCAATGTAAGAAAAACAAAGTGGATGGTAATATAAAGAACCAACAGTTACCTAGGATGGAGTTGCGATGTGGTGACCGAACAGTGGAAAGGATGGAGAATTTTAATTATCTGGGGAGTGCAATAACGGTAGATGCAAGATGTGATGCAGAAATTAAAAGGAGAATAGGCATAGCAAAGACCGCTTTCTGCAATATGAGGAGCCTGTTGACCAATAGAAAGCTATCAATCAAAACACGGAAAAGGTTGATAAAAAGTCATGTGTGGTCGACAATGTTATATGGTGTGGAAAGTTGGACTATATCAAGGACGATGGTGAACAGGCTGGAAGCGATGGAAATGTGGTTATGGAGGAGGATGATGAAGATCCCATGGACAGCAAGGAGATCAAACACAGAAGTATTATTGTGAAAAAGTAGAATTAACAGTGACCCTTCACAATAGTTTAGACACCCAAGAGAACCATAAACGAGGAAACCACCCTCACCTGCACTAGACAGTGGTTACAGGGAGACCATAACCAGCCAAGCAGCACTTATTTCAATCACACAGACATGCCTACGGCTCAAAGTTGTTGCAACAAAATGGCCTAGCACATCTATGATCTAAAATATAATACTACTTAGCTGAGGTAGCAGAAGTTGGCGGTTTCAAGGCAAAAAGTCCTCTTGAGTGGCCCGAATATAGTAAGTCGGAGCAGTAAGGTAGTGTAGTGGAGGTAGACGGACTAGTTACGGTCGTGAAACTGACGAGACTCTAACGTGAGGAACGCCGGTCGTGATTTATATACCGCGCCACCAACGCCCTCTGTCTTATATTCCCGTAAACTTCAACTACTTAATTAGCTACTTGATTTTACATGTATCATTTATTAAGGAAACATTACTATTTATTTATTTATTATTAAATATATTTATTCGTATATATTCTTATTTGTAAGCATTATTCTTGTTTTACTTACAAGCATTATACTGGTTTTATTTTTCCTAGTTAAATTCCTAACATATTCCCCAGAGGAGATTGCGATTCCCCAAATCGCAATTAGGTAACTACTCTGGAGGTCAAGTTTATCTGTTTATTTATTTTAAATGAAGAGATGAAATGGGGATTTACTGTAGTAAGAGAGAGAGAGAAAAAGATGGAAATGCAACTCGGGGAGGTTGAGATCGCTGCTCATCTCATCCAAATAGTCATGCCCCTACCAAAATCCTCACCTTTAGGAAAGGTGTAGCATTTTATCCTAACCTACTTTATTTCACCTTAACCTAGTCTTAAATTTAAACCTTATCCCCACCTTAAGCTAATACCTTAATACTATTAATTGCATCACCTTTAGTGAAGGTGTTGCATTTTCCTCATATCCTCACCTTCAGTGAAGGTGTAGCATTTTTTGCTAACATCCTCACCTTCAGTGAAGGTGTAGCATTTTTTACTAACACTTGAACTTAAATCCTAGAAGTCCTCACCTTCATGGGTGTAGCAGAAATTTATATTTACAAGTACTCTAAATCATCCCTAAGCATCATATTTACAAGTACTCTAAATCATCCCTAAGCATCTTATTAAATCTATCAGTAGCCTTCCTTTTTGGCCTGGCCCCCCTGAGATTGTCACCGCCGCTCCGGACTGGGGTTACATCATTAGGGGTGTCTTCTTTGGCCCTATTTGAATCTCTACCAGCATGAGTTATGGTAAGTTCAAGGGGATAGAGATTACATATTGAGTGAAATTCTACTGCACCATTACTTTGTTTAAGTTGAACTGTTCTTATTTTGCCATCAAGCCCTTTCATTGTTTGCAATACTCTGCCCATTAACCAGAAGGGTCTGGGTTTATTTAATGATCTTATTAGTACGATATCCCCTTCTTTAATTTTATTTTCCCAAGAGCACTGGTATAGGTTTCTGCTGTGTTCTCTCAGGCTGAGGAGATAACTTTCGTACCACAATTTTTTAAAACTTTCAAGGACTAGTTCTTGTTCTTCTATGGTCTTTTCTAAGGAGGGCTGGCTTTGGTCATCCACCCATATTTCACCATTACCCCCCCTCAGTACCAGAGATGAGTCCCCATGAAGTTTCAGGAAGGAGTTAGGTGTTATGAACTCCAAGCTCTCAGAACTGGACCGGTATGTTAAAGGTCTAGAATTTATGGCTAGTTGGATGTTAGATAGAGAAGTCAACATCTCAAAATATGTTAACTTAGCCCTTCCTACTACCTTATACAGACAGGTCTTAAGCACCCTTATTAATCTTTCCCATGCAGCACCAATCCATGCAGAGTACAAGGGAATTTTTACATGCTTGATATTAATCTTTTCCAGCTCTTCCTGTACTTCTTTGGACTGAAGGGAACTTTCTAATATATTGCCACCCTTCAGAAAAGCTTTGGCATTATCACTGTACAAGTAATGTGGAATAGAGTAGCGGTTGCAAAATCTATGGAAGGCTAACAAAAAATTCTTAGTGGACATGTCGGGTAATAATTCGAAGTGGACAGCTCTAATGTTAAGGCATGTGAAAATCAGGACATAAACCTTAACCGAGTGACCACTATTTTCATCTCTGACCCAAAAATGGCCTGTATAATCCACCCCGACATGCTGAAAAGGTTAACCAGGTTCATTTGATGCTTGGGCATGTCTGTAAATTTGGGATATTTAAATGCTAAGGCATTGTACTTCTTACATATATGGCATGTGCTCAATACCTGCTTCACAGCCATTCTACCCTTGGGTATCCAGTACCCTTGTTCCCGTAAATAATTCAATGTAGTTCCTATGCCTAAGTGCTGCATTTTATTATGACAATCATTTATTATGAGTTTAGTTAACCTGTGATCCTTAGGGAGTAACACAGGATGGTGTATTTCATATTTAAAATATTGGCATTTGCTAATTCTACCTCTGGATCTTATAATGCCTCTGTCATCAAGGAATAAGTTAAGGTTAGATACCAGAAGTGGGATATTTCTTTCATTTTCATGACTTGGGTTCTGCAAAAATTTTAATTCATCTTGATAGCATTCTGTCTGAGCAACCTTAACCCAGTATTCTAAGGCCTTCTTTTTTGGGTTACAATCCTTTATTTTACTTAGAAATTTAAATAGGTAGGTGGTGCACTTCAACAAGTCCTCATAAGATGAATATTTATTTATATTAAGTATTCCTGTATTTATTTTAGGAGTTTGAGAGGTACAAGCAGTGCATATTTTACTCTTTAGGGAAGGTGCTATGCTCAACAGAGGATATTGAGGCCACAGTTGGTAATCATTAGTCAACCACTGAGGTCCTTCCAGCCAGAACTTTATTTTTTCTAAATATTTGCTATAGGTCAAACCCTTGGTAATTAAGTCTGCAGGGTTATGTTCAGTGTTTACATAGTGGTATGCTACAGGCATTTTGAATTTCTTATTTATTTCAGACTTCAGTCCTTCAGCTTCCGACACTCTGTTTTTTAGGAATTTAGATTTTACTTTAGTGTCCTTGGTCAAAAGCCAGTTTAACACCACCTGAGCATCCACACAAATATTAACGAACTGAATTTGAATGTTATTATAAGCCTCTAAAATAGTAGGTAAACATTTTAAGGCTAATATTACTGCCATAAGTTCTAGTGTAGGAATACTATGTTCCTTTCCTTTATTTAGTGGAGCTACTTTTGACTTAGAATGTAGGTATGTGCTTTTACCCTCTCCATCTAAAGCATAGGCCACAAACCCATATGCTTCAGCAGAACTATCACAAAATATATGTAGCCCATATGAATTCTGCTCATTTAAGGCTTGTCTTGGGAAATTCACTTCAGACAGCATTTCTAAATCTCTACTTAATTTTTTCATTTCACTGCAAATTTCATCAGGCAGGGTGTCATCCCAACCTTTTTCTAACTTCCATATTTTTCTCATCAAAAGTTTACCTCTTATGGTCACAGGAAGAGTGAAATTTAAGGGATCAAATAATTTGGATGTTTGAGATAGGATTTTTCTTTTAGTATTTGCTTCAGGATCTATTTTACAAAGAGCAATGTTCATTGTATCTTGCTGGACATTATATCTATATCCTAGAACCTTCTCTTCCTCACTAGTATGTTCTACTAACCTTCCATCATTAGCCATTTGGGTTCTCAATTCAGTTGAATTAGAATTCCAAGATCTCAAGGTAAATCCACCTGCTTTCATTCTCTCATATGCCAGATGATACAACTCTTGCATTTCATAAGTTTCATTTCCTGTCACAATCAAATTGTCCACATAAAAATTATTAGCCAGAATTTTACTCAATTTGTCATCAGGAAAGGTATTAGCATGGTGTCT
>CM035220.1:5545164-5568181 GCA_020233015.1 Callinectes sapidus | reverse complement strand
TTATGTATTTCATATCTCTTTATTTTCTTTATACTACAAAACTCTATCATGCCTAATAGATATTTTACATTTTTTTTTCGTAATGAGTGATACTGGCATTCTTTTAATCACACATTTTGAATGCTGGTTATAGCATAATTAAGCATGCAAAGTTTCAATATAATCGGCCAAATAGTTTCTGAGATATGGATGAATAAACTTTTAAAATTAACACCGTCACTTGCGGTCGGTTTCCCGGGCTTTTATCTGCTGGAGGAAGCTTGCCGCGCTCTAGTTAGCAAGGATCGTCTAGCCAAATGCCCCACATCGATTTTTTTTTTTTTTTTTTTGGCAATAAATAAAGACAAATCTTACGTTACTGCATTCTAAATCGTCATGCAAATTTTTACTACGATAGATTCAGTATTTTGGATTTTTTTTTCATTTTTTTCAAAATATATATACTGTTTACTGGCTTGCTTTCCCCTAGTAGACGGTTGATGATGATGATGATACATAGGTAAAGTCAGTAAGTCGGTGAATCATGTCAAGTTGACTCCTTCAGCAGAGTGACGCCCTTAGTGTAGGGTACCGCCCAGGTCTCCCCTGCACTCCTCAAGTGGCTGCAGGTGTTATGGCACCATCAGAAGGGTCTTCGGTCTTGGGATTTAGCCATCCCTTTGTCAGGAGGGCGGCGCCCCAGGAGTTAATCCAGTCATTGGGTATGTCCTTTGATGTTTCGTGCGTTTTCTGTGTGTGTAACTGTGTGGCAGGAGGGTGAAGGCGTGGCTGTAGTAACCAGTGATTATACCGCTGTAAGGCCACCGCAACTACCACTTCCATCACCAGTTTCTCGCCTCCGAAGACGCTTCGAGACACTGCCTCGTCTGCCTACTCCAGCCGCCGCCGCCGCTGAGGCCTTGCTTGCCCTTGCATGTTGGTGGTGATCAAAGTTCCCCTTAAGTCCTTCTTGAGAGCGTAGCAGGACGGGAGTGCTGCGGGAGGCTTGGGTCCGTTAAGTTGTTTCACCCCGTGTCACACTTGGTGCAGCCGGGCTGGAAGAACCGGAGATGTCTTTCGGACGGGATTTGAAAAAAATCGTGCCGTGCCACTAATTTCGGGTGAGAGGTGGTCAAAGTTGGAGGTTGAGAGGCGAAATGGACTGCGGCGTCAAAGTGCTCCCGGTCGTAGCCGCCGGGAGAAAGGCTCCAAACCCTTTAAAGCAGCATCAATGTCAAAACCAATATGCACCGAGGTCCCTTGTGCAAATATGATAGGATGCGAGTGGTCCGTCTTTGATGATGGGCACTCCTCGGTACTGATGAATGTTTCTCGACGTACTTACAGTATCTCTGCGTTAACCCGCGATGGACAGGGAAGTCCTTGGGTGGGAGATTAACGCCGGAGACGCACGTGGGAACACCTTCACTGGCTTGAGGGGCCGTCTAAACGAGGTAGCAGAGCGTTCGTGTTTGCATCAGTGCTGTGTTTGGTGCGGAGCGGGCTGGATCCCCGTCGGGGCTATACTGGCTGCAAGACCGACGACGAAATGTTATCAAGCCTGCTTGATTAATTGCTTCTCTCACACCCACCTGCCTGCCTGTGTGGCCCCGTTTTGCAGTACCACAGCCGCGCCATGATCGCACCCAAAACTCCTCGGTGCGCGCGTTTAGCCAGCCAGCCAGCTAGCGAAGCGCGTGCATCGTTATTCATCTCCTTGGGATTAGAGGGATGTGAGGGGTATATCCCACCTCTCAGAGAGCTCACCCAAGGGGCTAATACAAATGGGATAATGGTTAATTGGATCTGTACATGTTTAAGAACAGTGAAGTGGAAACCGCGAACGGCTCTTTAAATCAGCTATGATTCATAGGATCTGTGCATGTTTAAGAACAATGATGTGGAAACCGCGAACGGCTCATTAAATCAGCTATGATTCATTGGATCTGTGCATGTTTAAGAACAATGAAGTGAAAACTGCGAATGGCTCATTAAATCAGGTATGATTCACTGGATCTGTGGATGTTTAAGGACGAATGGCTCATTAATTCAGCTATGATTCATTGGATCTGTGCATGTTTAAGAACGAATCGAGAGATGCTGACTCAAGGGATGCCCATGCAGTAGCAGCGGCAGTTGCGGCAGTTCGTTGACTCGGACTGATCGCTTGGCTGGCTGGCTGCCTGTATGTCGCACCCCCGCCGCCGGTGCCACAAACGGCGGCGGAGGAGTAGGTGAGTAGCGCCGTATATAGCGGCGGGCAAAGTGCCTAACCCTCGCAAGGCTTTTGCTGATCAAGACTTCGGGGTGGGTCTTAAAGACAAGCAAGGTTTTCTTAAACAAGACGTATGAGAGTACCGTCAAGTTGCTTAGTGTGCCAGAAACAATTCAAAAGATGGTGATTCATAGGCGGGAGTAAGGAGAATTCATTAGAATGATCCTTACATGAGAGAAAGACCTCTAAGTGGTTCCCGCTGGGCAATGGAGTATACCTGTAACATATCTAAGGGCTCTTAAATAGTTACTCATTGTTAAGCTTCGTTATTACGAAGCTATCTTTGTACCTGCTCGAATAAGGTTTCGAATATGTAATGGTGACTGGTGAACAGTCTCGCTGCAGTCAAGGAGTGGCTGCCAGCCAGGCAACAATAAACCCTGGTAACTGCTACGCGGCCTCTACATTCCCTCGCCTTTCCCCTTGGCTCACGTTATCACATTGGCGACGAGGATACGTGGCTGATAGTACCATTCACCACCATGCCTGTCTACGGAAGTCTTGAGAAGTTTCATAGAGACCAAGACTGGGGAAGGTATATTGCAGTTCTGAAGAATTACTTTGGAGCCAATGGGATAACCGACAGCGAGAAGAAGAGACACATCCTCCTTGCATCTGTGGGTCTGGAGACTTACGATCTCATCTGCACGCTGGTATCGCCCCAGGAGCCTGAAGCTAAGTCTTTTGAAGAATTAGTGAAGCTGGTTCAGGAACATGTGCAGCCACCACCGAGTAAGATTGTGTCCAGATTCAAGTTTTATACTCTGTGCAGGGGGGAAGGAGAGTCTATTTCATCTTTTGTTGTGAAGCTACGGCAAGCAGCCCAGGATTGCAAATTCACAGATTTGAACGAGCACTTGAGAGATAGATTTATTGTGGCGATTGGTGATGACAAGATCCAAACAAGATTGCTCTCTATGTCTGATGATGTGACTTTCAGCAGCGCCCTGCAAGAAGCGCTGGCGATGGAATCTGCTCAATCGAATGCTGAAAACATCAAAGCAGCGGCTACAGCTTCGAGCGCTAGTGTGAGTGGTGCTTCGGCTGTTTGTGCGGTGCAAGAAACTCGTTCGGCTGCGAAAGGTTTACGGCTGTGGCGGCGACCATTACCGCCGCTACTGTAGGTTTAGGGATGCAGTGTGTCGTGCTTGCAGCCGAAAGGGACATATCAGCAAGGTGTGTCGTACCCAGGTTCGCCGTGAACGACCGAGGAGCTCATCACCGGTGAGGAAAGACAAACGAGACAAGAGGAAAACCACTCGTTCTACTCATCTGGTTGACCAAGATGACCCAGTTT
Source organism: Callinectes sapidus (assembly GCA_020233015.1). NCBI lineage: Eukaryota > Metazoa > Arthropoda > Malacostraca > Decapoda > Portunidae > Callinectes > Callinectes sapidus. The sequence goes on along the minus strand of CM035220.1, from coordinate 5,564,630 downwards.
CTTCTGGAGATAGTGATGTGGAGTGTTACGTTATTAAAAGTATGGATACACTGAAGTGCTCTCCCTTTGAAATACCTATTCAAGTGCAGTCTAGAAACCTCATGATGCAAGTGGATACGGGTGCTGCCATTTCACTTATTTCGAAATCCACATATGAAAAAACATTTAGTGACATTCCACTGGAGTGTTTTAGAAACAGGCTGACTACATATACGGGAGAAGTGATGAAGGTTCACGGATGTGCTAAAGTGGCTGTTCAGTACGGTGATCAGCACGTACGTGATTTACCGCTTGTTGTTGTTAAGCGGGACGGCCCTTCACTGCTGGGCCGTAATTGGCTGTTACGGATCCGTTTGGACTGGCCAAAAGTATGCAGTGTTCTGCAAAACAACGTGGAAGACATTGTGGGGAGATATCCTGAGGTGTTTAGATGCAGCCTCGGGAAATACAAGGGATCGCCAGTGAAACTTTTTATTGACGAGACTGCCAAGCCTCTATTCTTTAAAGCAAGACCTGTGCCATACGCCATCAAAGGAAAAGTCCAGGAGGCCATCGAGAAGAATGTGCCACTTGGTATATGGCAGCCGGTTGATTATTCTGACTGGGCAGCACCACTTGTCCCCATTGTGAAGAATGATGGGTCGGTAAGGCTATGCGGAGACTACAAAATTACTATAAATCAAGTATGCAGAGTGGATCCCTACCCCCTACCCAGGATTGAAGATATATTTGCAGAGCTTCGAGGAGGTAAGAAATTTTCCAAAATTGACTTGCATTCTGCTTATTCTCAAATTCCTGTTCATGAAGATTTTCAAGAATATCTGACTGTGAATACTCATTTGGGCCTTTTTAGAGTCAAACGTCTTCCCTTTGGTGTCAATGCTGCTGTTGGAATTTTTCAGCGCATCATCAGCAACGTATTGAAAGGTCTAGTAGGTGTTAGTGTCTACCTTGATGACATCTTGATAACTGGCAAGGATGACAGAGAACACCTACATAACCTCGAACAAGTACTGATGCGCCTCAAGCTTGCAGGACTACAAGCCAAGAAAAAGAAGTGTTCGTTCCTCCAAGCTTCCGTGGAATACTTGGGTCATCGCATTGATGCTGAAGGACTTCATCCCACTAACGAAAAGGTCCGAGCTGTGAAGGAGGCCCCTAACCCATCAAACAAGACTGAGCTGAGATCATTTCTTGGTCTCATAAATTATTATGCAAAATTCCTGCCAAATTTGTCTAATATTCTCTCTCCCCTTTACAACCTAACAAAGAAGGATGTAGCATGGAGATGGGGCAAGGTAGAGCGTGCAACATTCCAGCAAGCCACAGGCTTGATGAGCACTTCACAAGTGCTAGTCCACTACAACCCAGATCTTCCTCTGCTGCTTTCGCATAAATTCAAGGACGGTACCGAGCGCCCTGTGGCGTTTTCCTCCCGTAGCCTTACTAAACCAGAGGCAAACTATTCCCAGATTGATAGAGAAGGACTAGCCCTTGTGTTTGGAGTATTAAAATTTCATCAGTATCTGTACGGCAGAACGTTCATTCTTGTGACTGATCATAAGCCCTTGACTCACTTGTTCGGAAGAAATTCAGCTGTCCCTACCATGGCCTCTCCTCGCGTGCGTCGTTGGGCGCTGACGCTATCTGCTTATGACTACAACATACAGTACAAAAAGGGCCCAGACAATTCGAACGCAGACGCCCTTAGCCGTCTTCCACTTCCTGACCTGCCACGACGTAGACACGTCCCTGAGGAATTAAATTTAGTGATTGGAATGCTAGACTCCGATCAATTGGTCAACACTGACATCATACGACGGCAGACCAGACGCGAGCCTGTGCTTTCACAGGTGTTGCAGTGGGTGAGATGGGGGTGGCCCCCTAAGGATCCAGGTGGAGTCTATGGGCATTACTACACTAGGAGGTATGAAATATCTCTTAAAGATGACTGTCTCCTATGGGGGTCTCGTGTAATTATTCCAGAGGGATCCCGAGGTGCTGTGCTGGAACTACTCCACGACACCCACATTGGCATAACAAGGATGAAGGCACTGAGTCCCAGCTACGTGTGGTGGCCGGGTTTAGACAAGGACGTGGAGGACACCACGAAGGAATGCATGGTATGCGATAAACAGCAGAAGGCTCCCGAGCTTGCGGAACTACATCCCTGGGAGTGGCCGTCAGTCCCGTGGTCAAGAATACACGTTGACCATGCTGGGCCATTTATGGGTAAGCTTTTTCTTATTGTAATTGATTCTCATTCAAAGTGGCTGGAGGTTAAGTTACTTCTACTAATGCCACAATAGATGCTCTAAACTCCATATTTGCTACCCATGGCCTACCTATGACACTAGTTAGTGATAATGGAACGGCTTTCACGAGTGAAGAATTTTCTAAGTATTGCCAGAAAAGCGGCATCAAGCACGTAAAGACAGCACCGAGGCATCCCTCTACGAACGGCCTGGCGGAGCGAGCTATCCAAACCTTTAAGTTCTGCATGAAAAAGATGGACGAGTCCTTACGTTGGAATGTTCGCATCAACAGATTCCTGTTCAAATACAGAAACACTCCACAAAGCACTACCCAGCAAACCCCTTCTCAACTACTCATGAACCGTGAGGTGCGGACTCCTATCTCCATGATCCAGGGTGACCTTAACAACGCTCGGGTCGAGAAGAAGCAAGCTGCCCAGTGTGAGGCTCGCGACATTCATGCCAGGACTCGAAGCTTCATGCAAGGAGATAGGGTGTACACTCATTTCGGTGGCCCCAAGTTAGAGTGGGTACCGGGAACTATCCAGTCTATAACAGGTCCTCTATCTTACAGAATTGAGCTGGTTGACGGTCGTGTGGTAAGAAGACACGTTGACCATGTAAGGAGCCGCCTAACTGAAGCTTTGCCTAGGCCCTCGGATGTTAATGAACCTTGCTTCAAAGAAACCCGAATTGAACCCCTGCACCATGATCAACCACAAAGCATCCCAGTAGAAGTGCCTCCACACTCTCCAGTACCAAGTGCTTCGGCTCCAGAAGTCGAGGTTTCGGAAGCAGTGAAGTCGCCAGTATCGAGTGCGCCCTTACCTGAAGCCCGAGCTGCTGCCGCGAATCTCGACACAACTCCAGTATTAAGACGTTCTGCTCGTATCAGGCACGCTCCTGATCGTCTTGGGTATTACCCATGAATTAGATATAGTTTTTGTTACCTTGTTAAAAAAAAAAAAAAAAAAAAGGGCATACATTTTGTATTTATTAATGTACTACTCTTCGGCTTAAGGGAGGAGGAGTTGTAACATATCTAAGGGCTCTTAAATAGTTACTCATTGTTAAGCTTCGTTAGTACGAAGCTATCTTTGTACCTGCTCGAATAAGGTTTCGAATATGTAATGGTGACTGGTGAACAGTCTCGCTGCAGTCAAGGAGTGGCTGCCAGCCAGGCAACAATAAACCCTGGTAACTGCTACGCGGCCTCTACATTCCCTTGCCTTTCCCCTTGGCTCACGTTACCACAATACCCTTGATTGGGAAGGTGGGATGTTGCTATAGGTGATTTTGATTTCAAAATTAATTTATTTCTTTGAAGATTGTATGGCAATTTCCCCTTTCATGTAGAAGTTATTTCACCTAGGTTATATTATCATTCCATGAATTTTATTATTTTAGTGAAAAAAATAAATAAAAACTAGTAATTGAAAAAAAAATCAGTCAAAAATATTGGTTCCATAAGAATATGCTTTAAGTAAAAATTAAAGATTATAGTCACATCAATAGTTTTTACAGGAGAAATCTCCTCTATTGATTCATTTTTTTTATAATGATTTTTTTATATTTTTAGTTGAGTGCAGTATTGTTAAAATAATGGGTAAAATAAACAATTTTTTTATGAAACATTAGAGTTTATTCATCTTGTAAAACAAAAAATACTCCTTTAGATCTATAATACAAAGCAAACTGGGAATAAATTGTTTGGAAACTAATGGAGATATGGCAAAAACAAGATTAAAAACAAGAACTTTTCAGGAGAGGACATTTAAACCCTACGCGCGTAGGCGGCCATTTTTAAAATCCTCCAGCAGCGTAGTACACCCTAGCGTTTCTCTCGTATGGTATTTTCTTCTTCTCCAAGATCGACTCCCGTTTTTTGTCCTTGGTTTCATGGGCTTTCTCCTGTATTTTTGTTCTTGTCGCTCCAAGGTGTGACAGGAGACTTCCATCCCGGTAACCGACAATGTAGTCCACTACAGCCTTGGCGACCGCAAAGTCAAGGATATTCTTGTTTACTCCCTTATATTTAGAGCAGTAGCGCCAGATTCTGGAGTGCAAATGGTAGTTAGGATTTTGTGTTTTTCCTAACAAACATGCATGCAGAATCTTGTCTGAAGTGACGTAAGTCACTTGGCAGGTCGAAGTGTACTTTCATTGTCTTATGTGAAGGGACTGCAGTGTTGTTTGCCAGTGCTTTTTGATAAAAACATCAGCTATCAGTTCTTTTGGGGCATAGGTGATGTTGTGGATTGTCATCTGTGGACGAGCAGTGAAGAAATGATGAGTAAATGTCATTCCTCAGCCCCATCACTGTCCCCCCAACTGATTGTTGTGCTGTAGTACTTCTGTAATTTTGCAATTACAGTGTCCGTGAGCTTTCTTTTTCCTCCCATTTGCTTTACTCGCCTTGTTTTCCCAGATTTGGACTTTGATTCTACCACAACTTGGTCTCTTATTTTCCTGAGTGCAGTCCCAAGTCTTTTTCCTAGGTGGTTTATACATTCACCCATTGCTATTTTCACTCCATCATACGGGCCTTTTCCATTATTTAGTCCACATTCATTTAGCCCACATCATACGCACTGCTGTCCCCGTCAAAAATGAATACAGTATATCTAACATTTTTCTCCAAACTTCTACTAAACAATCTAACAGCTGCTGCTGCCTCTATCGCACCTGAACTTCCTTCAAAATTTTTCAGGCACTTTTCTTTGTGTTCTGTCATCCACTTCTCATATTCATCGCTGGTCACTATCTTCTTGGCTAGGACATTTTCCTTCTTTGTACACTGTTCACAATATTTACTTACAGTTTCATAGTCAATTACAAAACTTGTATCTGCCTCAATGGCAGCACCTACTGCCAGCTTACTCATGTGATCTCGTTTCTGCCAAGATCCATCAAAAATAATTTTTATATTATATTATGCCTTTATCGTCTGGTACGTAACGTTTTTTCACTGCCTCCAAGGTTTGGTCAAGGACTTTCTTTACCTTTTCTTTTGCTGCAGCAAGAACCTCTAATTGTAGAGTATTGTAGTTTTTAGAAAGTGGTTTCATGCTGAGGTCACCTAAAATACTATGCAATCCAATATTTCCAACTCCTGCTGATATAGTGGTATATATACAACAGTTTTGGATATAGGAGTTTCTTCTACTTCATATTTATCTATGTCTGTATAACTGCATTCTTCACAAACTAGGTCTATCTGATAATCAAGGTATTTGTTCTTCAAATCAATTTTTATTTTCCCAAAGCATTGAGGACATTTGAGAGTTCCAAATTTCTTTTTTAAGTAACTCCTGGATACTAATAACATTTCATCATCAACTGCATCCTTCCTTTTTTGTAGCTGAATCTCAACCTTTCTTTTCTTAGCGGACGACAGTGTGGGTGTGCGTGCGGTGGCTTGGCTTGTGAATGGCGTAGCTTCTTGGGTGGTGGCGGAGGTTGAAGGCGCGTTGATGTTGGTGGGGGGGCGGCGAGTCACTGATATGAGCTTCTTTTCCACGTTATTCTGCCTAATTTTTCTGGAGTTTCTTTTGACGAGACGCTTCACCATTCTTCCTCCTTTGAAATATGTGCTTCTTGACACCACCCATGATGAAAAACCGCAGAAATACGGCTTACTATAGGACGTCAGGGTCTGGCGTACGAGACACAGAACTGACTGTGGAACCCTGGCACGGATAAAAGAAGAGAGAAGAAACAAGAAAATAAGAAGAAACAAGAGAAAAAGAAATAAGAGAAGAAATAATATAATAACAGTACCAGAGTAGGTAGGAAGTGAAAAGTTGACAAGGACTGATGGGAAGGTCGTTTCAGACATGACCGTGTTTAGGGGAGGCCACTGCAGGCATGACCCAGAGGTAAACACATAGAGTCAGGGGAACTGAGATGTTTGGTCCTGGGTAACCGAAAGGAGCGGTAAACCTCAGGAGAGGGGACATTTATAAGCCTAACTTTGAGAGATGCATTGTCTTAACTCCGCCTTCCCATTCCGAAGTGGGTGTGTCTACTTTTAAATATTGACCAGTGCCATGATACCCAGGCTGGGTATGTCACGTTTGGCCACGCCTGTGGGCGTGTCTTTTGTAAGAGATGTAATTACTGCATGTTGGAGTATGTGAAATGCATAGAATGTTCGACCTTAGTTATAAGGATATTTTTTCTGAGGAATATATGTGACAACTGAAATATAAAATGAGATGTAACGGAGAAAAGAGGGGCTTTAGAAAGAGATTGTTGAGAGTTCAAGAGAGAGAGAGAATCTGAGGAGGTCGCAGCTTCCCTGACCAGAGGAGGGTCAGGGGCGACATGGAGACACATAAACTTGTATCAGTAAGTGGAGTTTTGAATGTTAGTAATGCAGTCTAATTCATATGTTGTGTTTATGAAATGTAGGGAGGAAAACAGTGGTTAGGATGTTATATTATTAGGATGTTCAGAGTTAAGGTGTTGTATTTGATTTTATATATGCTGGTATGAGTTTGCTGTGACATTAACATTGGACTATTTTGAGTTGAAATTTGAAGAGAGATTGATGAGAAATATTAATAATATCGTGTGTTGCGTATATTGGCGTGAGATGTATTTCGACATTGATAGTAAATTATCTGGAGTTAAATGTTGATGTGAGATTGATGAGAAGCGTTGATAACATTGGGTGTTACGTACATTGATGTGAAATATATTTGACATTGATATTGCATTATATGGAGTTGAATTTTGATTAGAGATTTGGTGAGAAACTTGATAATATTGTGTGTGAAGTATATTGAGTTGAATTGTGAGAAGAGAACTTTGGGGGTATTGTGCGTTATGTGTATTGGAAGTCATCAGCTGGTTGCTGGAGTAAGGCTTACGTTAATAATTTGTGTACTTAGCTGTTAAGTCAATTAAATGAGAAAATGTTAGCAGTGTATATTATCATACCTCGGGGTTATTGATATTGAGTGATAGTCTTACAGAACTATGCAATTGCAACGTGCATGCAAGAAATTGCAGGGCACGACATTTGGTGGCAGCGGTGGGATTGATTGATGCAATTGCATAGTTGCAATATACTGAAAAATGGTGTAAGATAAGAATTTAAGATCAAGGTGCAGTGGATGTAACGTTGGACATTTGTTAATATTGTGGATTGAACATTGAGATGATTAATTGAGTGCAGTTTGGATGAATTGCAACGTTTGTAAATTAAGCATATAGTGCATAGACTTCGTCATAACAGCCCATCACGCAATGATCGAGTAAATCCGTTCTCATCCAGACCCGGTTTTAGAATGCAACAGTCATCCATTTTTTCCCCATACGAACTAACATCACCATGTATTAGCACTGGATAAATAGCTGTGGATATAACTGATAATTCCAATGTGATTGGGTTGATTTACTTAGTGGGGGAGAAGAAAGAGCCAAAAGGTCTTAAATGATTTAGTAAAAAAAAATATATATAAATATGGACAAGAGTTAATTTTTTTGTCAAGTGGAGAAAGTTCATCGTTGGAAAATAAAAATATAGCTTAGGAAGTGTTGTAGTTTCACCAAAAAAAAAATATATATATATATAGAGAGAGAGAGCAGGAATTTGTATAAATTTTATTCGCAAGATAGTAAATTAGATATTTCTTCTTTAAAGTTTAAAATATTTCAAGAATATTGCGAGTTGAGATATTAATTATGAATTTTAATGTCATTATCGAGACCAGATTTATGGATAGATGAAATTTGAACAATCTTCAACAGCGAAGGAAAAGTTACAGTGGCCACAGATTGCTTAAGAGTTTTGCCAAAGGTATTGCAAATAAATATGAATTTCGTTTTAATAGTAGTGATGATGTATCAAGTGTGGATACATATATTTAAAACCTAAAACTGTTACTTCATGATTTAATCACGGTGTTAAGATTAAAGATAGAAACAATAGGACAATAGTGCCACAAAATATGAAAACAATTAAAATGAAGGAAAAAGGCGTTTGTTTGAGATTTATACTGAGAATCACTCGCTTCCCAAGACTAGTCAGCGAATTAGTATCTGTGATTCGTCAGTCAAGAGAAATCATTACGGAGTTGTTATTAGAATAGAAGGAATTGCAGCAAAATTAGAGACTTTGAAACTAGCAGATAAAGAAATGTGTAATGATATTTTGTCTCCATTCTCGTGAATGACTTATTGAAGACATTTTCATATATTCTGGTTAATTTGAACACAAAGAAGTCAGATTAAGTGTATAAAAAGGTTATTAAATATGTAGCCGAAATCCCAACGTTGAAGTAAGATCAAGATAGTAAATGTAAACATTGAACGTGAAAGAGTTTGAGTTTGGGTTCGCACCGGAGCAGGAGCAGGAGTATCGTTTATATCAAGTGTTATTATGAACTGGCTTGGAAATAGAAAAAAATTGTGCAACACATAAAATGGTTCGAAATGCGAGTGGAAGAGTAATGTTGACCTCAGGATAATGTAAAGCTGAAGTTGAACATTGAAGAAAGGAAGTACACATGGTGTGTGGTCAGTGAGGATGAAGTTTGAGAGCAGAGATAATATGAGGTGTAAATTGTGAGAAACTTAAGATGAATTGAATACCAAACCTTTACAATTGATATTGAAGGGGAGAGAAGATTGTGAGTGGAAGGAGACATAGGAAACATACATTATTAGTATTGATGAGATAGACGGAAACAGAGTTGGTGGTAAATGATTCGAAATATGATACCAGATATAAAGGCTCAGTAGCTCAGACATCAGTGATAGAAGTCAGAAGGTGAGATATGTGACTTGGAAACTAGGCTAGTTGAGAGTGATACATAACAGATTTGAGTCAGTGCCAGCAATAATTGTAAGAGCTCAGTTTTGTGTCCAGACTTAGTGAAGTTAGAAAATGATGAAGTTAAGAAGAGATCCAGAGTTTTTATAAGTTATAGAAGTATCTCCAGGAAAATATCCAGCTAGAGCCAGAGAAAAAACATAAGGATATGTGCAATCTTGTATAAAAGGAAACCTTACAAATGGGTAATGATAAATGTGAGGTTAATAATATAGCAGAGAATATGAGGAAGAGAAATTGAAGCATATTGTGAAATTATTCATTCTATTTATCATGAGTAGATTGATGAAAGCCAAAATTTTAAAGAAATTAGTGACACCATACAATTACAGTCCATGCATAAGCCCAGAAAAAAAATAATAAAATAAGGATGGCAGAATAAGGGTATGCATTGATTTTTGGAAATTAAATCAGCATGTATAGAGTGATTAATATCATATTCATAACTTGGAAAAAGGAATAATTTTTTTCATGTCAGATTTAAGCAAGGCTACCCAGAAATTCAGTTAAGTAAAGAGAGTTAACCACTTCCAATCATGTATAGGACGGGCAAATTAGTAAAGAAAATTTGTGAGGAATTTTGTTGATATAGGAGCCCCTATATAATGTTAACTACCAGAAAAATTTGTAGATGAAGGGAAAAATAATACAGTAAAAGGATGATGTGAATAAGGTAAGACAATTTTTTTTGTAGAAAGTTACATAAAGCTGAACTGAATTGTAGCAAAATTGAGAGGGAAGCTCTTGCATAATTATGGATTTCAGATAAATAGGTATTTGTGCCTAGGATATCAAAATTTTGTTCTGACATATAACTGCCCATTGGTCTGGTTATTACCAATTCAAATGCAAATTAGTAGATGTAAATATTGATATCAATGTGGATTATATTCCTGGAAATGTTAATAAGGTGGCTGATCATTATCTAGATTGAGAGAACAAGAGATATATGATGTAGATGAACATGCGTTGGGTATATCAGAAAACGGAGAACAAACATATGGTGGATTGGAATTGAAGGATATTGGATATAATTATGAAGTGGGTGAAATATTCAATGGGTATTGAAAATATGAAGTGGGTGAGATATTGAGTGGATATTGAATACATATAGTTGGTGAGATATTAAATATATGGAATTGGGGAGGTATTGGAAAATATGGAATATATGAAGTGGTGAGATATTGAAGTAAAGTTGTGAAATATATGAAGTTTTGAGATATTGACAAATATTGTGTTAAATATTGAAGGAATATTTGTGAAATATTGACGGAATATTTGTGAAATATTGAAGGAATATTTATGAGATGTTGAAGGAATATTTGTGAGATGTTGAAGGAATATTTGTGAAGTATTGAGAAATATTGTGAGAAATATTAAAAGGAATATTGTGAGATATAATATTGAATTATATTGTGTGAAATATTGAAAGGAATCTTGTGAGACATTGAAGATATATTGGGAGATATTGACGGAATATTGTGAGATATTGTAGGGATATGGGCTATATGAAGATGAGAAATATTGAATGGATATTGAGTATTACATGTTGGTGAAAAGGATACCTTGCAAGGATATTTGAATGAGATAGAGATGAAGAGAAAGTTAAGTAAGCATAATATAGAAAGAAACTATATATATAAAAGGATGAAAATAGCAGATCTGTCTTTAGAAAGTAATGTGTTGTAAAGAGTAACAAATAATGTATATGGAGAATAGACGCGTCAGATATTGATTCCGGAATCATATGTAGGAGCTGCGAGGCACCTGGAACGCTCCTTGCCACTGCAGGGCTTGGGGGTGTACAAGTTGACTTAAACAGGTGTCATAAAATGGCTTATTGGTCAGAAATGAAAAGGATATTGAAGAATTATTGCCAATATTGTCTTGTGTACTCGTCTAAGAGGAGGTGGGGGACGCCTCAACACCACTGAAACGATATTCAGACATAGCAAGACCATTCCAGAGCAATATATAGATCTCATTATTGCTATGGGATGGATAAAAAATATATACATTGTTTTGTTGTTATGGATGTGCTTACTAGATATTTAGAGAGAGAAAAAAAAAAGAAACACTTAGGAGTAGGACAGCTGTGGAAATTGCAAAGATATTTTTGATTGTGTGATATGAAAATATAGAGTACTTGATATACATTAGCTACTGATAAAGGAAGAAAAAGGTTGAAAAAGGTTGATTGAGGATTTTAAACAAAAAAAAATGGCAGTAAAAGGTTAATAGAGTGTAGGCAAGATATCAAAAATATTTAAAAGAAACTGAAAGTATGACTGGAAAGGCTCAATCTAAAAGAATTGAAATAAGGGAAATTAAAATTTGTGATACAGTTATGTCCACAGAGCAGTGACAGCTAGACCCACTGTAAGTTGAAACAAAAAGTTATAAAGAAAGTGAGTACTATAAGGTTAGAATTAGAAGTACTAGAACTAGAAATACAAGAAACATTACATGCTGATAGAGAGAAAATCTAATTATGAGGGAGTGATATACCACAAGTGAATCAAAATATCAGAAGGGCATATCTTATACGTAAGCCGGGTGGACCAAAAGAATATAAAGTAACAGTGAAATAGTAGATCTCTTTCCATATTTTTAGCAGAAGATACAAATGGGAGGACAGACACAGATGAAGATGTTATATTACTATCAGATGAAGATAATGATATTGGCAAGATAGTGAAAATATTACTGAATGAGTAGAGAAAGAATCTAAAGGAGAATCCAGTAATGCAGACCCATATGGTTATGGTCAAGAAAAATGTTCCAAGTATTAAATTGATATTGATACATATGCCTCTAGAATATAATGAGAATAAGTGATATGATAAGATATTCTTTATAGACTATAGAACTATGTTGAGGATCATTCAAAAAATTAGTTTTACCCAACTAATTATCTCATTGTGAAGGGACAAGCTCTTTACTGAGACTGGATGACATTTATGAATATATAAGGAAGGCCAAAAAAAAAAAAAATTAACTCAAAGTATACTAGATGAGTTCAATGAAATGAAAGGAGCAGATTACATTTTACCATATTTGATAGCCCAACATGTTATGTTATTTCAGGAAAAGTTAAAAGAAAATTGGCATGATGATATACAAGATTTTACACTGAATAATTAAGCAATACTGGTTATAATTATACTTCACAAGGAAAAACTAGGAATTTCACTAATTTAGTGAAGACTCGGGCTAACACTCTTGTTGGAGCAGATATATGAGCTCAGATTGATTCATCCACAACTGTTGCATTTAGAGTATACCTTAACTAAAGAAGAAAGAAAATTCTCAATGTTCACTCTAAGGTTATTAATGTTATTTTCAAGGAATTAACCAATGTCCAGCAAGTGTTATAGAAACTGGAGACTGTTACCCATATCTCTCAAACATTTATGCATCTAATGAAGTCAGATATTGAACAGAATCAGTACTCAGTTATATCATTAAAAATATTATAGTGTGTACAGTTCACTTTAACATCCATTGCAACTGATTATATTAATTTTAAAATAAGCTTACAAGAATTTATGGAAACAAACTTTTCTCCAGATATTATTACAAATGCCTCTGTATTGAAAATTTAGATGAGATATTAGCTAAATATGGGTTACTATTTCCTCCAAAACCAGAATTTTGGGATTACACAGAACTTCTTTAGAGTGATCCATAAGACTGCATTATACAATTTAAGCTCCCACTTACTCATTCCTTTATGAGGGATTTCAGTTGACACCTTTTGATGTTTTCAGAATGACTCCCTTCCACTTCCTCTTTCTAAAGTAGATGTTTTTCTAGTGAATAACCCCTCAAAGAAATATTGGATGATAAATAAGGAAAGAAGCAAATTATTTTTGTCCAATGGTTTTCATGATTGTAATATGTGTTACGGTTATTGATATATATATAGGATAAAGATACTTGAGTAACAATTACTGTGACTTGTCAAAACTCCTGCATTCCTACAACTAAACATGTTAATGACACTGGACTTATGAAAGTAAATCAATCTTCTGGCTTCTTCCACATATATAAATGAAGCACCACTGATTATTATGATGCCTTATCCATTTTCCACTCCAATTGCCTTCTCCATCTGGGAGTATTTTTGTATTGTGAATTCCACTGATATGAGTCTTCCCGACAGTTTGATCTTGAGCCCTGGTCTATGCCCCAATATATTGACATTATACAGCTGTCAAGGAAGCAGTCCATTGTGATGGAATTCAACTGGCAAGAGTGAGAGAAATGGCCATGGATGTTGCTGCTAGTCGGGGTCATTGCCGTAGGCCTGATAGCATACTACATATACCGTCCCTGTGCTGTCCTAGGCTTGGCAAGGTCTGTGCCTGCACAGATCACAGTTACCCCCAACATTGGAAAAAAGGAAATTGACGCAGCGTACACCTCCTGTCCCCATCATGAGCTCTAGCGCGGGACGCGCTACTGAGGACGGGGGTATGTAGTACCCTGGCACGGATAAAAGAAGAGAGAAGAAACAAGAAAATAAGAAGAAACAAGAGAAAAAGAAATAAGAGAAGAAATAATATAATAACAGTACCAGAGTAGGTAGGAGGTGAAAAGTTGACAAGGACTGATGGGAAGGTCGTTTCAAACATGACTGTGTTTAGGGGAGGCCACTGCAGGCATGACCCAGAGGTAAACACATAGAGTCAGGGGAACAGATGTTTGGTCCTGGGAAACCGAAAGGAGCGGTAAACATCAGGAGAGGGGACATTAATAAGCCTAACTTTGAGAGATGCATTGTCTTAACTCCGCCTTCCCATTCCGCAGTGGGTGTGTCTACTTTAAAATATTGACCGGTGCCATGATACCCAGGCTGGGTATGTCACGTTTGGCCACGCCTGTGGGCGTGTCTTTTGTAAGAGATGTAATTACTGCATGTTGGAGTATGTGAAATGTATAGAATGTTCGACCTTAGTTATAAGGATATTTTTTCTGAGGAAAATATGTGACAACTGATATATAAAATGAGATGTAACGGAGAAAAGAGGGGCTTTAGAAAGAGATTGTTGAGAGTTCAAGAGAGAGAGAGAGAGAGAGAATCTGAGGAGGTCGCAGCTTCCCTGACCAGAGGAGGGTCAGGGGCGACATGGAGACACATAAACTTGTATCAGTAAGTGGAGTTTTGAATGTTGGTAATGCAGTCTAATTCATTTGTTGTGTTTATGAAATGTAGGGAGGAAACTAGTGGTTAGGATGTTATATTATTAGGATGTTCAGAGTTAATGTGTTGTATTTGATTTTATATATGTTGGTATGAGTTTGCTGTGACATTAACATTGAACTATTTTGAGTTTAAATTTGAAGAGAGATTGATGAGAAACATTAATAATATCGTGTGTTACGTATATTGGCGTGAGATGTATTTCGACATTGATAGTGAATTATCTGGAGTTAAATGTTGATGTGAGATTGATGAGAAGCGTTGATAACATTGGGTGTTACGTACATTGATGTGAAATATATTTGACATTGATATTGAATTCTATGGAGTTGAATTTTGATGAGAGATTTGGTGAGAAACTTTGATAATATTGTGTGTGAAGTATATTGAGTTGAATTGTGAGAAGAGAACTTTGGGGATATTGTGCGTTATGTGTATTGGAAGTCATCAGCTGGTTGCTGGAGTAAGGCTTACGTTAATAATTTGTGTACTTAGCTGTTAAATCAATTGAATGAGAAAATGTTAGCAGTGTATATTATCATACCTCGTGGTTATTAATATTGAGTGATAGTCTTACAGAACTATGCAATTGCAACGTGCATGCAAGAAATTGCAGGGCACGACATGACGTCCGTCTACCAGCAAGGTTAGGCTTGTACTGAAGGGCACTCAGGCAAGTGACAGCTTCTTATTGTAAACCAAAAGATGCCAGAATCTACACACTTGTGAGCAAAAAAAAAAAAATATTCTTCGAACATTAAACTTGTTTTTCAAAATATACATAAATGTTTACCTGTTTGGGGTTGCCGAATGCCGCTATTATTTTATCTTTTTTTATTATAAAAAAAATACTTATAAACGGAATATGACCAAAAAAATTTGTGTGAATGTTGCCCTCACTATATCAAGATTTTAGGCACCTTTTCCCAAATTGCAATAAGTTCCACAAAATATCGTGTGTTCTCAGCTCCCACCTTCCCTTAATCACTGTGTTAACCCGGCTAACTTTTCTCTCACTTACGGGTAAAGCCTGGAGGCATTCCCAGTACATCCAGGTTTATCCCCTTTCGAGATCCTGGATGTATTTTATGCTAACCTTTTTGAATTCAATAATGTTTCTTTTCTTTACAGGAAGTGAATTGAATCATTGTGATAACTGAAATAAAGTGAAGAGACATAGAAATGAGTTATTGTGACTTATTTCTCTCAGACTCGGGGGATGACAAAGACAATAGTGTAGTAGTTGACTACCAAAGGAAAAGGGTAGACAGTTTTTCTTCGTCTGAAGATGAAACATTTACAGAAATTATAGTTGGTGTAAGACAAAAAAGCCTGAAGAGGAAGCAGAAATAAACAAAACATGACCCTTCCCACTCGGAAGGTATTACTGACTTTACTTACAGGTCTGTGATTATGTGAAACATATGTATGTAATGTTACATGTGCAATCAACTTCCATTCATGGCATTTTATGTGTGTATTTCAGGCATCAGCAATGAAAACCAGGAAACCCGCGAAGGATTCTCCTTTGGGGAGGACAATGGTTTGCAGAGGAAGGAAATGAAATAGGCCCAAGATCCCAAACCAGGTCCTTCCCACTTTCAAGGTATACTTGAGCAACTTACAGGTCTGTGATTATTTGAATAAAAGTGTTGAATGTTTGATCTGTCTGTATTGAAATTAAAGGAATACATGATCATTATGACTGTTCATCACACTTACAGAGGATGATTCTTCCGATGAGGTGGAGGAAGAGTCTGAAGGAAGAGACTTGAGTAACATGGAAATTAACCACAAGGCTAATGTGATAGGGAACTGCTCCATCTCTGATGTAGTAAAGGAAATGACAATTTCAGACCAAGTGAAGAAAGATTTTGTACAGAACTTTGAAAGTTTTGCTACAATACCCAGTAGTATTTCGATGAAAAGATTAAGGTGCTTAAAACTGAAACTGCCAACTTGGGGGCAAAAAAAAGTTAACAGTGCCAGATTGTTTTGGCAAAATTACAAACAGCACCAAAGTGAAATGTTGAGCGACAACAGTACAGGTAGTGCCCGGCCCAGGACACAGCTGAACTATAAAACGTGTTATGCATGTCAAACTACCTGTATCTGAAAAAAAAAACTTTGCCAGCCATGTACATTATTATGGAATGTTATTTTGAGTCTCTTTTTGATGAAGTCCTGCTTCTTATTTTTTTTCAGGAAAAAATGTCCTATCGCAGGATGTCCTGGGAGGGTCATTAACCTGTCAAAGCATTTAAGTCAATGCCATAAGTATCTCACAGTAGCGGAGAGAAAGAAAGATGTTCAAATTCATGAAGAAAATTCAGAGTACAGTCTTGATCCATTGCCAAAAGAAACTAATCCAAGCACCAAATGTGTTGACTATCATAGAACCTGCTCAGTTTGCGATGCACAAAAAAAGAGAATTGATGTGCATCTTCAAAAGTTCACTTTCTAGAAAGAAGATCCCAAACATATGTCAGGGCCTTAGATCAATCCACGTAAATAAATTACCAAATGAAAATGTCCAACCATTAACCACCAAATCTGGGCAGGTTGAAGTCAGCACAAATGACTGTTTAAAGGAGTTTTCAAATAACTTTAGGGATTATCTACAGAGGTACACTATAATGGCAGAAATAACTATTCGGCGCCAGGTTAAAATGGTGTCCGACATGATTTACCATGGATTAAAAATGAAAAACATAATGAAACGTGGCAATTGTAACGGGAAATTTCATTTGTGATTTATTTGAGAAAGCAACAAACGATGATCCTCCCGGATATCTCGTTGCAAAAGTGAACTCAGTCAGTGCCTTATACACACGCATAATCATTAATGCGTGCAAAGTCACTGGAGTGTTTTTAAAACACAAAACAGAATTCCTAAAGATCTCTTCTCAGAGATATGAAAGAGCCTTCCATAATTTGCAAGCCTTGCAGAGTAAGTATCTCGGAAAACTTTTTTTGAGAATACACTGGCATACAACATACTCAAGCAAAGTTAACCTAACCTTCCTTTTTTTTCTTTTTCAGTTCGACTCATGAAGATTGAGAAGAATGAACTTTATGCACAAAGTACAAAAAAAGAGAAAGAGAACATGCCACTGGATGTTATTAAAAAACTGGTGACATCCAGTTATGTGCAAATCCAAGTATCCAATGCCTGTCAGTGCTTGACGAATGAAAATATTCGAGCGATTATAATGAAGGACTTTGTATCTATGAGGGATACACTTACACTTTATGGTTGAATTGCTGAAGCGGATAATGAAATTTTCGGTATTCCGTTTGGCTGAGTATGCCGAAAGGCAACCTCAGTTCAAAGAGGGTCAGCAAAAGCCTCAGAAATTTGTGATCAAAATTGCTAGACATAAAACAACGGGGATGGGACCTTCGCTCGTATATATTACACCTGCACATGAAGCCCCAGAGGCTCATGTAAAGTTTTACCGACAAATAACTGTTGAATTTTCGTCACCTGATTGCTATGTATTTCCAAGCAGCAGCAGTCCCCAAAGAAAGAGGTGCTGCGGGAAAATAAATGACCTTGGGTTTGGGCAAAGCCATAAAAAGAGTTGCAGCAGCAGCAGGGGTTGACGAGTAAATCACGTCAAGAATCTTAGGCGTTCTCAAATAACAGCCCTGTGAGAGGAAAATCGGGACTCATCATGGCGATCAAAAGTCGCTGACCAATGTGCCTATGCCTTGAGTAGCACCAGAGGGTACTATGACTACTCGTCAAAGGTAAAACCAGGAATGGAAGCTGTGGAAAAGCTAACAAGCATCCACGAAAGAGCGGAGGCCTTAGCTGAAGAATCCAGTGCAAAAGAGGAGGGGCTAAAGAGTATCCACGAAAGAGCAGAGCCTTCAGCTGAGGAATCCAGTACAGAGGAGAAAGAAAAAGAGTTGGTGCATTCCTCTGAGTAAGTAAATTACTTTCATCATTATGGAAGATGTGTGAATGCATGAATGGTTCTCTAATGGACTTGTGTAATGGGTGTATTATTTTATTGTATGCATTCTTATAACTTCAGAAACGAGATGAGCATCGTTAACCTCTGTTTGGAAACTGACCAAGAGAACGTAAACAGAGAAACTGAGGCCTCTACCGAAGGCGGTGCAGGTGGATCAGAGGCTAAAAGATCTCTCCACTCATCACTGTACGTATAACAAGCTTCAATACCATGTGTGGAACACATTGTCCTATGTAATGAGTTTAGTCTTCATTGCATCTACTTATTCTATTCCAGAAGCGAGAAGAGCAGACCAGTAACAGGAGGGCTGCCATGTGACATGAGTGTGGGGACTATGTTCTCCACCCTCATTGAAGCAAGGTCTAACACCACACCCATAAAACTATCTGCGGCAAAACTATACCAAGACTTGTCAGACGCAGTGAAGACTTGCAATAGGAGTAGGGACATCACGAAGTACGTCGTTCGTTGGAGCGATGTAAGAGTGTCTTGTAAAGAAAGACTATGAACAACTCTCAGCAGAGAAATTGAGGTATAAAATTAAGTACTTGAGAAAGATTAAGGGAGATCTGTAATGAGTGTAAGTGATTTCAAGGATAAAATTTAATTGAATATATGTTTGCAAAAAGAAAGGATTTTAGTTGATATGTTTTCAATAAATGTAGGTAGGATAAATAAAAACGCGATGTAAGAGAGTTTCCTTGTAAAGAAAGAGCAATTTGAACAATTTCCAGCAGACCAATTGAGGTAGAAATTTAAGTAGTTCAAAAAGGTTAAGGGAGGTCTGTAATGAGTGTAATTGATTTCAAGGGTAAAATTTAGTTGACGATACGTTTACAAAAGAAAGGACTTTAGTTCATCTTATGTTTTCAATAAATTTAGGTAGGAAAAAAAAGCGATGTAAGAGAGTGCCTTGTAAAGAAACACTGCCTCTATGAACAAATTTCAGCAGACCAATTGAGGTATAAATTTAAGTACTTGACAAAGGTTAAGGGAGATCTGTAATGAGTGTAAGTGATTTCAAGGGTAGAATTCAGTTCACGATATGTTTGCAAAAGAAATAATTTTAGTTGATCTTATGTTTTCAATAAATGTAGGTAGGGAAAACAAAATTCTACAGAGAGATACTTATAAAAGATAAACAAAAACTAAAAGATACTAAAAGATACAAAATTCTGCAG
>CM035220.1:5534283-5545064 GCA_020233015.1 Callinectes sapidus | reverse complement strand
TCTAAAAAGTACTAATGGTGAATTGGTACTTTCATTTCAGTGCAAAGATGTGATAACACCTAGCAAAGAAGAAAGCGAGGGAGAGAAAGGAGAACCACATTTAGGTTCAGCTGTGGATCCTGTAAAACAGATCCTTATTCTGTTTAAAGAATACCTAAGAAATTCTTCTTCATTGGGAAACATGTCAATTGACATCACTGAAAGAATAACAGGGGATGTACTCCCTAGTACTCACTAGCAGAGAAATCAGAGGAAGAGATCAATGGACTGGCACTAGTTCACATTTTCAGAATTAGTGGCAGTTCCTTGAGCCGCAGAGGACATAATATATCAGGCACATACTGTGCGAAAATTCTGATGGCATCACTGAGAGCTCTTGAATTTCTCAGAGAAAAAAAAAAATAATAATGTGGTTTATTAATGCTACTATGGCTGATACCACAGAAATCTATCTTAAAAATCTTCTGAAGAAGTAATAATAACAGAAGCAAGAAAAAAAAAAAAAAATGAAACAGCTATCTGAAGAGAGAAAAATGAAGCTAATGTCTTAACACCAAGGCAAATACAACAAATACTGGATTCCAAAAAATAGCAGCAGTTTTAGAAAAGGCATCAAAAAGCCTTGAAAATCATGAATTCAGGTGGTCTTCTCTTTTATTAAACTGATAAACGAACTGATTACCAGCATCATGATAAGATCAATAAGAATGGCACAAGAAATGACAAAATTCAACAATGGTGAATTCAAGGATATTAAAAGCTATACCCAGGATGGAGAGAAGGAGTACATGATCAAAGTAAAGAAGCAAAAGACGATGATTTATGGAGGTGCAGAAATCATCATGAATATATGGAAGAAAAGGCTCTGAGAGCCTATATGCTCTATGGAAGACCATTAATGACCAAATGTGAAAACCTCTTCTGCCCTGTTTTTGTAACACATACAAACGCATCACCTGAGGAATGGTGCATAAAGCTGCACATATCTAACACATATGTTATACTTAAAAACGTGGCAGTAGCTGCAGGTGTCACTACCACCACTGTAAATAGTAGGATGTTGCGCCTTTCAACTATATCTGCTGCCTGGAAGAGAAACAGTGGTCCTGCTTTTAGACAAGAATTGTCTCAGCTAGCAGGACACAGCTATAAAACAGCAAGCCATCTACGACACTAATGAACAATCTCGAAGGATGGTGAAAAAAAAGTTGGAGAATTACCGTCGGTAAGTGTATATTACCCAGCAAAAGTCTGTATAAAGCTTTACAATCTTTATATCTGGATTTATTTTTCTTAAACCCTACAGAGATGAGAGTGTATCTGAAGAAGAGAGAGAAACAGATCCAATACAATGGGATGGGCTGTATGAAAAAAAAAAAAAAATCAACAGACCAAAACCACCATATGGATGAACTGGATATACATGAAAAAGATGGAGAACAGACTGCAAATGCTTAAGCAGAGGAGCATGTTGAAGATGGAGCAGCTTCCCCACCAGAAGCCCCAAACAATGAAAAAGTCGCACTCTCTCCTAAGGTGGAGAGTTTTGCATGGCCATTACATCCGTACATATCTTAATACAGATACCATTTGAAATAGTTGATAACGAAGATTTGCAAATGTATTCTAACATGTTTTCTAGTTTTTATTTTATTTTATTTTTTTTTTTTACCGCAGAAAGAGGGATGCTAGTAAACGAGGACGTCAAGAAGGCTTCAGACCTAATACAGATATCCAAACCTTTTCTCCTAAACCTTTGAGCCATTCTAGTGAGCCATAATCTGTAACACCAAGCAAAAGTTTCGTGTCCAGAGGGTCCAATAACCCTTTCAGTTTAGCCACTGACATTTCTGGGTTTGATGAAGAAGAACAGAAATTATGTCAAATGATTTTTACAAAATAGCAGTAAGAGAAGGGGAAAGGTTGCAAGAAAGGTCTTCTTGCAAAGAATTAAGATGGGTTAAATTAAAAGAGGCACTGGATAAATGTCACCCTTATTTTGCAAAACGGTCTGTAAAACAAGTCAAAGTTAAAGTTAAAGTTTTTTTATTTGCCTCTTAGCAATATACATATAATATTCATGAAATTGTTTTTATTTATTTTCTCCAAGGCAGAGCTCTTTTAATGAAGATAATTTTTAAAGAGCTTACTTAAGTATATTAGGTATTTTTATTAGATCTCACATAAAGATTTTTTATGATTTTGTCAATCATTGTACTCCTGATTTTACATAATAAGGAAAACAAAGACAATCTGTGAAAAATCTCGCGAAAAAACTATGCATATTCACTAAGTATACCTCACCTCACCATTCATCGTAAACTCATCTATTAGTGTCTTATTGACTTTCTTTGTTTTTAATAATCCAATAATAACCGCCCACATCTTTTTATCGTTACCAATGGAAGAATTAAGTTTTGCCTTATAATAATCTTTCTTTGTAGAATCTAATCTATTATTAACCATGTTCCGGTAGTTCTATATTCTTCGCAATGTGTTATCAGTATTTTGAAAAAAAAATTTGTAAAGTTTACGCCTGTTATTTATGAGCACTTGTAATTCTTTAGTTATCCATGGTTTTCTCACCCTTTAACGGTTTACATTTACATTTCAAGTTTTCAATGGTACATGCAGATTTGTTGCCTGTAGTACACAGTTCGTGAATAGCTTAAAATCTTCATTAATGTCAATACCAAAATTACATTTCTCAAAATTAATAGGCTATGCAAAGTTTGTTTGACATTTATTGTATTAAACTCTCGGTAGGTAATGTTATTTACTGGATTGCTTATGAATTTTTTAGAGCTGATGATGAATGATGCGAAGTGATAAGAATACCACAATTAGTGAACAATGTAAGATCATTGGTCCAAAGTTAATCGATCAAAGAAACTCCTTGGTTGTGCACTCTTGTGGGCTTGTTTATACAAGAGTAGAAACCATGTCCATATAAAATTCCTGTATAATCCTGAGTACATTTAACATCATAATGAATCAGATTAATATTAATGTCTCCCAATAAGTAACATGTTATTGTTGGCTGCAACTTTCCTAAAATTTCTTCTGATAAGCTATTAACTATATTAACATCAGAGTTTGGTCTATGACAGATTACACCAACTACAAAATTTAATGAAATTTCATATCTACACTCAATGAATAAAGACTCAAAGAACGCGTTAGCAACACTAATATCTGGAATAACATTGCATTTTATATAATCTGTAACGTACATCGCAACAACTCCTCCATGACGATTCCTATTCATCGTATACATATTGTATCTTCTAATACTGTTTAGATGTTCTATATCATTGGAGAGCCTTGTTTCACAGAACCAGATAAACAATTTATCATAAAAGATATTTTGTCGATGAAAGTCTAAGAACTTATTCAAGTTTGTAATGATACTTCTAATATTGTACATTAATATTTTTAAACTCAGGGTTATTGCTAATAAGTGACTCGAAATCTGCTTGATAATTATATGTAGTTTCTGATATTAAATGCAAAACCTCAAACTCTTCTATTTCAAGGCCACTAAGGGCCTCAGCACAGCGAAATTCTGGGTTACAATACGTATAAGTAATATGGTTGTAAAAATCATACGGCAGTTGCATGTCATTAATATTACGTTCAAATCATTCCACAAAATATTTTTCATCTAGTTCTGAAAATGGTAATAAATACATGAGGAAGTACAAATTTAGAATATAGATAGACATGAAATATTTATGAAGAGCTTACTGTTTCTTCTTGAATTCCCTCGTTGGTCTTGCCGCACGTTCCCGCCCAACCTCCTCAGCAGCTCCCGCACCGCCTTCCCTCTCCGTCGACAGTCCGACAGCAGCTGTGGCAGCTACGCCATCATCCGAAGTTGCAACAGTGCTGGTAGGAGCGGGAATGGTTAGTTGGGTCGGTGAACCATGCGCACTACTGGTTCGGGAGAATTCCGAAGCGCTTGCTGACGATCACAGAACCGGCAGAAACGAGCCACAATGGTACCATGCTTCGGTGCTTCTCCATCCCATCGAGATGGTATCGGACCTACACGCACCCTTTCCATGCTCAGTTTCTCCTGGATCAGACGTTACACTTTATGTTGAGTGACTTTCCAGTTCTCACCAGGAGTTTCCTTTACCCCATCAATTCTCAAGTTGTTCCTTCTGGAGTAATCTTCTTGGTAGTTCAGCCTTTTTATCATCTCCATTTCCTCGTCATACTTTTTGTTCTTCATATCAAGTATTTCCTTCTTCAACTTGTCAATTTTCTCATTTTGTTTCACGCAAGTCAACTTCGGATCATGCATGTCCTTCTGTGTGAACTGCAGCGAAACTGTTACTTCCATGTTTGTTGTTTCGAGCTGCTCGATCTTCTCATTGAGCGTCGACTGAACAACTTCCAACAAGTCTCGATAAGCCTTCTCTTGTATTTCGAGCGCTAGCTTCACTTCTTGACTCGAGGCATTTTTCTGAGGCTTCGACACCCACTCGAACAAGTATCACTCGTTGAACGACGACAAAGTGTCAAGAGATCAGAGTTCCCTCTGGTGGCAAAAATGACCACTTGCAGAGAAGCACTTTTCCCTAATATCTTCCGACGTACTCACAAATTCGTCTTTGTCACACTTGCAACCTCTTCTCGGACACTTAAAGTATTTTCAGCGCAGGAGGGAGTAACGATGACTCTCTGAGAGGATCTGGTTAAAGGGAAAGGGCCTCCTCGTGGCCTCCCGCCGGGCAACGTGGGTTAACTTTTAAAACAGATCTAAAAATTAAACAGCGGCTAACACTTTCCTTCCTCTGCAACGACTATCAGCAGAGATCCGCTGGCAGCAACCTAACCTCATCATGTGCTTTTTGCCCACTTTGCAGAAGCACGCAGTGGATATCAGGGGGGACCAAGACTCCGCCTGGCTACGTGAACATCAATCAAGTGGTCACAGCCTTACGCGATTGGCATCTCACCGTCGCGTGTTTGGTCTACTGCTCCCTGGGACAGGTGAACTTCAACTACACGGCTGCGATCAGCCGTGGCTTCACGCCATCGGGGGTTCGACCTACTGCAGTCCTTGTCATGGGATCTTCACACCCACTGCGGTTACACCTATCGACACCTGATCTTTCTCCGCTCCATTTTCCCCCCTTAGGTTTTGTAGTTTAGCACTCCAAAAGAGCGAATCGCTAGAGAAGAGTGCGGGCCTTCCTACCAACACCCAGTAAGAGACCGTTTCAAATACATAATGAGAGGGCTTAATAAATTGAAGGCTTAATACAAGACGTATTAAGTGACACAAAAATTTGATACCTTTTTTTAGTTTATATTTTGAGATAATGAAAGGTTATACCTAGATTAGGTTTTCCTTTGGTTATTTTGTTTTAGCTAGGACCACCACGGCTTTATATGTTTTTCCCACCAAAGCCAAAGTCTGGTAACCCTGACGTGGTGTGGTGGCTTAAGCCTAGCTTGCCTGCTGCTCGGGTTCTGGAAAAAGAGCCTGTTACCTTTGGGGAGCTATAGCAGCAAAGACGGCAACTAATACCAGACTAGAAAAAAAAAAGAGGGAAATTTAATGGTCAGATGATTTGCAAATTCATGCATGAATCAAAAAAAATAATAAACCGGCTGGATTTTTTAAGCATAAAGAGGGCACCCTCTCCTTTAGCCACTTGCGCAAAATGCTAAAGGCTTGCCAGAGGGCAGTGATTTCGATACAGGAAAGTAAGGAGTTTGCAGTAAGTGAGGCCACATGTGAAAGAACAATGAAGACTGTCAAGTCACTGTCTAGTGAGTATTTTTCATTTATTTATTTATTTATTGACTGATATTTGTTACTAGAATTCTACGAAACGGCAGAAAAAGAAAAACAATGTTCTTTTTACTCATTTCAGTAAAATACCAGATGGAAGAAAAGCAAGAACGATACCAATCACGAACGTGATACTCGAACGTTATTTTATGTGTACATATTTTTTTCCCCCTTTGTGCTTTGTTCAGTTCAACCTCGTGGCCGTTGGCGCCAGGAGTGACCGCAGGTCAGAAATGGCGGTGGATGGGCAAGTGGGGGGGAGGAAAGGTCAGCCGCACCTCTCTCTTCACACCTTAAATTTTTACCATTTGAAGGTCACGTTATTTTTATTTATTATGTACATATTTGATATTTAGTTTAGGTTAGGTTGTTTTTTAAGTCACTATATGAAGGGCAGAATTTGGGAGAGCTTGTTCTCCGTTCATAAATTGTATAGGTCTCGGGAGTCGCCCTAGCGTGGAGAGAAAACTTATGATTTCCATTGTTATGTAAGTTATATAAGAAATTGCTTTTATTGTGCACAATAGAGAATTTCTATATTGTTCATGTTAGCATAACGTAGCGTTAGGGCATTTTTACCTTTTATGCCTCTAACCCTCTATTTCTCAGTTTTCCATATGAAATTTGGAGAGCTTATCATGTGTTATACTGCCTCCATGTTAATACCACTACGGAACCAATATTTGATTGGTTAGGTAGTGTTTCCTTTGTATAGTAGTGTAACCAATTGGGCAGACGACCGCGTGGTCAGTGCAGGGCTCGGGGCAGATATAATCCGCCGAGCGGGGGAGGTCAGGTCTCAGTGGGTCACTCACTCATTCACGGGTCCATATCACGGAGGTGATGATCGCGTTCACCGCGCTTCTACCATGTTAAGGTATTGTTGTGTTTTTCCTGGGGTTTAGGAGTAGGTGAACATATATATAGGTATATTTTAAGGGGATTCTTTGGGATGAGGTTAGGAGCGCCGCCCAGATATAGTACGTTTTATTTTAGTGATTTTTGAAGAGGCTTGCTGCCTCCTTGATCACTATAATTTGTCCTTCCCTTTGCTTTCACAGTACGTTGGTGGGTGGAATTACTCCGCCTTAATTTTGCTTCGCGCATTTCTTTTACCCTGGATGGGTTTTCTTAACACTGCTGGAGTGTGTAGTATTTACTTTTAACGTAACTGTGATAGAGGGTCGGAATACTTTCACTTTCTTTCATTTTTGTGTCTGGGTGACGACTCTTCCTCTCTCTCATTTGTTTTGTGTGTGTGTGTGTGTGTGTGTGTGTGTGTGTGTGTGTGTGTGTGTGTGTGTGTGTGTGTGTTTTCTGTGTTTACGTGTTGTGCTTTTGTGTGTATTTTATTTTCGGTGTTCACTAGTGAGGTTTTTCTTGTGAACCAGTCTTTGAGTTTCCTCGATCCCTGTGGTAACGGACAAGGTTTATTTCTGCTAGCCAGCTTAGCATTATTATTATTATTATTTTGAGATCTTTTGTGTCCGGATATTTTTGTGTTTGGTGTGATGTTTATGGAGTGGTGTTTGCTCATAATCCTGTGTTTTGCTTTTGTTGTCTTTGTTTTTTATCTTTTATATTAATCAAATCAATTCAGTGGCCCTTCAGGCAGTCAGATCCGTTATAAATATTTTGTAAATAAATTTAAAGTAAGTTTACTTACATTTGTTTATTTTAACAAGCCTAGAACCTGGTTATTGAAATTATAATAGTTCACCTCTGATACGAGCTGTAAGGACGAATTAAGGAAGGGGCGGTGAGTTTGAGGGCATGTGACAGTGGCGACTTCGCCAAGATTACACGTATAACGCTACACCATATTTGTGTGTGTGTGTGTGTGTGTGTGTGTGTGTGTGTGTATGAGTTTTCCGTGATCTTACGCCACCATGCCTATCGTGAGTGACAAAGACGCGGTTGCCTTCCAGAGGGACCAGCCTGAGGCCGACCCAGAGTTCAGGCGGGTCGAGCTACAGATTAAGCTGGAGGAAGCCAGGAACCGCTCCCTCGAAACTCAGCTGTGTTTAGCTGAGCTAGGGGCGAGCAGGGATACTAATATTTTTATTTAGGGGAAGCGGTGAGGCTAATTCCCACTTTTAACGAAGGTTGTGTAGATGTCTTCTATAGTAGTTTTGAGAGGCTTGTATCTCGTCTCTCTTGGTCCAGAGACCAGTGGACGTTGGTTTTTCAACAGAGCTTTAAGGGCAAGGCACTGAAAGCGTATATGGCGCTTAGTGATGTAGAGGCCTGCTCTTATGAAAATGTCAAGAAACAGGTCCTTCAGGCCTATTCTCTGGTGCCAAAAGTTTAGGAGTTTGAGGAAGACTGCAGAGCAACGCCACTTCGAGCTAGCTAGGGCGAAGAAGGAAGCTTTCATATCTTGGTGTAGGTCACAGGAGGTGACAATCTATGAGCAGCTGGTAGAGCTCATTTTAGTGAAAGCTTTTACTCTGGGCGTAGATAGGGATGTGGGATCCTGTCTGGCTCAGAAGCGTGTGAAAACTGTGGAGGAAGCGGCCACAGTGGCTGATAATTATGTGTTGGTGAGGAAGGACACATTTATTTCCCGGTCTAATCTACCTCCACCTTGTGGGAAGGTGAAGCGTCCCTTGGCCCCTCTCCCTCAGGGCAAGGGCAGTTCGAAGCCTGCGCCGGCAGCACGCCAGATGGAGGTGTTTAAGGGGACCGGCTCCTTAGATTTGGCCAAAATTCGAGAAATTTACCAAATTCTGGCAACACCGGATTTCACTTCCTTACGGCATAGTTTATCAACTGGGTAGTGTAAATTTACCATCTGATATCCCTAAGTGCCTAAAAAATGGCCTTATTTCAACCTAATGCGCGTCGATTTTGACCCGTGATTGACCACCATATAGCGAAAGAATTGCGTAAATTGCTTTATTTTCAATGAAATCACATGTATGTGTGATTATTCAGGCAAACCTAACACACTAACACAGGCAGAGCGAGTTAGGGAGAGGCAGTTGAGTGAGAATCGTAGTCGAGGGTGTTCATGCTGCGCCGTCCCTTATCTCACTTTGAGAGCGTTTTTCTCTAAACACAGGTTTTTTGCACATTATGCTAAAAATAGACCAGACTATTCGTCCTAGAACAACGATATGTATATCACTAGAAAGAGCTTGATTTGCGCTACAAACCCCAGGTATTAGATTTTCTATTTTCCATTTCATTCATCTACAATTATTCTGTGAAAAAAATATTTTGCCCGAAATTAGTCGTTGCAAATGTTGCACTAATATTGCACGGCCCTAAATCGACTAATAGAACTCATTCCAAAAATTTGCCTCCTACATCTTGTAGAGAAAATCAAGCCCTTTCCACTGATATAAATATTTTGGTCATAGTTTTTTTTTTTTTTTTTCGCACTAATTTTTTTTTTTTTTTTCATTTTAATTTTCAATTTAGCTCTAATTCGGAAAGTTATTGCCCAACTCTAATGAAATTTTATGGGTACATACAGTGTAGGGTACCCTATAACTGTGCCAAATTTCAATTGAATCGGATAATAAATACGGAAAAATAAGTACGCAACCAGCCGGTCCCCTTAAGTGCACATTTTGTGGTAGAACTGGGCATAAGGCCGAGTATTGTTGGCGCAGGCTCCAGCCTAAGGAGTCAGCAAAAAGTTATGGCAACACAGAGGATCTCAGGCCTAGAGACGGTGACGGTGGGTTGTGTGTCCCCCTCCCTGGGAGGTAGGAACCACCATCCAATTGATAAGGAGAGCCAGCCGGAAGCCGGGTATCATGCGTTCCTCTCAAAGGGAGCAATAACAGGGTCCGGTTTAACACGCCCTGTATACATTTTAAGGGACTCTGGAGCCCTCCAGTCTTTGCTAAGGGCAGATGTGGTCACGTGAGAAAAGACCGGAGAGTGGGTAGTTTTATTATCTTCGGTGAGGAGTCGGAATACAGCGCCTTTAGTTCGAGTCCACCTAAACTCGGACTGTTTTGTGGGTGATGCCCAGTTGCTGTTGCTGAGCTACCTGTCCCAAGCGTTGATCTAATTTTGGGGAATGATTTGGCCGGGGAGAGAATGGGAGGAGCCCCTCCCCCGGTATTGCAGGAAGTGTCGAGTACCCCTGCATATTTAAAGCAACTGGAGGCAGATATGCCCCAACTTTTCCCGTTTTGCGCTGTAACTCGGAGCATGACCCGTAGAGTTTCTACTGCAGAGGATGCCGAACCCCAAACCTCTACCCAAGGGGATGAGGTAAATGACCTCGACATTTCACCTTTCTTTGCCGAGCCCGCTTCGGCCGGTGCTTGTTTGTCCACAGGTGAGGTGCGTCAGATGGCGTGGTGCCAGCGGCACCCTCCCCTCCTACACAACCACAAACCACCATGCGCTCACATGGCCGGGGACAAAGAACTTGCACGCGCCCTACTCTGCGTGCTTCACGTGTGAATATACGTAAGCGTTCTCAGAGAATGAGGACGACTGGTGTAAATCAACTTTATTCACAGAGGTGGCAGTGGCATGATGGAGACAGTTACCAGCCACAGTACTTGTTTTTAATTTGGATGAGTCAGGATCAGAGATAAGGGTAGCTGCTGATTTCAGTGTAAACAATACAGGGAACTTCATTTATTTTTGGAATGATAAAATAATACACATAAGTGTGGATGAATCAAACCGTTACTTTCATTTCATTCAAGGTGGTAAAGATTTGACTCCACATTGCTGTAATCTTCAGCGGTATGATGTTGATGTGAATGAGATGAAGGTGTTTCTTTCCCTGGTTATGGTCATGGGGGTTATCAAGAAGAAAAACTACAAGGACTATTGGAGCACAGACCCCCTTATTCAGACCCCAATCTTCAACAAACCAATGTCTGTGTATCGTTTTGTAAACATTCTACATTTCTTTGATAACCTCCAAGGATGTATTACCAACTCTGTAGGAAAAAGTCAAGCTGTGTATGACTATCTGAGGGGAAAGTTCAAAAAA
>CM035220.1:5505974-5524651 GCA_020233015.1 Callinectes sapidus | reverse complement strand
AAATCCATTATTAATGTTATATTAAATGTAATACAAGCCATTTAAAGAAAAAAAATATATAAGTCTTTTAGAGAAAGGATTTTTCAGTTTTTTTTTCTTTTCATTTCCATGTTTTGATTGAAAATTAAGAAAAAAGCAAGAAATATATTAACTTTTATTGCAATTCATATTTTTCTCTCAAAATTGCATAAATTATCCCCTTTCCAGCGTTTTTAGGAGAATTAACATGTTATCTTAGAAAGACCATCTTTTATTTAGTTCAGAAAAAGGAATAAGGCTAATTTCAGGAAAAAAAACTTTCTTTTCACCGAAAAAGTTAATTTTTCGAAGATTTTCTGCTTATTTCATTGTTTTCATCAAAAAAATAAACAAAAAACACTGAATATTGCGACAATATACTTTTTCTGAAAAAAATCATTAATGACGTGTTTTTCAACCTTTTTAGGAGTATTAACGCCATTTTAAACAAAAACCCCTTTTACAAGTATAATATATGCAATTTGAACAAAGAAGAAAATTCTGCCTAAAAAGTGACTTTTCCAATGTTTTTTTTCTTATTTTCATTTGTTGGTGGAAGAAAACCAAAAAAAAAAATCTTTTTCTCGACAATATTATTTTTCTCTAAAATTGCACAAATTACCTATTTTTATGTTTTTACCCTTATTTTACGATAACATTTTTTTTTTCTCTAAAACTGCATAAATGACCCTTTTTTCAATGTTTTTCGGAGATTCACATCTTTTCAACGAAAACCATCACTTTTACGAAAAAAATATGATTTTACACCAAAAGACATTTTTTAATAATTTTCTATTGATTTCAATGTTTTGATTAAAAACAAGAAAATAAACACTATATACATTTTCTTTCTCTGAGACTGTACAAAGTACCCATTTTAAACCTTTCTGAACGTTTAAAAATATTTTGTAGAAAACAACTTTTTCGTGTTACAATATACTATTTTATCTAAAATTTCATAAATTAGGTTTTCTTCAGTTTTTAAAAGTATTAACGGCATTTTACACAAAACCCCCTTTTACAAGTATAACATATGCGATTTGATTTATCCATTTTTCAACGTTTTTAAGGGTTTTACAATATTTTTTATGACAAATCCATCTTCCCTTAGAAAAAAAAAAGTATGTTTTTACCTCCAAAAGTGAGTTTTTCAGTAATTTTCTTTGAATTTCCATGTTTTAATTAAAAACATGAAATATACGCTATAGCTTATTGTTTTTCTCTTTAAAGTTACATAAACTACCCTATTTAAACCATTTTATTGGTTTTAACAACATTTTGAAGAAAATCCTTTTTAATGTTACATTGAATGTAATACAAGCCATTTGAAGGAAAAAAAATATATATTTCTTTTAGAAAAAGGATTTTTCAGTGTTTGTTCTTTTTATTTCCATGTTTTGATTGAAAATGAAGGAAAAAGCAAGAAATATATTAACTTTTTATTGCAATTTTTTTCTCTCAAAATTGCATAAATTATCCCCTTTCCAGCGTTTTAAGGAGAATTAACCTCTTATCTTAAAAAGACCATATTTTATTTAGTTCAGAAAAAAGGAATAAGGTTTTTCTTCTTCTTCTTCTTCTTGGTTAAGATTGTGTTGGTCGTGTATATGTAAGTAGTACTTCAGATAGATAGATAGTTTTGATAAATATATAGATAGGTAGATAGGGAAACAAGATTTATTATAATCTCTCATGCACTCTTATAGTTTTGAAAGTGTGTGTGTGTGTGTGTGTGTGTGTGTGTGTGTGTGTGTGTGTGTGTGTGTGTGTGTGTGTGTGTGTGTGACTTTATCAGGCCGTATAGATAAAGTAATAGAATAAACAGTGGCCACAAAAAAAGATCACCAATATAGAGACACTCAGGATGATGAAAATTTTCGGGGTCTTTTTTACCTTACAAAAGCATGACCTATCTTGACCAGCCCTGACGTGACACGCTGTGATAAACCTACCTCCTTTCCGGTACACATCCTATTCCAGTGGTTCCCAAACTTTTTCTGGTCGTTACCCACTTTTCATACATGATCCTTGTCCATGCCCCCCCCCCCCACAAACACACAACAATAACCCGTGACTACCGTGACTGTCTACAGTCCTACACTCATTAGGCCTGTAGTGGTTGACATATAGAGTTTGTAAGTGTCCAGAATTCAAACCTAACGGGCGAGGGAGTTTGGGTGGAGGCGGCCGGTGGCCGGATACAAGGGGATCACTGTTGTGTGTTTGTTGCCAGAAGCGCGACGATATTGCCCAGCTGTATTTTTACCGTGTGTATTCGTGTAAGGACGAGGGAACTATTGTAAGGGAGTGTAGTGTTGTAGCAGCACACTTAAATATACTGTAGCAGCACATTACTTCAGTCTGCCCTCAAATATACCATTCTCACATTCTTTCCGTCTTGAGCGCAGACTATTTCATTTGTAATATATATCATTCCTTTACATATCATTTCATCCGTTCTACATACACATCATACACAAACGAACATACAAATTGAAACGCACATAAATATTCCTCTCAACCATCCATTCTTAACACTACACTCATCTTACACACATCTCACACCATAATCATATATAATTCATGTATATTACTAATGAAAATCTAACCATATACCAAAGATGTAAGGTGAATAAATCAGAGAGAGTAACAAGAGTGGATTTCCTTCACCTTTACTAGAATAAGCATTAGCGGACTCAACACGACCGATGTCACACATCGGTTTTGCTCATCCTACTCTCGCATCCAGAAGGCATTAGCGGACTCAACACGGCTGAGATCACATCTCGGTTTTGCCTTCACAACAATTGGTGACTCCTGGAGTGACCTGTATTTCGGAGACAGAATCGAGCGACGGCTACAGGACGTCTCTGCCTGTCCCTCCCCCGCCGCCGTTCCCCACCCCCCTTCCCTTCTCTCCGTACAAGCGCCTCCCACCACTTCACCGCCGTGGCTCACAGTCCGCGACTGCCCTACCGGTGCCTCTCCTCCCGTAAAGGACGCCCTTCTCGCCGCAGCCCACGCTTACACAGCAAGGCCGTCCTTAACGCGGCCAGCGGTGCACCACCACCTCAAGCCACCATGTCAAACGAAGAGCCTCCACAGGCCGCCCCTCTCCGCGCACCTGCCTTCATTCCGCACGACCCTACCATCTGGTTCACCATCCTTGAGGTGAATTTCATAGCCCACAAGATTGCAAGCAGTCTTGCCCAATTCAGACACGCCTGCACCCTCCTGCCGTCAGATGTGGTTTCCCAGGTTTCTGACGCGATCGCCAGCGCCTCCACCTCCAACACGCCCTACGAAGACCTCAAGAAGGCGGTCCTTGCCCGTCTTGAGTCCTCCGTCTCTGCACGTCTTCAGGCGTTACTATCAAAGGAGGAACTCGGGAACGAAAAACCGTCTGACCTCCTTCGTCGTATGAAAAGACTTCTGGGTGACAAGTTCGATTCGTTTGACAGAACTCTATTCACCCATCTCTTCTATCAACGCTTGCCCCCTGCCCTGCAGCGCAACCTGTTCAGTGTAAAGGACAAGCTATCGCTGAACGACCTGGCGCAGCTCGCAGACGACTACATGGCATCCACTCCGGCTGAGCATCCTCCATCTGTCGCCACCGTCTCCTCTACCTCTGACACACAGCAGTTGGTACACCTCATAACCCAACTGACGCTGAAGGTGAACTCCTTGGAGGAACGACTCAGCGACACTCAGCGTTACCACCCCCCGCCACATCGGTCTTGCTCTCCACGACCCTATCGTCGCTCACGGTCTGGGTCCAGAGGTAGTCGCTCCCGCACGCCAGGTGTATGCTACTACCATAACCGTTTCGGGAACGACGCAATAAAGTGCACCAAACCCTGCTCCTTCAACGCTCCACCGTTAAACCAGACCGGCGGATGCTGATGGCGCACAACCTCCGCCAAATCACCTCGAAACTGCTCCACGTCCACGACCGTCTCACTGGTTTCAACTTCCTTGTCGATACTGGCGCAGAAGTTAGTGTCTTACCCGCCACACAGACCCAGAAGTTGCTAACCCCTACCACTCACCTCTACGCAGCCAACAACTCCAGGATCCCTGTCTTCCAGCGGCAGACGTTGACACTGGAACTCTCCCTCCGTCGGTCGTTCACCTGGACATTCTACGTGGCAGCAGTTTCCCAACCCATCCTCGGCGCCGATTTCCTGCAACACTTCAACCTCCTGGTTGACCTTGGAAGTCGCAAGCTCCTGGACCCTCTCACTTCACTCTGGACGCGAGGCAAGACTACACCCGGCGTTAGTACTGGATTCTCCACCATAAGTCGGGACAACCAGTTTGCGTCGCTGCTCTCGAGTTACCCGGCTCTCACGCAGCCGTACTCAGCCACTACGCCCATCAAGCATCACGTGACTCATTGCATTGACACATCTGGTCCGCCTGTCTTCGCTAAGGCCCGCTGCCTTGCACCTGAACGCTACAGACAGGTAAAAGAAGAATTTGAATCCCTTATGCAACAAGGCATTATTCGCCCCAGCTCCAGCAACTGGTCTTCAGCTCTCCACGTCGTCTCCAAGAAGAATGGCGACATCAGACCATGTGGAGACTACAGAGCCCTGAACTCCTGCACACAACTTGACCGCTATCCTGTGCCCAACATCCAGGAGTTCTCTTCACAACTTCATGGATCCACCATCTTCACGAGGATCGACCTTGTCAAGGCTTTTCACCAAATTCCCATCGAGCCTGCAGACATCCCGAAGACGGCCATCATCACACCCTTTGGCCTCTACGAATACACCAGGATGCCCTTCGGTCTGAAGAACTCTGCACAGACCTTCCAACGGTTTATGGATGAAGTATTGCGCGGTCTCCAGTTCTGCTTCACATATGTCGACGACATCCTCATCGCCAGTTCTGATGCTGACACACACCGGGCCCACCTCGAACAAGTCTTCACTCGCCTTCAGGACTACGGCATCCAAATTAACGCCGACAAGTCACAGTTCTGCGTGTACACAGTCGACTTTCTTGACCACACAGTATCTACTTCTGGCATCACCCCCACCTCATCTCGCTGTAAAGCCATCCAGGAGTTCCCGAAGCATATCACACAGCACCAACTGAAGCAGTTTCTGGAGATGCTCAACTATTATAATCGCTTCATCCCCCGCTGGGCACAGCTCCTCCAGCCTCTCTACTCCATGTTGAGGCCTGCCAAGAAAGGCCAGTCCATCACCCTGGACTGGACCTCTATCTCTATCGCCACCGACGCTTCTGACACCGGCATTGGGGCAGTCTTGCAACAGCACGTTCAAGGCGCGTGGAAGCCACTCGCTTTCTTTTCAAAGGAGCTCAAGAGTGCTGAGACTAAGTACAGCACTTATGACAGAGAACTCCTCGCCATCTACAAGGCAGTCAAACACTTCCGGTACTTCGTCGAAGGTCGCCCATTCAACATCTACCACTGACCATAAACCACTAACCACCATCTTCAACAACAACAAGACATCCTATTCCCCAAGGCAACTACGTCACATTGACTACATCTCCCAGTTCACCACGGACCTCCGCTTCATCAAAGGCGACGACAACGCTCCCGCCGACGCCCTTTCCCGTAACATCTGCGCGACCTCCACCTCTCTCATCGACTACGCCGCAATTGCTGCTGACCAGGCCTCTGATCCTGAGTTGCAGCAGCTAAAGGAAAATGCCGCACTGTCCATGAAGAGGATCCAGCTCCCGGGAACACAAGTGCACCTTTACGCTGACGTCTCCACCGACACCTTCCGGCCATACCTACCGAAGAAACACCGGTATCCCCTCTTCCGTCAGCTGCACGACCTTTCCCACTCTGGCATTCGGACTACGCAGCGGATGATGACCTCCAGGTTCATCTGGATGGGTATGAACAAGGATGTCAGGGAGTGGACACGCACCTGCGTCCCTTGCCAACCCTCCAAGGTGACACGACACACACGTTCCCCTCCCGGAACATTCACACCAGTCTCTTCTCGGTTCGACCACGTACACATCGACCTGGTTGGACCTCTCCCATACTCTGATGGCAACCGCTACATCCTGACCTGTGTTGACCGCTTCACACGTTGGCCAGAGGCGACACCACTGGCTGACATCTCCACCGACACCGTCGCTCGCGCCTTCATCACCACATGGGTGTCCAGATTCGGTGTTCCCCTCAACCTCACCTCCGACCGTGGCAGCCAGTTTGAGTCCCGCGTGTGGGGCAAGGTCATGACCCTGCTGGGCATCCGACGGTTCAGGACTGCTAGTTACCATCCCCAGGCGAACGCTATGGTGGAGCGTTTCCACCGCCAGCTGAAGGCATCCATCATGGCCTCCAGACAGCCACGTGAGGAGTGGTGTGCCACCTTACCCCTCGTCCTCCTTGGCATTCGTGCCTCTCTGAAGCAGGACCTCCAACACTCCTCCGCAAAGCTGGTATACGGGACAAACCTCCGACTGCCTGGTGAGCTCCTCTGTAGCTCACCCCAAGACACTCCACCTTGCAGCATCCAGGATTTCGCCAGCAGCCTCCAACAGTCCATGGCAAGCCTGCAGCCCGTGCAACCTCGCACCTATCCCACAAAGACGTTCGTCAGCCAGGACCTCGAAGACTGCTCCCACGTCTTCGTCAGGGTTGACGCCGTCAAGCGGCCCCTTCAACAACCCTACGAAGAGCCCTTTGAAGTCCTGCGCCGGACCATGAAGAACATCACAATCAATAAAAACGGCAGTGCCCATGTCATCGCCATCGACAGGATCAAGCCGGCCTACATACTCTCCCATGCTTCGGTAACACCATTCGCGGATCCTCCGGACACGCCTACTGAAACACCGCGCCAGAGAAAAGTCACGTTCCTCCTACCTCGTCGTCACTGAGAGGGATGTACTGTAGCAGCACACTACTTCAGTCTGCCCTTAAATATACTGTAGCAGCACACTACTTCAGTCTGCCCTAAAATATACCATTCTCACATTCTGTCCGTCTTGAGCGCAGACTATTTCATTTGTAATATATATCATTCATTTACATATCATTTTATCCGTTCTACATACACATCATACACAAACCAACATACACATTGAAACGCACATAAATATTCCTTTCAACCATCATCCATTCTTAACACTACACTCATCTTGCACACATCTCACACCATAATCATATAAAATTCATGTATATTACTAATGAAAATCTAACCATATACCAAAGATGTAAGGTGAATAAATCAGAGAGTAACAAGAGTGGATTTCCTTCACCTTTACTAGAATAAGCATTAGCGGACTCAACACGGCCGATGTCACACATCGGTTTTGCTTATCCTACTCTCGCATCCAGAAGGCATTAGCGGACTCAACACGGCTGAGATCACATCTCGGTTTTGCCTTCACAACAGTGTGTTATTGGGGGCAGAATTAGATGTAATGGGTGGAGAGGAAAGATCTGTATGGTTAAGTATGTGTAGTTTGAGTAGTGGCGGGGAGAGGCATGTGGCACGTCTTGGCGCGGGACGCTGCTCCCAGTGTGCCCGAGGGAAGAAACTTGGCTGGCGGTGTTTCGGGAGGACGGACGCAGGCGTGGGCGCCGTGTCACATGTGGGAGATTGTCTTTTGTGAGTATACGGCGGGTTTGAGGTAAGACACGGGGTGTGTTGTGTCGCCAGAGGTGTGTCAGGCGTTGGGAGCCTGGCGTGAGTAAGATTGGGGAGTATACGGGTTATTGTCCGCGTCCTCAGGTGATGGTGTTATTGCTCACGGGTGTAACTTGGTGTCACATGTCTTTACGCCTTTTCTTTTGTAGCCCGAAGTGGTTGAATGTCTGTTATCTTTGATAATATACTCTGTTAAAAACATTGACCACGTTCTTTCTTTGTTCCCGGGGAAAAATATAAATTAACTCAGTCGGAGGGTGGGTAAGTCCCCTAGCCAAACAAAAACTCCCCAGCCCCTCCACAGGCCCATAAAAAAACACTCTAGCTAATCCTGTAATTCTATTGATTCCATTTGTTATTTTTTTCTTTTGTTAATTATCAATAAAGAAATTTGTAATTTCCCTTTGCTGAATCTCATATAATTATTGAAATGGTACTAAACAAGTAATATAATGCACATTAAAAAAAACTCATACGTAGAGTAATTAAAAGTTGCATTATTGCAAAAAGCTGTTTCAGCAATAAGCAAAAAAAAAAAAAAAAAAAAAAAATCCACTGGATTGAAAAAGTGTATTAATCCCACGCAATGTGATCTGATCTTTGAACCTTACAAATCTGATAGCTTTGTAATTCCGAAATGAAATGCTATCATAGGGAGTCATAATTAACTACCACAACCATGGCCTTCAGTTGCCACACACCCACCTCCTCCCAGACCATTAAATTTTGCTTCTGAACGTTCATGCCAGGTTCATGTTTCCTTCACTTTTGAATCTCCATTCTACTCAGTGTGAAGGGTGATGTTCCAGATTATATCAAGAAGCTTCTTGATTCTTGGTATTGTTTCACTTAAAGCACACCGTAGGTCATGCTTCACTTCAAGTCTGTTGCGATATTTCATTTTAATGTGGAGTAGTTGAGAGAATGCAGCCTCACAGGAATAAGTTGAGAAAAATGGTAGGAGGTGGCGAAAAGCTAAGTCACATAAGTTTGGGTATGAAGCTGCCATTGATGACCAAAATACTGTTAGAGATTGAGTTTCAAACTTCAGTCAGTCAGTGGTTCTACAAGGTAAATTTGCTGTGCGGTATGCAAAAACTTTCCACCTCTCTCCTCTGTACCTCACACCTACCTTCCGAGATAGAGGCAGAGGAGATTAACGGTCACTTTACCGCTATCTGTCAAACACTTCCTCCCCTCAGCACCGCCTCTCTCCTTGCTTACATCCCTTCCCCTTCCACTCCCCACGCTGTCCACGAGGCTAATGTTGTCTCCAGGATTAGAATATTCAAATGTAACAGAGCCACTACCCCAACTTACCTTCCCATCAAAATTTATAAAGATTTTGCTCTATAACTCGCCACTCCCCTCTGTTCTATTATCAATGCCTCCCTCTCACAAAGTTCAGTTCCTGGTGACTGGAAAATTTCATATGTCACGCCACTCCCAAAACAACAGACCTTCAGTCATTCATTGATCTCAGGCCAGTCGCTCTCACACCCATCCCCGCTCACCCCAGAGATGAAGGTTATCATAACATTGCGCTACCTTGCCACTGGGAAAATGCAACAGTGTAGCAGTGATGACCTTGGCCCCTCCCAGTCCAGCATCAGCAGAACCATCACACAAACCTTTCCACCTCTCTCCTCTGTACCTTACACCTACCTTCCGAGATAGCGGCAGAGGAGATTAACGGTCACTTTACCGCTATCTGTCAAACACTTCCTCCCCTCAGCACCGCCTCTCTCCTTGCTTACATCCCTTCCCCATCCACTCCCCACGCTGTGCACGAGGCTAATGTTGTTTCCAGGATTAGAATATTCAAATGTAACAGAGCCATTACCCCAACTTACCTTCCCATCAAAATTTATAAAGATTTTGCTCTATAACTCGCCACTCCCCTCTGTTCTATTATCAATGCTTCCCTCTCACAAAGTTCAGTTCCTGGTGACTGGAAAATTTCATATGTCACGCCACTCCCAAAACAACAGACCTTCAGTCATTCATTGATCTTAGGCCAGTCGCTCTCACACTCATCCCCGCTCACCCCAGAGATGAAGGTTATCATAACATTGCGCTACCTTGCCACTGGGAAAATGCAACAGTGTAGCAGTATTGACCTTGGCCCCTCCCAGTCCAGCATCAGCAGAACCATCACACAAACCTTTCCACCTCTCTCCTCTGTACCTCACACCTACCTTCCGAGATAGCGGCAGAGGAGATTAACGGTCACTTTACCGCTATCTGTCAAACACTTCCTCCCCTCAGCACCGCCTCTCTCCTTGCTTACATCCCTTCCCCTTCCACTCCCCACGCTGTCCACGAGGCTAATGTTGTCTCCAGGATTAGAATATTCAAATGTAACAGAGCCACTACCTCAACTTACCTTCCCATCAAAATTTATAAAGATTTTGCTCTATAACTCGCCACTCCCCTCTGTTCTATTATCAATGCTTCCCTCTCACAAAGTTCAGTTCCTGGTGACTGGAAAATTTCATATGTCACGCCACTCCCAAAACAACAGACCTTCAGTCATTCATTGATCTCAGGCCAGTCGCTCTCACACCCATCCCCGCTCACCCCAGAGATGAAGGTTATCATAACATTGCGCTACCTTGCCACTGGGAAAATGCAACAGTGTAGCAGTGATGACCTTGGCCCCTCCCATTCCAGCATCAGCAGAACCATCACACAAACCATAGATGCCCTCGCAGATCCCGATGTCCTCAAGAGATTTGTATACTTTCATGTCACTACAGACACAGCTGAGAGAAATAAAGAAGGCTTCTTGGCCATTGCCAATTTCTCTAACATCGTAGGTGTCATTGATGGAACTCATATAAGAATTGTGGCACCGAAGGAGCAGGAAGAAGTGCATGTGAATCGCAAGGGATTTCACAGCATTAATGTGCAAATAGTATTCGATGCCAGTTATCGAGTTTTGGACATCCTTGCAAAGTGGCAAGTGTCAGTGCATGATGCACGTATTCTAAACAGCAGTGGATTGTCAAGATTGTTTGAGGAAGGATATGTGTCAGCAGAAAGTCACTTACTTGGAGACAGTGGGTATCCCTCCAAGACTGCTTCTCACACCATATCTGCGTCCACTACCTGGCCCTCTGTCACGATATAATAGGTAAATACAATGTTGTTATTATTATCAGTAATATTATTTAGTTTCTAGGTTATTTTCTTTTGTGGGTTTTTCATTGTGACATTTGGTTTGGTTAGCTTTGGTTGAGTTTGGGTAGGTTAGGTTAGTATTTGGTTCAGTAAGGTAAGTATCCATCTTATGATTAGATGTGCACATGAGTTAACTTTGGTTAGGTTAGGTCAGGTTAGATTGGGCTCAGTAAGATAATTATCTAATATATTGTGCTCATAAATTTTAATAAGTTATGTTTAGCTTACTAATGAGTTAGACATTTTTAATCTGTCAAGTATAGCAACTTTTGACAATTTTAAATACTATCAATATATGGAGCTATTTATAAAAGAAGCCTGTCAGTAAGTTTCTAAAGTATATTTCCTTTCGTGCTTTTCAATGTGACTTTATGTATGGTTAGGTGTAATAGTTAGGTTAGGTTTGATTTAGTTTGGGTTGGTTAGGTTAGTATTCAGTTATGATTATGATTATGAAGTATAGACCAAAAAAATAAAGCAGATGACCACTAGCACACCAAGACAGAAGAGTTAATACATTATT
Source organism: Callinectes sapidus (assembly GCA_020233015.1). Classification (NCBI taxonomy): domain Eukaryota; kingdom Metazoa; phylum Arthropoda; class Malacostraca; order Decapoda; family Portunidae; genus Callinectes; species Callinectes sapidus. Next base: position 5,513,269 of record CM035220.1, on the reverse strand, counting down.
CAATGGTTATTTTTCAGGGCTCACATGAGGACATGCAGTGTTGTCGAACGAGGAATAGGGCAAGTGAAACGGCGATTTCACATTCTGCATGGCGAAGTTCGAGTGAGTCCGCCTCTCAAGGTCTGCAAGATTGTACAAGTATGTGGAATGCTTCACAACATTGGCAAAGAGCGGGATATTCCTCTTCTGGATGAAGACCAACCCATGGGTGCAGTGGCTGAAGCTGCGGTGCTGTTGTAACAAAATGATGCCGCACAAGAGCCTGCCAATGCAGCCGGTGGTCACCGGAATGAGGGTCGGGCATACCGGGATGCATTCTGCAACTTGCATTTCAAGTAAGTTGAATCCCAGCAAGACATGTTATGCATTACAATTGTAAACAAATAATTTGGGGGGGCATAGACAAATTAGACTGATTGTGTTATATTTGATGTATTTTTTAATTGCTGATATTATATAAATTATTTCTCTTGAGTTTTATGTAGTTAAGAGGGGGAAGCTGGCCAAGAGCAAGAAAAACAATTGTGGTATCCTGGCACGGATAAAAGAAGAGAGAAGAAACAGGAAAATGAGAAGAAATGAGAGAAAAATAAATAAGAGAAAAAGTAATATAATAACAGTACCAGAGGAGGTAGGAGGTGAAAAGTTGACAAGGATTAATGGGAAGGTAGTTTCAAACATGACCGTGTTTAGGGGAGGCCACTGCAGGCATGACCCAGAGGTAAACACATAGAGTCAGGGGAACTGAGATGTTTGGTCCTGGGAAACCGGAAGGAGCGGTAAACCTTAGGAGAGGGGACATTTATAAACCTAACTTTGAGAGATGCATTGTCTTAACTCCGCCTTCCCAGTCCGCAGTGGGTGTGTCTACTTTTAAATATTGACCAGTGCCGTGATACCCAGGCTGGGTATGTCACGTTTGGCCACGCCTGTGGGCGTGTCTTTTGTAAGAGATGTAATTACTGCATGTTGGAGTATGTGAAATGTATAGAATGTTCGACCTTAGTTATAAGGATAGTTTTTTGAGGAAAATATGTGACACCTGAAATATAAAATGAGATGTAACGGAGAAAAGAGCGTTCTTTAGAAACAGATTGTTGAGAGTTCAAGAGAGAGAGAGAGAGAAGCTGAGGAGGTCGCAGCTTCCCTGACCAGAGAAGGGTCAGGGGCGACATGGAGACACACAAACTTGTATCAGTAAGTGGAGTTTTGAATGTTGGTAATGCAGTCTAATCCATTGTTGTGTTTATGAGATGTAAGGAGGAAAATAGTGGTTAGGATGTTATATTATTAGGATGTTCAGAGTTAATGTGTTGTGTTTGATTAAATATGTATTGGTATGAGTTTGCTGTGACATTAACATTGAACTATTTTGAGTTGAAATTTGAACAGAGATTGATGAGAAACATTGATAATATCGTGTGTTAGGTATATTGGCGTGAGATGTATTTCGACATTGAGAGTGAATTATCCGGAGTTAAATGTTGATGTGAGATTGATGGGAAGCGTTGATAACATTGGGTGTTACGTACATTGATGTGAGATATATTTGACATTGATATTGAATTATATGGAGTTGAATTTTGATGAAAGATTTGGTGAGAAACTTTGATAATATTGTGCGTGAAGTATATTGAGTTGAATTGTGAGGAAAGACTTGAAGAGGACCTTGGGGATATTGTGTTATGTGTATTGGAAGTCATCAGCTGGTTGCTGGAGTAAGGCTTAGGTTAACAACTTGTGTACTTAGCTATTAAGTCAATTAAATGAGAAAATGTTAGCAGTGTATATTATCATACCTCGTGGTTATTGATATTGAGTGATAGTCCTACACAACTATGCAATTGCAACGTGCATGCAAGAAATTGCAGGGCACGACACACTGAAAACAAAGAAGCCCGTAACATTTTCTTAAATATCTCTCTGATGTTTTTCAGCAATGACGACTGATGGAATGTTTGCAACAAGACTTCCTGTACCCACCTTGGTAATGTTTGTTATCACAATATATCTATTAATATATATATACACCGCCTTTAGCATCATCTCCACTCTTCTAACTTACTACAATATCTGATGACATTCTCATAATTTGTTTCAAATCTAGACATAGTATAAAACAGAAAAGCCTAATTACATTAAAGGTATTGAAAATTAGTGAGAAACCATGTAAGATAAAGTAGTAACAATTGCCAAAGAAATGTTAATGCTTATGAGAAATAAGTTTATAATGAAAATGATACAAGTAGTATTTACTTGTCTGCTTTATTTTTGCAATAATTTTTTGTAGTACTGGGTTTGTACTTGCAAGTTGGACTCAAAGGCCCGAATAGCAGACTCAACGGCCCGGGCACCAGACTCCTGTGCTCGGGCAGCAGACTCCTGTACCCAGGCAGCAGACACCTGTGCCCCGGCAGCAGACTCCTGTGGTCCGGCAGCAGACTCCTGTGGTCCGGCAGCAGACTCCTGTGGTCCAGCAGCAGCGGTTCTGGCAGCTTCCTGCTGGACAGGATCAGCTGCAACAGTGAGGCCTTCGCAGATGAAGATCTTTTCTGCTGCAGCTGATACACCGACACTGATGTCGGGTGCACTGGTCATGGTTTCACTGCAAGCAATGGACCAAATCATTACATAGGTGTAGAAATTTGGAGGAGACAGCTTATCTTCACCCTTTGCTAGGAATTTTAAACAGCTGACAAACTGAAATTTTTCTCTTCACTGAATGGTGCTTTAATGACAAAGAGTATTATTCTCAATACAGAAGTAATATTTTACCCATATATGTTATTTTTATAAAACTTCTCAATACAGAAGTAATGTTTTACCCATATATGTTAATTTTATAAAACTTTAATTGACCAATAAAGTAAGCAAAAGATATGATCAATGTCATAAAACTACTGGGAAGTTGGGGAGAATGATAGGTGCCCTTAACTGGCACCTTGTGTAAAAAAAAAATGCAGTTAATGAATGGTAAACAGCTTACAGACTGCTGTTTTCTTTTCCTTTCACTGAATGTAGCCTTAGTGACATTAAGCAGTATTATTGATAGAGGAATAATATTATACCCATATTTGCTATTTCTCTGAAACTTGCATGGGCTTCATAAAGTAAGCATAAGTAAGAAATTTTATTATATCATAAGAAAATAGGAAGAGGGAGGAACTAGGCAGGGAGTGAGTGAGTGAGAGAAATTCTGAAAGCAAGGTAGTGTAGTAATGATGTAGTTGAGTTACAGAGTTGAGTAGAGAGGAGAGAAGAGACAAGGAGGTAGGTGATGTTGAGGTGGAGTGGAGTCCGTTTAAGAATATGCTAGTAAAGGAAGGCCTAAATTATATAATAGTAAAACAGGAAACAAGTAGATACACACATATCGGCACGCTGGATATCCACTAAGTCAACAGCATCTTCCTCTCCCAGGACACATTTACTGTCTGGCCCCAGGATAGAGCTTATGACCTCATCCAAAATATCCAGTGGAGGAGGAGGAGGGCCATCACCTAAATAAAAAATAATGCACACATAGTCATATAAATTGCACTCGTCTGAACATAAAATGTTGCACTGCTTAGGGTATGTTTTGAAAATCTTTAGGTTGTGAGCAACATCTCAATTGTTGTAATAAGTTAAATTGAAAAGGAGTGTGAGAGAGAAAAAAAAAGTCACTCCTGTAAACCCTGCTTATCTGCAGGTGTATCAGTTTAAGTTTAGTCTGTTTTGTGTATAATACTTTCAAAGAACCACTTACATGAAAATGAGAAAATGAACTCACCTGTTCTCCTCTGGGCCTCCCGGAATCTCTGGATGTTTTCTCTCGAGCGAGAACTGATGGCGAACCATCTTTTCTTGACCTCGCTCGAGGTTCTGTTGTTGTTAAAACTTTTATTTAAATTTTGGGCCATATTTTCCCAAATTTGATGTTTTTTTTATGATTCGATATGCCCTGCTTGTTAAAGCTCCCTCGAAGTTGTTGTGCGTGGTCTTGGTACATTTGTGCCAGGCACAAGGTTTCTTCATCACCCCAGTTGGCCTTATACGTTTCACTGGAGGAGTGGCATCCATTGTTAGCTGCAATGAGTGAAATAAATGTAATTAGCACCAAGTCATTTTGTCCTAATTAAATTCACTGAGTTAATAAGTTGGTTTAGTTACGTTTGGAATTCATGTCTTAATCCTTTATTCTAGAAAAAAATAATGTATTAGAAGTTTGGTAAAGTAATGACACTTGCTTGTCCTTCATATTTTTTCTTGCTTTATAGAAAGTAATGTTTTCTTTTTATGGGCTATAGGAGTTAATATGTCAAGCTTCTTGGTTTCAAGAAAAGAATATAATAGTTTCTCACCCTGAATGAAAGTGTGGTATGGATGACAAATAAATAAGTATAAATTCTAAGCTACAACAATGGGACGTTGAGGGGGGCTTGCAGGGGCTGCAACATTGCAATAAAACCTAACCTATGTTAACACCCTAACCTACTTAAACCTATACTGTAGAGAACCCACTGATGTTTTTCATCGTGTGTTTTTTGTTGACCTTAGGAGAGAGGCCTATGGTAAAACTTTATAACTTATTATAAATACTAAATTAGTAGTTTCCCAAGGAGTGAAGAAAAGTGCCTTACAGTAATGCATATTTCCCACTGGTTAACTCCTTTTTAATGTGTTAAACTGACAGCTTTCCCCACCAATACCCATTAAAATTTTAATAAGCGATGTTTTTTATACCTTCAAGCCTTACCTGGTATAGTTAGGGAGGAAAGGTGATAGCTTGCTGTTTCAAATGTAGCGCTGGGAGACGAGAAGGAGTGTTTGCTCGTTGCCAACAGGAATACATTTCTTCTTTTTTCTTAAGTGTTTTCATCTGCTTAATGTTACTTAAACAGCAGTTGTATTGTGAATTAATACAAATAAAAAACAAAGAAAATGTTTCTAAGTATAATAATGTTTCGTTTAATATAATTCATGTCGACATTTGGTAAGCGATGCGTCCTAGCACGCTCGCTGAGCTGCACTAAAAGCGAGCTAAGTACGACGGCTCCCGTCGGCCCTAAATCGTCGTTCATAAGCTAAGTGCGACTTTGTACTTAGCCAGCGTCGGCCTCAGACAGTTTTCGTGGATACGGCCCCTGTCTGCCTTGAGAGGAGAAACTCAAATAAACAGTTTATGTGATGAATATCAGTTATCCATGAACAATACATGATTCTTGTCCAGATATGGTTCCATGAGGGTCTGCACTACGGCCCCAGACAGCCCAAGGATTGTGTCATGTGTCACCTATGTATCTCTTCCGTGTAGATGAAAATATTTTAAACAAAGCCTGACTTACAGTCACAGATACAAACCAGCTTCAGTACAAACCTGTGGCTTTTTGAGGGAATATATTGACAAAAAGAAATATTCCCTCGTTGCAAAAATCAGGCTCTCATCAATTACCATACTCTTGTATGGATAAAACACTTTTTTGAACTTTCCCCTCAGATAGTCATACACAGCTTGACTTTTTCCTACAGAGTTGGTAATATATCCTTGGAGGTTATCAAAAAAATGTAGAATGTTTACAAAACGATACACAGACATAGGTTTGTTGAAGATTGGTGTCTGAATAAGGGGATCTGTGCTCCAATAGTCCTTGTAGTTTTTCTTCTTGATAACCCCCATGACCATAACCAGGGAAAGAAACACTTTCATCTCATTCACATCAACATCATACCGATGAAGATTACAGCAATGTGGAGTCAAATCTTTACCACCTTGAATGAAATGAAAGTAACGGTTTGATTCATCCACAATTATGTGTATTATTTTATCATTCCAAAAATAAATGAAGTTCCCTGTATTGTTTACACTGAAATCAGCAGCTACCCTTATCTCTGATCCTGACTCATCCAAATTAAAAAAAAGTACTGTGGCTGGTAACTGTCTCCATCATGCCCCTGCCACCTCTGTGAATAAAGTTGATTTACACCAGTCGTCCTCATTCTCTGAGAACGATTACGTATATTCACACGTGAAGCACGCAGAATAGGGCGCGTGCAAGTTCTTTGTCCCCGGCCATGTGAGCGCATGGTGGTTTGTGGTTGTGTAGGAGGGGAGGGTGCCTCTGGCACCACGCCATCTGACGCACCTCACCTGTGGACAAACCAGCACCGGCCGAAGCGGGCTCGGCAAAGAAAGGTGAAATGTCGAGGTCATTTACCTCATCCCCTTGGGTAGAGGTTTGGGGTTCGGCATCCTCTGCAGTAGAAACTCTACGGGTCATGCTCCGAGTTACAGCGCAAAATGGGAAAATTTGGGGCATATCTACCTCCAGTTGCTTTAAATACGCAGGGGTACTCGACACTTCCTGCAATACCGGGGTAGGGGCTCCTCCCATTCTCTCCCCGGCCAAATCATTTCCAAAAATTAGATCAACGCTTGGGACAGGTAGCTCAGCAACAGCAACTGGGCATCACCCACAAAACAGTCCGAGTTTAGGTGGACTCGAACTAAAGGCGCTGTATTCCGACTCCTCACCGAAGATAAAACAACCCACTCTCCGGTCTTTTCTCACGTGACCACATCTGCCCTTAGCAAAGACTGGAGGGCTCCAGAGTCCCTTAAAATGTATACAGGGCGTGTTAAACCGGACACTGTTATTGCTCCCTTTGAGAGGAACGCATGATACCCGGCTTCCGGCTGGCTCTCCTTATCAATTGGATGGTGGTTCCTACCTCCCAGGGAGGGGGACACACAACCCACCGTCACCGTCTCTAGGCCTGAGATCCTCTGTGTTGCCATAACTTTTTGCTGACTCCTTAGGCTGGAGCCTGCGCCAACAATACTCGGCCTTATGCCCAGTTCTACCACAAAATGTGCACTTAAGGGGACCGGCTGGTTGCGTACTTATTTTTCCGTATTTATTATCCGATTCAATTGAAATTTGGCACAGTTATAGGGTACCCTACACTGTATGTACCCATAAAATTTCATTAGAGTTGGGCAATAACTTTCCGAATTAGAGCTAAATTGAAAATTAAAATGAAAAAAAAAAAAAAATTAGTGCGAAAAAAAAAAGAAAAAAAAAACTATGACCAAAATATTTATATCAGTGGAAAGGGCTTGATTTTCTCTACAAGATGTAGGAGGCAAATTTTTGGAATGAGTTCTATTAGTCGATTTAGGGCCGTGCAATATTAGTGCAACATTTGCAACGACTAATTTCGGGCAAAATATTTTTTTCACAGAATAATTGTAGATCAATGAAATGGAAAATAGAAAATCTAATACTTGGGGTTTGTAGCGCAAATCAAGCTCT
>CM035220.1:5491425-5503031 GCA_020233015.1 Callinectes sapidus | reverse complement strand
GTTATTTCTTCAAGAAACGAAGTAAACGGGATAATTTATGCAATTTTTAGAGAAAAAATGAATTGCCATGAAAAGTTAATATATTCATTGCTTTTTCCTACATCTTCACTCAAAACATGGAAATGAAAAGAAATAACACTGAAAAATCTTTTTACTCAAAGAAATGTATATTTTTTCATTGAAATGGCTTGTATTACATTTTATGTAAAATGAAAAAGGTATTTTCATCAAGATGTTAAAACCAATAAAAAGGTTTAAATAGGGTAGTTTATGTAAATTTAAAGAGAAAAACTATTCGCTATAGCGTATTGTTCATGTTTTTAATTAAAACATGAAAATTCAAAGAAAATTACTGAAAAAATCACCCAAGAAACGCTGAAAAAGGGATAATTTATGCATTTTTGAGATAAAAAAATGAATTACCATAAAAAGTTAATATATATCATGCTTTTTTCCTTCATTTTCATTCAAAACATGGAAATGAAAAGAAAAAACACTGAAAAATCCATTTTCTTAAAGAAATATATATTTTTTCATTGAAATGGCTTGTATTACTTTTTATGTAACATGAAAAGGGGATTTTCTTCAAAATGTTGTTAAAACCAATAAAAAGGTTTAAATAAGGTAGTTTATGTAAATTTAAAGAGAAAAACAATACGCTATAGCGTATTGTTCATGTTTTTAATTAAAACATGGAAATTCAAAGAAAATTAATTAAAACTCACTTTTGAGGGTAACAACACACTTTTTTTTTCTAAGGGAAGATGGATTTGTCAAAAAAATATTGTAAAACCCTTGAAAACGTTGAAAAATGGATAATTCAAATCGCAAATGTTATGCTTGTAAAAGGGGGTTTTATGTAAAATTTCGTTAATACTCTTAAAAACTGATAAAAAAGTAATTTCTGAAATTTTAGATAGAAAAAGTATATTGTAACATTAAAATGTTGTTTTTTTACAAATTGTGTTTAAATGTCCAAAAAGGTTAAAAATAAATGCTTTGTACAGAAAAAGATAATGTATATAGTGTTTATATTCTTGTTTATAATCAAAACATTGAAATCAATAGAAAATTATTAAAAAAGTAAATTTTGGTGTAAAATCACATTTTTTTCGTAAAAGAGATGGTTTTCCTTTAAAAGTACTAAATCTCCGAAAAAAATGAAAAAAGGGTCATTTAGGCGGTTTTAGAGAAAAAAAATATATTGTCGTAAAAAAATGATAAAAGCACAAAAATAGATAATTTGTGCAATTTTAGAGGAAAAAAGTATTGTCGAGAAAAAGATTTCTATTTTTTGTTTTCCTCCACAAATAAATGAAAATATGAAAAAAACCTTGAAAAAGTCACTTTTTAGGCAGAATTTTCTTCTCTATTCAAATTGCATATATTATACTTGTATAAGGGGGTTTTGTTTAAAATGCCGTTAATAATCCTAAAAACGTCTTTTATGATTTTCTTCAGAAAAAAAGGTATATTGTGGCAATATTCAGTGTTTTTTGTTTATTTTTTGATAAAAACAATGAAATAAGCCTAAAATCATCGAAAAATTAACTTTTTCGGTGAAAAGAATCTTTTTTTCGTGAAATGGCATATATTCATTTTTTCTGAATTAAAATAAAGATGTTCTTTCTTAGATAAGATGTTAATTCTCCAAGAAACGCTGGAAACGGGATAATTTATTCAATTTTGAGAGAAAAAAATGAATTGCCATGAAAAGTTAATATATTTCTTGCTGTTTCCTTCAATTTCAATCAAAACAAGGAAATGAAAAGAAATAACACTGAAAAATCCTTTTCTTAAAGAAATATATATTTTTTCATTAAAATAGTTTGTATTACATTTTATGTAACATGAAAAAGGGATTTTCTTCAAAATGTTGTTGAAACCAATAAAAAGGTTTAAATAGTGTAATTTATATAACTTTAAAGAGAAAATCAATACGCTATAGCGTATTGTTCATGATTTTAATTAAAACATGGAAATTCAAAGAAAATTACTGAAAAACTCAGTTTTGGAGGTAAAAACATTTTTTTTTTCTAAGGGAAAATGGATTTGTCATAAAAATATTGAAAAACCCTTAAAAACGTTGAAAAATGGATAATTCAAATCGCATATGTTATACTTCTAAAAGGGGTTTTTATGTAAAATGCCGTTAATACTCCTAAAAACAAAAAAAAAACGTAATTTATGAAATTTTAGATAGAAAAAGTATATTGTAACATGATAAAGTTATTTTCTACAAAATGTGTTTAAACGTCCAAAAAGGTTAAAAATGGATACTTTGTACAGTTTCAGACAAAGAAAATGTATATAGTGTTTATTTTCTTGTTTTTAATCAAAATATTTAAATCAATAGAAAATTATTAGAAAAGTGACTTTTAGTGTAAAATCATATTTTTTTTCGTAAAAGAGATGGTTTTCTTTTTAAAGTAGTAAATCTCCGAAAAACATTGAAAAAAGGGTCATTTATGCGGTTTTAGAGAAAATATATATATTGTCGTAAAATAATGATAAAAGCATAAAAAGAGGTAATTTCTGCAATTTTAGAGGAAAAAAGTATTGTCGAGAAAAATTTTTTATTTTTAGTTTTCTTCCACCAATAAATGAAAATATGAAAAAAACCTTGAAAAGTCACTTTTTAGGCAGAATTTTCTTCTTTATTCAAATTGCATATAATAAACTTGTTAAAGAGGGTTTTGTTTAAAATGCCGTTAATACTCCTAAAGACGTTGAAAAACACGTCATTTATTAATTTTTCAGAAAAAAATTATATTGTGGCAATATTTAGTGTTTTTTGTTTATTTTTTTATGAAAACAATGAAATAAGCAGAAAATCATCGAAAAATTCACTTTTTTGGTGAATAGAAACTTTTTTCGTGAAATGGCATATATTCTTTTTTTCTGAACTAAAATAAAGGTGGTCTTTCTTAGATAAGATGTTAATTCTCCAAGAAACGCTGGAAACTAGATAATTTATGCAATTTTGAGAGAAAAAAATAAATTGCCATGAAAATTTAATATATTTCTTGCTTTTTCCTTCATTTTCACTCAAAACATGGAAATGAAAAGAAATAACAATGAAAAATCCTTTTTCTTATAGAAATATATATTTTTTCATTGAGATGGCTTGTATTACATTTTATGTAACATGAAAAAGCGATTTTCCTGAAAATGTTGTTAAACCCAATAAAAAGGTTTAAATAGGGTAGTTTAGGTAACTTTAAAGAGAAAAAGATACGCTATAGCGTAATGTTCATGTTTTTAATTAAAACATTAAAATTCAAAGAAAATTAATGAAAAAACTCAATTTTGGAGGTAAAAACATCCTTTTTTTTTCTAAGGGAAGATGGATTTGTCATAAAATTATTGTAAAACCCTTAAAAATGTTCAAAAAAGGATAATTCAAATCGCATATGTTATACTTGTAAAACGGGGTTTTATGTAAAATGCCGTTAATACTCCTAAAAACTGAAAAAAAGTAATTTATGAAATTTTAGATAGAAAAAGTGTATTGTAACATGTGAAAGTTGATTTCTACAAAATGTGTTTAAACGTCCAAAAATGTTAAAAGAGGATACTTTGTAGAGTTTCAGAGAAAGTAAATGAATATAGTGTTTATTTTCTTGTTTTTAATCAAAACATTGAAATCAATAGAAAATTATTAAAAATGTGACTTTTGGTGTAAAATCATATATATATTTTTTAACAGAAATGTTTTCCTTTAAAAGTAGGAAATCACCGAAAAACATTGAAAAAAGGGTCATTTATGCGGTTTTAGAGAAAAAATATATATAGTCGTAAAATAATGATAAAAGCATAAAAATAGGTAATTTGTGCTATTTTAGAGGAAAAAAGTAGTGTCGAGAAAAAGAATATTTTTTTTCCACCAATAAATAAAAATATGAAAAAAACCTTGAAAAAGTCACTTTTTAGGCAGAATTTTCTTCTTTATCTATATTGCATATATTATACATGTAAAAGGGGGTTTTGTTTAAAGTGATGTTAATACTCCTAAAAACGTTGAAAAACACGTCATTCATGATTTTTTTCAGAAAAAAAGTATATTGTGGCAAAATTCAGTGTTTTTTGTTGATTTTTTGATGAAAACAATGAAATAAGCAGAAAATCATCGAAAAATTCACTTTTTCGGTGAAAAGAAACTTTTTTCGTGAAATGGCATATATTCCTTTTTTCTGAACTAAAATAAAGATGGTCTTTCTTAGATAAGATGTTAATTCTCCAAGAAACGCTGGAAACGAGATAATTTATGCAATTTAAGAGAAAAAAATGAATTGCCATGAAAAGTTAATATATTTCTTGCTTTTTCCTTCATTTTCACTCAAAACATGGAAGTGAAAAGAAATAACACTGAAAAATCCTTTTTCTAAAATAAATATATATATTTACATTGAAATAGCTTGTATTACATTTTATATAACAAGAAAAAGGGATTTTCTTCAAAATGTTGTTAAAACCAATATAAAGGTTTAAATACGGTAGTTTATATAACTTTAAAGAAAAAAACAATACCTTATAGCGTATTGTTCATGTTATTAATTAAAACATGGAAATTCAAAGAAAATTAATGAAAAACTCACTTTTGGAGATAAAAAACATACTTTTTTCCTAGGGGAAAATGGATTTGTCATAAAAATATTGTAAAACCCTTAAAAACGTTGAAAAATGGATAATTCAAACCGCATATATTATACTTGTAAAAGGAGGTTTTATGAAAAATGCTAATTATACTCCTAAATACTGAAAAAATCGTAATTCATGAAATTTTATATAGAAAATGTATATTGTAACATGAAAAAGTTGTTTTCTGCATAATATTATTAAACGTTCAAAAATGTTAAAAACATTGAAAAAAGGGTCATTTATGCAGTTTTAGAGAAAAAATATATATTGTCGTAAAAAAAGGAAAAAAGAATAAAAATAGGTAATTTGTGCAATTTTAGAGAAAAATAATATTGTCGAGAAAATGAATGTATTTTTTGGGTTTCCTTCCACCAACTAATGAAAATATGAAAAAAAACCTTGCAAAAGTCACTTTTTAGGCAGAATTTTCTTATTTATTCAAATTGCATATATTATGCTTGTAAAAAGGGATTTCGTTTAAAATGCCGTTGATACTCCTAAAAACGTTGAAAAACACGTCATTTATGTTTTTTTCAGAAAAAAAGTATATTTTGGCAATATTTATTGTTTTCTGCATATGTTTTGATGAAAACAATGAAATAAGCAGAAAATCATCGAAAAATTTACTTTTTCTGTGAAAAGAAACTTTTTTCGTGAAATGGCATATATTCCTTTTTTCTGAACTAAAATAAAGATGGTCTTTCTTAGATAAGATGTTAATTCTCCAAGAAATGGTGGAAACGGGATAATTTATGAAATTTTGAGAGAAAAAAAATGAATTGCCATGAAAAGTTAATATATTTTTTGCTGTTTCCTTCATTTTCAATCAAAACATGGATATGAAAAGAAATAACACTGAAAAATCCTTTTTCTTAAAGAAATATATATTTTTTCATTGAAATAGCTTGTATTACATTTTATGTAACATGAAAAAAAGATTTTCTTCAAAATGTTGTTAAAACCAATAAAAAGGTTTAAATTGGGTAGTTTATGTAACTTTAAAGAGAAAAACAATATGCTATAGCGTATTGTTCATGTTTTTAATTAAAACATAGAAATTCAAAGAAAATTAATTAAAACTCACTTTTGGAGGTAAAAACACACTTTTTTTCTAAGGGAAGTTGGATTTCTCATAAAATTATTGTAAAACCCTTAAAAACGTTGAAAAATGGATAACTCAAACCGCATATGATATACTTATAAAAGTGGGTTATATGAAAAATGCTAATTATATTCTTAAATACTGAAAAAATCGTAATTTATGATATTTTAGATAAAAATGTATATTGTAACATGAAAAAGTTGTTTTCTGCATAATATTATTAAACGTCCAATAAGGTTAAAAACATTAAAAAAAAGGGTCATTTATGCAGTTTTAGAAAAAAAAATTTTGGGTTTTCTTCCTCTAACTAATGAAAATATGAAAAAAAACTGGAAAAAGTAACTTTTTATTCTTTTCTTCTTTATTTAAATTGCATATATTATACTTGTAAAAAGGGGTTTTGTTTAAAATGCCGTTGATACTCCTAAAAACGTTGAAAAACACGTCATTTATGAATTTTTTCAGAAAAAAAAGTATATTGTTTCAATATTTAGTGTTTTCTGCATATGTTTTGATGAAAACAATGAAATAAGCAGAAAATCATCGAAAAATTGACTTTTTCTGTGAAAAGAAAATTTTTTCGTGAAATGGCATATATTCCTTTTTTCTGAACTAAAATAAAGATGGTATTTTATAGATAAGATGTTAATTCTCCAAGAAACGCTGGAAACGTGTTAATTTATGCAATTTTGAGAGAAAAAAATTAATTGCCATTAAAAGTTAATTTGTTTGTTGCTTTTTCCTTCATTTTCATTCAAAACATGGAAATGAAAAAAAAAAACTTAAAAATCCCTTTTCTTAAAGAAATATATATTTTTTCATTGCAATAGCTTGTATTACATTTTATGTAACATGAAAAAGTGATTTTCTTATAAATGTTGTTAAAACCAATAAAAAGGTTTAAATAGGGTAGTTTATGTAACTTTAAAGAGAAAAACAATACGCTATAGCGTACTGTTCATGTTGTTAATTAAAACATGAAAATTCAACGAAAATTACTGAAAAACTCACTTTTGGAGGTAAAAACATAATTTTATTTCCAAGGGAAGATTGATTTGTCATAAAAATATTGTAAAACCCTTAAAAACGTTGAAAAAGAGATAATTCAAATCGCAAATATTATACTTATAAAAGGGCGTTTTACGTAAAATGCCGTTAATACTCTTAAAAACTGAAAAAAAAGTAATTTATGAGATTTTAGATAGAAAAAGTATATTGTAACATGTAAAAGTTGTTTTCTATAAAATGTGTTTGAACTTCCAAAACTTAAAAATGGATACTTTGTATAGTTTGAGAGAAAGAAAATGTATATAGTGTTTATTTTCTTCTTTTTAATCAAAACATTGAAATCAATAGAAAATTATTAAAAAAGTTACTTTTGGTGTAAAATCATTTTTTTTTTCTAAAAAAGATGCTTTCCCTTTAAAAGTAGCATATTTCCGAAACACATTGAAAAAAGGGTCATTTATGCGGATTTGGAAAAAAAAATATATATATATTGTAGTAAAATAAGGATAAAAGCATTAAAATAGGTAATTTGTGCAATTTTAGAGAAAAAAATGTATTGTCCAGAAAAGAATGTATTTTTTGTCTTTATTCCACCAACAAATGAAAATATGAAAAAAACCTTGAAAAACTCACTTTTTAGTCAAAATTTTCTTCTTTATTCAAATTGCATATATTGTACTAGTAAATTTTTTTTTTTAAATGCCGTTAATACTCTTAAAAACATTGAAAAACACGTCATTTATGATTTTTTCAGAAAAAAAGTGTATTGTGGCAATATTTTTGTTTATTTTTTGATGAAAACAATGAAATAAGCAGAAAATCATCAAAAAATTCACTTTTTCGGTAAAAAGAAACTTTTTTTCGTGAAATGGCATATATTCCTTTTTTCTGAATTAAAATAAAGATGGTCTTTCTTATATAAGATGTTAATTCTCCAAGAATCGCTAGAAACGGGATGTTGCAATTTTGAGAGAAAAAAATGAATTGCCATGAAAAGTTAATATATTTCTTGCTTTTTCCTTCATTTTCACTCGAAACATGGAAATGAAAAAAAATAACACTGAAAAATCCTTTTTCTTGAAGAAATATATATTTTTTCATTGAAATGGCTTGTATTACCTTTTATGTAACATGAAAAAGGTAGTTTCTTCTAAATGTTGTTAAAACCAGTAAAAAGGTTTAAATAAGGTAGTTTAAGTAACTTTAAAGAGAAAAACAATACGCTATAGCGTATTGTTCATGTTTTAAATTAAAACATTAAAATTCAAAGAAAATTAATGAAAAACTCACTTTTGGAGGTAAAAACATACTTTTTTTTCTAAGGGAAGATGGATTTGTCATAAAATTATTTTAAAACCCTTAAAAACGTTGAAAAATGGATAATTCTAATCACATATGTTATACTTATGTAATGAGCTGGTGTTAGCCTCCCCTTATTATTCACATTCATGTAAAGTTACCCACCACAGCTCCACCCTGGGCTCACCTTACAACCAGCTCAAGACATACAAAAACCCCTTAACTGTACAAGTAAGCAAGTAGAAACTCCTGTTAGGGTCAAATAAACGCATTATACATTACAAAAGTTTAATCCTAGAATCTTATAACTAACACAGCCAAGAAATAATTACACACAATAATAATACCTCCAAACTCAAAACATAAATTCTATTATCAACCCAGAACAAAAATAGTTTCCTGCACTCACAATACCAGTCTCTGTACACACACACTCCCACACAAGTTACCACTGGCGTTCCCCTGCACTGCACTTAGCCTGGACTCTTGCTTGTCTCCGCATACACGCAAGCCGTTAGCCGGTCCTGACAACTCCACAGCTACAGGCCCTGGAAACCCCTGGTCCTCTCTTCTGCAGGCAGAATCACCGGGTAGCCCTCGTCCTCACCGTAATCATGGTGACAGAGACTCAATATGACGCCTCGTCCTGCACAGCCTTGTACCACCTAAAAACTCCTGCAAACACCCAAACCATCACTACCATCACCTCCTTAATATCACACACATTGCTCCCTGACTTCAAACATAAATAATGTACAATACTGTGCTGCGTACCTGCTGAATTGTAGTCATGGAACCCGTAAACCAAGCCCAAAAATTCTCCTTGTCTCTACTCGCCAGAACCATAACAACAGACACCCTCCCGCCAAAATGTATAGGCTCGCTTCACGGACAGGCCAGCTAGCCAACGAGCCTCACGCAGGATCGCGGGCCAGCTTGAATCCCTCACATTCGTCCCCTCCATTTTTGTGCGTGCCCTCACGCACACATCCATCACACCCAATACACTGGCGTCCCCCTGTCTTCTGTTGTTCAGCAAGCCGACGAGAACGTCTCAACTGGATAGGCTCGTCTATCACCTCGGCTCCCCTGTGCTCCTCTTCTCCTGCTGGTTCTTCCATCTCCAGTGGACCACTCACATTCTCCTCCAACTCAGGGTCCTCCTCTCCAATGGTGGATAGTTCCTCAGAATCCTTAAAGCCAAACCTCTCCAACACCTTAGTCATATCCGGCATCTCCACTTCGTCATCCTCCTCCTCTACCAACCCTTTCTCTCTGGTACCTTCTTCGTCTTCGGGTGGGTTCCATGGACGCAAGTTACTCCGATGCAACACTCGGTGATGACCCTCTTCGCTTTCCGGTCTCACCTTGTACACTCCACTTACATTGTCCAATACCTCTACAATTACCCAAACATCCTCAGCAAATTTAGGTTGTATCTTATTCCTGCCTAATACAGAGTGATCTCTCAACAACACTTTCTGACCTGGATTCAAGATTTCCGCCCTTGCCTGTTCTTGCCGTCTCCTACGATTACCCTCATTGTACTGCATTATATTTCTTTTAGCAGCTCTCCAAGTAACACGGTGGGTCTCTTGTAATCTCTTAACCCACTCATGATGGGTAGCTACAGCCTCCTCTGAGCCCATAGCAAACCGATCCATTGGCAAATGAGGTTCAACACCAAACAAGATGTAATGAGGCGAGAATCCTGTCACAGCATGTGGTGTACTGTTGTAAACAGCTGTAAGACTAGACAAATACCTAGGCCAATGCTCCCTCTGGTCCCTACTCAAAGTTGATAACATACCGTGCAAGGTTCTGTTGAAACGCTCACACACCCCATTCCCCTGTGGATGATATGGAGTGGTCCTTGACTTTTTAATCCCATAATATTTACACAACTCCTCCACCAGCTGGCTTTCAAAATTTCTCCCCTGATCACTATGGACTCTCTCTGGGCACCCGAACCTATTAAAAATCTCCTCCACCAAAATTTTTGCCACAGTGCTTGCTCTCTGATTTTTTGTGGGGAATGCTAAGGCAAATTTGCTAAACACATCTGTTACAATGAGCACATTCTCCTTTCCATCCCTAGAAGGCTCTAACAATGTGAAGTCCATGGCCAAGACCTCCCAGGGTCTACTTGCTTCCACAGTTCCTAACCTCGTCTTGGAATTTACTCCTTCCTCTTTAGCAACTGCACAAGTTTTGCACTTAGCCACATAACTCTTGATGTCTTCATGCAACCCAGGCCATGCAAAACTCCTTTTGACTAATGCAGTGGTTCTAGCAGCTCCCTGATGACCCCATTCATCATGAGCTCCCCTAATCACCTCCTTCCTTTGACCCACAGGCAACACTATTTTCCACTTCCGCTTATCCCTTTGGTTATTTCTCCAATAAATTACTCCATCCCTCATAATCAACCATCTCCTAACCCTCCACAGCTTCCTAAATTCCTCTGAAGTTAATAACTGCTTGATCTCTCCTGCATGCAATTTTCCAATCATCTGCATCCACATTTTTCCCACTACTGGGCAGGCTTTCTGGGCATCTCTCATTTTCTCTGATGAAACATGATCCCACACCTTGAGCACTGCTACCCCTCTAGTAAGTGTATCCTCAGGTACCTCTTCCCACATCTCTCTAAATACTTCGTCTTCCTCCACTTTCATTCTATGTGGCCTCCTTGAGAGCCCGTCAGCATTCGCATTCTCTCTGCCAGGCCTGTATTTTACATCAAAATGGAACCTGTTCAAATCCCCTAACCATCTACTCTCCACATCTCCCAATTTGGCATTCTGCAAATGGGCCAGAGGGTTATTATCTGTTAATACCACAAATTTCCCTCCTGCTAAATAGTTCTTAAACTGCTCAGTTACTGCCCACTTCAATGCTAACCGTTCTAGCTTTCGAGAACTGTAGTTGCTCATGTTCTTCTCTGATCTTCTAAGGCCTCTACTCGCAAATGCAACTGGGTGTAACTTCCCTTCCCACTCCTGAGACAATACTGCCCCCAACCCATCTAACCTGGCATCTGTTTCTACCACAAATGGTCGGTCATAGTCAGCATTTTTTAACACTGGTGCACAAGTCAACTTCTCCTTCAATTCTTCAACCGCCCGAGCCTCTTCCTTTCCCCAGTACTTTGTTACATCGGCTTTTGCCTCTCCCCCCATTAACGCATGTAATGGAGCAGCCACCTTAGCAAAACCCTCAATAAACCTCCGATAGAAGGAGCAAAATGCCACAAATGCTCTTATGTCCTTTACTGTGTGGGGTATAGGCCACTCCCTCACGGCTCTGATTTTCTCTGGGTCTGTACTGATCCCTTCCTTAGACACTACAAATCCTAGGTACTTTACTTGAGGTTGCAAAATATGGCATTTAGCTGGTTTCAACTTCAGCCCATACTTCTTCAAGAGCTTAAACACTACCTCTAACTTCTCAACATGATCACCCACACTCTTTGAAAACAACAATAAATCATCCAGATACACTAATAAAGTCACAAATATAGGGTCACTGAATACCTTTTCCATAAATCGCTGAA
>CM035220.1:5462291-5472909 GCA_020233015.1 Callinectes sapidus | reverse complement strand
GTGACAAGGAGAGGTAAAGTGAGAAACAGTCTTATAAGGGGAACAGCCAAAATAACGGAGGTAACAAAGAAAGTACAAGGAAGGAGAATGCAATGGTTTGGTCACATCAAAAGACGAGAAGAAGAGTATGTCGGTAGAAGGATACTTGATGTGGAATTGGAGGGAAGAAGGCAACGTGACAGACCAAAGAAAAGGTGGAAGGATTGCATCGGAGAAGACCTGAGGGAGAGAGGATTGAGGGAAGTGGATGTTGGGGACCGGGCCTTGTGGAGAAGACTAGCGAGGAACAGCGACCTCATATGAATATGGGAGCAGCTGCAGAAGAAGAAGAAGAAGAACCTTATTCCTTTTTTCGGAACTAAATAAAAGATGGTCTTTCTAAGATAAGATATTAATTCTCCTAAAAACGCTGAAAAGGGCATAATTCACGCAATTTTGAGAGAAAAAAATTAATTGCAATAAAAAGTTAATATATTTCTTGCTTTTATCTTCATTTTCAATCAAAACATGGAAATGGAAAGAAAAAAAACACTGAAAAATCCTTTTTCTAAAAGAAAATTTTTTTTTTCCATTGAAATGGCTTGTATTACATTTAATGTAGCATTAAAAAGGGATTTTCTTCAAAATGTTGGTAAAACCAATAAAAAGGTTTAAATATGGTAGTTTATGTAACTTTAAAGAGACAAACAATACGCTAAAGCGTATTGTTTATGTTTTTAATTAAAACATTGAAATTCATAGAAAATTACTGAAAAACTCACTTTTGAGGTAAAAACATACTTTTTTCCAAGGGAAGATGGATTTGTCATAAAAATATTGTAAAACCCTTAAAAATGTTGAAAAATAGATAATTCAAATCGCATATGTTATACATGTAAAAGAGGGTTTTGTGTAAAATGCCGTTAATATTCTTAAAAACTGGAAAAAACCTATTTTATGAAATTTTAGATAGAAAAAATAGTATATTGTTAAATGAAAAAGTTGTTTTCTACAAAATATTTTTAAAGGTCCAAAAAGGTTAAAAATGCGAACTTTGTACAGTTTCAGAGAAAAAAAAAATGTATATAGTGTTTTTGTTCTTGTTTTTAATCAAAAAATTGAAATCAATAGAAAATTATTAAAAAATGACTTGGTGTAAAATCTTTTTTTTTTTTTTTTCGTAAAAGAGATGGTTTTCCTTGAAACGTTGTAAATCTCCGAAAAACATTGAAAAACGGGTCATTTATACAGTTTTAGAGAAAAAAAAATATTATGTTAAAATAAGGATAAAAGCATAAAAATAAATATTTTGTGCAATTTTAGAGAAAAAAAATATATTGTCGAGAAAAAAAATGTATATTTTTGGTTTTCTTCCACCAACAAATGAAAATAAGAAAAAAAACATAGAAAAAGTATCTTTTTAGGCAGAATTTCTTCTTTATTCAAATTTCATATATTATACTTGTAAAAGGGGGTTTTGTTTAAAATTGCGTTAATACTCCTAAAAACGTAGAAAAACACGTCATTTATGATTTTTTTTTCCAGAAAAAGTATATTGTCGCAATATTTAGTGTTTTTTGTTTATTTTTTTTAGGAAAACAATGAAATAAGCAGAAAATCATTAAAAAATTCACTTTTTCGGTAAAAAGGAACTTTTTTTGTGAAATGGCATATATTCCTTTTTTTCTTAACAATTAAAAGATGGTCTTTCGAAGATAAAATATTAATCCTCGTAAAAACGCTGGAAAGGGGATAATTTATGCAAATTTGAGAGAAAAAATTAATTGCAATAAAAAGTTAATATATTTCTTGCTTTTTCATTCACTTTCAATCAAAACATGGAAATGAAAAGAAAAAACACTGAAAAAACGTTTTTCTCAAAGAAATATATATTTTTTCCCTTGAAATGGCTTCTATTATATTTAATGTAACATTAAAAAGAATATTTTTCAAAATGTTGTTGAGACCAATAAAAAGGTTTAAATAAGGTAGTTTATGTAACTTTAAAGATAAAAACAATATTCTATAGCGTATTGCTCATGTTTTTAATTAAAACATGGAAATTCGAAGAAAATTACTGAAAAACTCACTTTTTGGGGTAAAAACATACTTTTTTTTTCTAAGGGAAGATGGATTTGTCATAAAAATATTGTACAACCCTTAAAATCGTTGAAAATGGAAAATTCAAATTGCATATGTTATACTTGTAAAAGTGGGTTTTCACCGAAAAAGTAGATTTTTCGATGATTTTCTGGTTATTTCATTGTTTTCATTAAAAAATAAACAAAAAACAATGAATATTCCGACAATATACTTTTTTTCTCAAAAATTTCATAAATGACGTGTTTATCAGCTTTTTTAGGAGTAGTAACGGCATTTTACACAAAACCCCCTTTTACAAGTGTAATATATGTAATTTGTGTAAAGACAAAATTTCTGCCTAAAAAGTGATTTTTTCAGTATTTTTATTTTATTTTCATTTGTTGATTGAAGAAAATTAAAAAAAAACATTCTTTTTTACGACAATATTTCTTTTCTCTAAAATTGCAAACTACCCATTTTTATGTTTTTCTCCTTATTTTACGATTATATATTTTTTCTCTAAAACTGCATAAATGACTCTTTTTTCAATATTTTTGAGAGATTTAGAAAAAAGTATGTTTTTACATTCAAAAGTGAGTTTTTTAGGAATTTTATTTTAATTTTCATGTTTTAATCAAAAACAAGACCAATACACTATATATTTTTTTCTCTTTAAAGTTACATAAACTACACTATTTAAACGTTTTTATTGGTTTTAACAACATTTTGAAGAAGTTCCTTTTTTCATGTTACAGAAAATGAAGCACAAGCCACTTCAATGAAAAATATATATATTTCTTTTAGAAGAAGGATTTTTCAGTGTTTTTTATTTACATTTCCATGTTTTGATTAAAAATGAAGGAAAAAGTAAGAAATATTTTAACTTTTTATTGCAATTAATTTTTTTTCCCTCAAAACTGCATAAATTATCTCCTTTTCTGCGTTTTTAAGAGAATTACATCTCATCTAAGAAAGACCATCTTTTTTTTAGTTAAGGAGAAAAAAATATATCCCATTACACGAAAAAAGTTCCTTTTCACCTAAAAAGTAGATTTTTCGATGATTTTCTGCTTATTTCATTGTTTTCATAAAAAAATAAACAAAAAACAATGAATATTGCGACAATATACCTTTTCTCAAAAATTTAATTAATGACGTGTTTTTCAACGTTTTTAGGAGTATTAACGGCATTTTACACAAAACCCCCTTTTAAAGTGTAATATATGCAATTTGTATAAAGACAAAACTTCTGCCTAAAAACAGACTTTTTCAATGTTTTTATCTTATTTTTATTTGTTGGTGGAGGAAAACTATAAAATACATTCTTCTTTCGGACTATATTTCTTTTCTCTAAAATTGCACAAACTACCCATTTTTATGTTTTTATCCTTATTTGAGGATAATTTTTTTTTCTCTAAAAACTGCATAAATTAACCATTTTTCAATGTTTTTCAGAGATTTAGAAAAAAATATGTTTTTATATCCAAAAGTGAGTTTTTCAGTAATTTATTTTAATTTCATGTTTTAATCAAAAACTATATATTTTTTTCTCTTTAAAGTTACGTAAACTACCCTATTTAAACCTTTTTATTGGTTTTAACAATATTTTGAAGAAAATCCCTTTTTCATGTTACATAAAATGTAATACAAGCCATTTCAATGATAAAAATATATATTTCTTTTAGAAAATGGATTTTTCAGTATTTTTTTTTTTTTTTTACATTTCCATGTTTTGTTTGAAAATGAAGGAAAAAGCAAGAAATATATTAACTTTTTATTGCAATTCATCTTTTTTCTTTCAAAATTGCATAAATTATCCCGTTTTCAGCGTTTTCAGAAAAATTAACATTTCATCTAAGAAAGACCATCTTTTTTTAGTTAAAAATAAAGGAATATATGCCATTTCACGAAAAAAGTTCCTTTTCACCGGAAAAGTAGATTTTTCGATGATTTTCTGCTTATTTCATTGTTTTCATAAAAGATAAACAAAAAACAATTAAAATTGCAACAATATACTTTTTTCTCAAAAATTTCATAAATGACGTGTTTTTCAACGTTTTTTGGAGTATTAACAGCATTTTACACAAAACTCCATTTTACAAGTATAATATATGCAATATGTATAAAGACAAAATTTCTGCTTAAAAAGTGACTTTTTCAATGTTGAAATCTTATTTTCATTTGTTGGTGAAAGAAAACCAAAAATACATTCTTTTTTGCGACAATATTTCTTTTCTGTAAAATTGCACAAACTACCCATTTTTATGTTTTTATCCTTATTTTACGCTAATAGTTTTTTTTCTTTAAAACTGCATAAATGTTTTTCAGAGATTTAGAAAAAAAGTATGTTTTTACATCCAAAAGCAAGTTTTTCAGTCATTTTCTTTTAATTTTTATGTTTTAAAAACAAGACCAATACTCTCTATTTTTTTTTCTCTTTAAAGTTACATTAACTACACTCTTTTAAACCTTTTCATTGGTTTTAACAACATTTTGAAGAAAACCCCTTTTTTATGTTACATAAAATGTAATACAATCCATTTCAAGGAAAATAAATATATATTTCTTTTAGAAAAAGGATTTTTCAGTGTTTTTTCTTTACATTTCCATGTTTTAATTGAAAATGAAGGTAAAAGCAAGAAATATATTAACTTATTATTGCAATTCATTTTTTTCCTCTCAAAATTGCATAAATTATCCCCTTTTCAGCGTTTTTAGGAGAATTAACATCTCATCTAAGAAAGACCATCTTTTTTTAGTTGATATGAAAGGAATATATGCTATTTCACGAAAAAAGTTCCTTTTCACCGGAAAAGTAGATTTTTCGATCATTTTCTGCTTATTTCATTGTTTTCATTAAGAAATAAACAAAAAATAATGAATATTGCGACAATATACTTTTTTCTAAAAAAATTCATAAATGACGTGTTTTTCAACCTTTTTAGGAGTATTAACGCCAAACAAAACCCTTTTTTACAAGTATAATATATGGAATTTGTATTAAGACAAAATTTTTGCCTAAAAAGTGACTTTTGCAATGTTTTTATCTTATTTTCATTTGTTGGTGGAAGAAAACAAAAAAATACATTTTTTTTCGACAATATTTCTTTTCACTAAAATTACACAAGTACCTACCCATTTTTACGTTTTATCCTTATTTTACGATAAAAAAATTTTTTTCTCTAAAACTGCATAACTGACCTTTTTTTTCAGAGATTTAGAAAAAAACGTATGTTTTTACATCCAAAAGTGAGTTTTTCAGTAATTTTCATTTAATTTTAATGTTTTAATTAAAAACAAGACCAATATACTAAATATTTTTTTCTCTTTAAAATTACATAAACTAGCCTATTTAAACCTTTTTATTGGTTTTAACTACAATTTGAAGAAAATCCTTTTTTCATGTTACATAAAATGTAATACAAGCCATTTCAATGAAAAAAATATGAATTTGTTTTAGAAAAAGGATTTTTCAGTGTTTTTTCTTTACATTTCCATGTTTTTATTGAAAATGAAGGAAAAAGCAAGAAATATTAACTTTTTATTGCAATTAATTTTTTTTCTCTAAAAATTGCATAAATTATCCCCTCTTCAGCGTTTTTAGGAGAATTAACATCTCATCTAAGAAAAAACATCATTTTTTAGTTAAGAAGAAAGAAATATATGCCATTTCACGAAAGAAGCTCCTTTTCACCGGAAAACTAGATTTTTTGATGATTTTCTGCTTATTTCATTGTTTTCATAAAAAAGAATAAACAAAAAACCATGAATATTGCGACAATATACTTTTTTCTAAAAATTTTCAGAAATGCCGTGTTTTTCAACGTTTTTAGGAGTATTAACGGCATTTTACATAAACCCCCATTTTACAAGTATAATATATGCAATTTGTATAAAGACAAAATTTCTGCCTAAAAAGTGACTTTTTCAAGGTTTTTATCTTATTTTCATTTGTTGGTGGAAAAAAACAAAAAATACATTTTTTTGCGACAATATTTCTTTTCTCTAAAATTGCACAAACTACCCATATTTATGTTTTTATCCTTTTTTTACGATAATATATTTTTTTTCTCTAAAACTGCATAAATGACCCTTTTTTTAATGTTTTTCAGAGATTTAGAGAAAAAGTATGTTTTTACATCCAAAAGTGAGTTTTTCAGTAATTTTCTTTTAATTTTCATGTTTTAATTAAAAACAAGACCAATACACTATATATTTTTATCTCTTTAAAGTTACATAAACAACCCTATTTAAACCTTTTTATTGGTTTTAGTATTTAGATGAAAATCACTTTTCCATGTTATATAAAATGTAATACAAGCCATTTCAATGAAAAAAAATATACATTTCTTTTAGAAAATTGATTTAAATGCCATTTTACGTAAAAAGTTCCTTTTCACCGGAAAAGTAGATTTTTCTATGATTTTATGCTTATTTCATTGTTTTCATAAAAAAAATAAACAAAAAACAATGAATATTGCGACAATATACTTTTTTTCTAATTTTTTTTATAAATGACGTGTTTTTCAACGTTTTTAGGAGTATTAATGGCATTTTACAGAAAACCCCATTTTACAAGTATATTATATGCAATTTGTATAAAGACAAAATGTCTGCCTAAAAATAGAATTTTTCAATGTTTTTATCTTATTTTCATTTATTGGTGGAATAAAACCAAAAAAT
Source organism: Callinectes sapidus (assembly GCA_020233015.1). Classification (NCBI taxonomy): domain Eukaryota; kingdom Metazoa; phylum Arthropoda; class Malacostraca; order Decapoda; family Portunidae; genus Callinectes; species Callinectes sapidus. The sequence goes on along the minus strand of CM035220.1, from coordinate 5,466,165 downwards.
ACATTCTTTTTTGCGAAAATATTTCTTTTCTCTAAAATTGCACAAACTACCCATTTTTATGTTTTTATCCTTATTTTACGAGAATATTTTTTTTCTCTAAAACTGCATAAATGACCCTTTTTTAAATGTTTTTCAGAAATTTAGAAAAAAAGTATGTTTTTACAGCCTAAAGTGAGATTTTTAGTAATTTTCTTTTAATTTTCATGTTTTAATTAAAAACAAGACCAATGCACTATATATATATTTTTTTTAAAGTTACATAAACTACCCTATTTAAACCTTTTTATTGGTTTTAACAACATTTTGAAGAAAATCCTTTTTTCATGTTACATAAAATGTAATACAAGCCATTTCAATGAAAAAAAACATACATTTCTCTTAGAAAATGGATTTTTCAGTGCTTTTTCTTTACATTTCCATGTTTTGTTTGAAAATGAAGGAAAAAGCAAAAAACATATTAACTTTTTGTAGCAATTTTTTTTTTTCTCTCAAAAATGCATAAAATATCAACTTTTCAACTTTTTTAGGAGAATTAACATCTCATCTAAGAAATACCATCTTTTTTTAGTTAAGAAGAAAGGAATGATATGCCATTTCAGGAAAAAAGTTCAATTTCACCGAAAAAGAGAATTTTTCGATGATTTTCTGTTTATTTCATTTTTTTCATAAAAAATAAACAGAAACCAATGAATATTGCGACAATATACTTTTTTCTCAAATATTTCATAAATGACGTGTTTTTCAACGTTTTTAGGAGTATTAACGGCATTTTACACAAAACCCCATTTTACAAGTATAATATATGCAATTTGCATAAAGACAAAATTTCTGCCTAAAAAGTGACTTTTTCAATGTTTTTTTATCATATTTTCATTTTTTGGTGGAAGAAAACCAAAAAATACATTCTTTTTTGCGACAATATTTCATTTCTCTAAAATTGCACAAACTACCAATTTTTATGTTTTTATCCTTATTTTACGATAATATTTTTTTTTCTCTAAAACTGCATAAATGACCTTTTTTTCAATATTTTTATTTAGAAAAAAAGTATTTTTTTACATCCAAAAGTGAGTTTTTCAGTAATTTTCTTTTAATTTTTATCTTTTAATTAAAAACAAGACCAACACACTATATATTTTTATCTCTTTAAAGTTACATAAACTACCCTATTTAAACCTTTCTATTGGTTTTAACAACATTTTGAAGAAAATACTTTTTTCATGTTATATAAAATGTAATACAAGCCATTTCAATAAAAAATTATATATTTCTTTTTAGAAAAATCATTTCTCAGTATTTTTTCTTCACATTTCCATATTTTAATTGAAAATGAAGGAAAAAGCAAGAGATATATTAACATTTTATTGCAATTCATTTCAACCAAAAGTGAATTTTTCAGTAATTTTCTTTTAATTTTCATGTTTCAATTAAAAACAAGACCAAAACAGTATATATTTTTTTCTTTTTAAAGTTACATAAACTACTCTGTTTAAACAAAAACCCCTGTTACAAGAATAATATATGCAATTTGAATAAAGAAGAAAATTCTGCCTAAAAAGTGATTTTTTCCAGGTTTTTTAATATTTTCATTTGTTGGTGGAAGTAAACAAAAAAAATACATTCTTTTTCTCGACAATATTTTTTTTCTCTTAAATTCCACAAATTACCTATTTTCATGCTTCTATCCTTATCTTAAAACAATATTTTTTTCTCTCTAAATCCGTATAAATGACCCTTTTTCAATGTTTTTCGGAGATTTACTACTTTTAAAGGAAAACCATCTCTTTTACGAAAAATATGATTTTACACCAAAAGTCACTTTTTTAATAATTTTCTATTGATTTCAATGTTTTGATTAAAAACAAGAAAATAAACACTATATACATTTTCTTTCTCTGAAACTGTACAAAGTATCCATTTTTAACCTTTTTGGATATTTAAACACATTTTGTAGCAAACAACTTTTTCATGTTACAATATTCTTTTTCTATCTAAAATTTCATAAATTACGTTTTTTTCAGTCTTTAAGAGTATTAACGGCATTTTACATAAAACCCCCTTTTACAAGTATAACATATGCGATTAGAATTATACATTTTTCAGCATTTTTAAGGGTTTAAAATAACTTTATGACAAATCCATCTTCACCTAGAAAATAAAGTATGTTTTTACCTTTAAAAGTGAGTTTTTCGGTATTTTATTTTAATTTATATGTTTTAATTAAAAACATGAACAATACGCTAAAGCGTATTGTTTTTCTCTTTAAAGTTACATAAACTACTCTATTTAAACTTTTTTATTGGTTTTAACAACATTTTGAAGAAAATCTCTTTTTCAGGTTACATAAAATGTATTACAAGCCATTTCAATGAAAATATATATATTTCTTTAAGAAAAAGCATTTTTCAGTGTTTTTTTCTTTTCATTTCGATGTTTTGAGTGAAAATGAAGGAAAAAGCAAGAAATATAGTAACCTTTCATGGCAATTCATTTTTTTCTATCAAAATTGCATAAATTATCCCGTGTCCAGTTTTTTTTGGAGAATTAACATCTTCAATAAGAAAGACCATCTTTATTTTAGTTCAGAAAAAAGGAATATATACCACTTCTCGAAAAAAGTTTCTTTTCACCGAAAAAGTAAATTTTTCGATTATTTTCTGTTTATTTTATTGTTTTCATCAAAAAATAAACAAAAAACACTGAATATTACCACAATATACTTTTTTTTCTGAAAAAAAAAATAAATGACGTGTTTTTCAACGTTTTTAGGAGTATTAACGGCATTTTAAACAAAACGCCTTTTTACAAGTATAGTATATGCAATTTCAATAAAGAAGAAAATTCTGCCTAAAAAGTGATTTTTTCAAGTTTTTTTTCATATTTTCGTTTGTTGGTGGAAGAAAACCAAAAAAATACATTATTTTCTCTACAATACTTTTTTCTCTAAAATTGCACAAATTACCTATTTTTATGCTTTTATCCTTATTTTACGACAATATGTTTTTCTTCTCTAAAACCGCATAAATGACCCTGTTTTCAATGTTTTTCGGAGATTTACTACATTTAAAGGAAAACCATCTCTTTAACGAAAAAAAATATGTTTATACACCAAAAGTCACTATTTTAATAATTCTTATTGATTTCAATGTTTTGATTAAAAACAAGAAACTAAACACTATATACATTTTCTTTCTCTGAAACTATACAAAGTATCCATTTTTAACCTTTTTGGACGTTTAAACACATTTTGTAGAAATCAACTTTTTCATGTTACAATATACTTTTTCTATCTGAAATTTCATAAATTACGTTTTTTTCAGTTTTTAAGAGTATTAACGGCATAAAACGGCATATATAATAATAACATATATAATATATAATAATATATAATAATATATATAAATAACGGCATAAAACCCCCTTTTACAAGTATAACATATGCGATTTAAAATGTCCATTTTTCAACGTTTTTAAGAGTTTTACAATAATTTTTATGAGAAATCCATATTCCCTTAGAAAAAATTTGTTTTTACCTCAAAAAGTAAGTTTTTCAGTAATTTTCTTTGAATTTCCATGTTTTAATTAAAAAACATGAACAATACGCTATAGCGTATTGTTTTTCTCTTTAAAATTACATAAACTACCCTATTTAAACATTTTTATTGGTTTAACAATATTTTGAAGAAAATCTCTTTTTCATGTTACATAAAATGTAATACAAGCCATTTCAATGAAAAAATATATTTTCTTTAAGAAAAAGGATTTTTCAGTGTTTTTTCCTTTCATTTCCATGTTTTGAATGAAAATGAATGAAAAAGCAAGAAATATATTAATTTTTCATGGCAATTCATTTTTTTTCTCTCAAAATTGCATA
>CM035220.1:5428363-5439938 GCA_020233015.1 Callinectes sapidus | reverse complement strand
TACTGCTATATCATTCCATGCATTGTCTTGTGCAATAGCAGCAGCTGCTTGTGCTGCAGCAGCCCTCTTCATGTCTTCAATTAGAGCTGCTATGGATTGTGGGTCAGCTCCACTAAATATGCCAGCAAAACCAGCAAAGGCATCCTGGGATGTGACTGATAGGATAATTGGTGGACCTACAGCCATTGGTTCTCCCAGGGAACCGGCTGGCATGGTGCTGGCGGGCAATGAAGGCAATTCTTCGACCAGAATTACCTGCCTGTAAAAAAAAAAAAAAAAAAAAAAAAAAATGATATCCAAGAAACTTCTGTTATGTATTACGGACCCTGTGATGTAGTCAGACAAATTAATGTAAATTGGTGATTAAGCATCACCACGAAACAACACCCACCCTGAAGGAGTACGTTTCATGATAAAGGAAACATCATAAGCCGCCAATTGTTGAAGATAATCACAGGGCTCTTAATAACTAGAAAAAAAATAAAAGAAAATGAGATAATGATGATGACTACACCTACTTCAGAATAGCATTTTAGAGAAATAAGGGTTTTCGCTACCCATATTCCCGTAAAAAAAATAAAATAAATAAAATAAATAAATAAATAAATAAAATAACAACCAAAAAATACAGTATAAAGGAGACCTTCATTCTACGACTGCAGTAAATATAGGAAACATTACAAGCTCCACTGTTCATTAGTTAAGAAAAAAAAAAAAAAAAAAAAAAAAAAAACGTGGGAATTGCTGCTGCTGCTTCACCATCTTCGGTGTCTCTCAATCCATGACAACGGCATCCATCCAGGATGACGTTCTCCTTCCCCAACATTTCTTCGATCCCGTCTGTGACAGGATCGTCCCATCCACTCCCTGGGGCAGGAGGTCCACCACCTACAGAAAATATACAAGTCATTACCATATATAAAACAACTACATATTCTAAAAACAATTAATAATAAAAATTAAAATGTATACTAATCATGCCTTATATTTTAGTAACTAAATATCATAAGTATATTACTATATTACTGCAACCTAATCACAAAATGCTAAATAACTAATCTTGAGATTGTGGTGACCATTACAATATTATTCCACAAAAATAAGATATAACTACAAAATAACTGAAAATATTTTGGGTAATGGTTTCAATATTATTCCTATGTAAAAATCTTTAACTTGATTTTTCTTTGCTAACAAAACCATAACACAGCTTATGCTAGGCTACACAGTACCTAACAGTATAGTAATATGCGAATAGGTAATGAAAAATTTCCACACCCATTTTATGTAACTATTTAGTGTAGGAATATGTCTTTCCCCCATACTAGATCATTATCATTAATACTTTACTGATGAAAGCTTCCTGATTTTGGTTAATCTGTGCACAGTACATAAACACGAACCTGTTTGGTTGTATAGCCTTCTTCTAGCCTACGTATATATCCTTCTTCCCTTTACAAAGAAGGTTTTGCTACTTTTTCTCTACTTGGTCCCTGTGGCGTTGACATGCAGGGAAAGCGGCATTAAGGGCTTGGGTGATTTGCCGCCAAGCTTCTCTCTTGTGCTTGATGGTAAGAATGGGACTGAATTTCCCTTTTATTTTCCCTTTTATTTTCATTTTTATGTTGTTTTTGTTGAAATAATAATATTTTACGATTTCAAGTTCTGCCATGATTGCTTTTTCATACACGGCAGATGACTTACACTTAAGTACTGCTCGAAGTACAATACTTAAGTGTAACTCGAAGTACACTTCATGTTAAGTACACTTCAGCAAACTTAAGTGCAACATTTAAGTATTTTCGTATGTACAGGCAGGGCCTTTCCACCCCTCAACTTTGCCTCAGCCTCTTTGGCATCGTCAATGGGTTGATCAGCATCTACCGTCTGCAACCCTGCAGTCCGGAGCTGTCCGCTTTGAGAATCCACCGTGAACAGCTGCTCAAAGTACTTGCCCAACGAGCCATCTGCTGATGCACTGCTCACACCAGTAAGCGCATGCCCAAATATCAACCTTCACTTATTTGATCACAGCTAACAATTTACTTTAACCTTACCTAAATATTAGAATCAAGACCATAAGGGTGACCCACCCATTCTCATTGGTGGGGCCCGTGGGGATGACGTTAGGCTAGACCAGTGGTTCCCAAACTTTTCCATGCCAAGGACCCCCCAGACATTACAAATCTCAGCCGAGGACCCCCAGCAAATCAAAAGTTATCATTACCTGCCAAGATACCTATTACATGATTACAACACTGGTGTAGGCCGTAGGGTATTTACTATTAGCATATTCCTGCACGACGAAAGTATAAATAAAAAGGTAAAATATTTTCAGCATGTTTTATTGTTTTAAATTTGATACAAAGTAAAATTTGTAAAAAAGAAGCCACAATAGAAATATGATTATAGTATGTAGTGTCACCACTGGTAATTAAATTCAAATCAAGCTTATCATTATAAAACCAAGTGATGTATATTTTTATTCTATATATTTTTTACTGGGGCTGCAAATGTTTTTTTTTTTTTTTTTTTTTTTTTTTTCATTGTATCGCGGACCCCCTTGGACCTTCCCAGGGACCCCCAGGGGTCCGCGTATCCCAGTTTGGGAACCACTAGGCTAGACAAGAATCTTTTTCGAAATAGGCTACATGCCATCCTGCATTATGGAATGATATTTTGGTGGTCAGATTGTCTCAAATTATTTATATCTTATTGGCAAATATTAGTTATACCGAATATTATGAGCATCTTACTGATTTGAGTGCATACATTGTATAAGAGGGAAAAAAAATAATTAACCCATGACACCGATAACACAGTGCGGCGGAGGGGAGGGAAGGAGCAGGAACCAGGCGAGCGGCTCCCCCAACACACAATTTCCACCTTAATTTCGAACAAAACAAAGCAAAACATAAAACATGTATATGAAATATTTTTAACTTTGAATTACCTAAAATATTATGTCCTTAAAGTACAGTACTGTATGTAGCTTAACTCACGGAACACACTGCATCTTGTAACAGATCAGGTCTGGGCGAAGACAGGGCCAGCGGAATCACGTTTAATTAAGTGTGAGAGCACAGTCGCAGAAGCGTTCAGTTAGGAAAGAGAAGGCAGTCAGGAAGGGTGTTTGTCACTCTTGCTCCCCGATCAGACCCGTTTTGTGCCTGTTTTGTGGCTTGGCTATAGAATGGGGTGTAGGGCTATTGAACGAGCTAATTAACGTAAAGAGGAATATTTTAATGCTTTGTCAGGAAGCCCCTGCCCTATTAGATGAAAGCCAAGCTCAGTTCTGAATATATGCAAGGCCGTTAGAAATGCCCTCATGTCCCCTGGCTTACTCCCTCACTCACGATAGGATTTGGAGGCTGACCCGGGATATAAGTACAACACTATTATCTACCTCAAGGGTGCTATGTTTGGGGGAATGTTTTTGGTAGTGTATGTGTATTTGAATTATTTTATATACTGCATCTAAAAGCTCCTCCACTCTGGGATTGGGCAGGCGGTGGGTCATGGAACATTCGTCTCGACATCCATATAATGTAGGTTTCAAGTTAAGTTTAAGATAATATTGGACATAAGCAATCAACACAGAGAAAAGTTCCAGCACGCTATACAAATAATAGTGAAATTGTTGTAAAGTTAAAACACTGAAATCGGAAACGCATCACTGATGGAACTCGCTTATTTCATAGATTATTAGCCAGTATTCAAGGGTGCTGTAAATACTCATATATAATGTAAAACTATTACAATAAGGATTTTTACAATCCAGTTTCCATATTATTACTATTCTACCATTACCATTGTTATTATTACCAGTTACTCCAAAGTTATTACTTTTCTGGACTAATGATGCCATTACAATAATTGTAATGAATGTCTTCTCAATATTGCTTGTGTATTTTGATTTGGCTATTTTGCTGCTACTCCTCCTCCTCCTCCTCCTCCTCCTCCTCCTCCTCCTCCTCCTACTACTACTACTACTACTACTACTACTACCACAATTCCTATCCCAGTTACTTTTTTTTCTCTGCATTTCTGGAGGGGCATAGTTCTCCTTATTTACGTCTAATTTGTATTACTTAATGTATTTAATAATTCTAGTGTATGTACTGTATTAAGTTCTTATTAGCTTTTATACTGGGCTTGGAAAATCTACATTATTCTCTATATGATAGGCAATTTTCTCATAAAGCTTAAAATATGTTCAAAAAAATTTCAGATCAGCGATATATTCATTCATTTTCTTGAAATTTTAATTTCTAGGACTACATAACATCTATAGAGTGAATTTGTTGTAACATGTTGAAATATTTTCTGCTAAAATCACCAGATATAATTGCTTTTCCTGATACTTGGCTTGAAGAACACAACAAACATCTTTAGTCATTGGAAGGTTATTATTCTTATCACTTAGTAAGAACTGAAAGATAACACGGACGGCCATCTTGATTAACAATATGCTGAAGACAGCTATTGAAATTGTTTTCTTACATTAATGAATATATTGAAATTTGCTTTTCCAAATAAACATTGGGGACTTCAAATTTAAATTGTATTTTAAAGGCCTAATTTTAAGCATGTAGGTGTCAATGAATTTACGTTCCTCATAAATGCCTTGTTGAATAACGACAATTTCAAACTTGATAAATCTTTATTTATAAGAACTTAAGTATTTTGTTAGAATTTGCTACTTATGTTTCTACTAATGTTTTCTTAATTCTGTGCCATCTTTAGATTATTTGCCCCACATATCCACACCCTTTATTTTGCGGTACTCCTGAGCTTTGTTAATTAACCTCTGCTTAATCAAATCTGGATCAATTTTTACACCTACCACTCTTTCACGTATCTTTATATCTGTATGTGTATGTGTCTTTATCTCCCTGTATTTATTAATATCAATCAGCAGCCTAAACATAATATTAAACATTAATTTTGGAATCTTCAATACTAATAATCACAATCTATTTACCAATTAGTTTCATATGATGAACTGGGAAAAACTACTTAATCTAGAAAATGCCAAAGATAATTTCGATCTCGTATAAAAGTTTATAAAATTTACAATGAAAATTCCCCAATGTAAATAAAATAAGTTACTGATAAACGACTTTGTACTTGGCTTACAAAGGAAATAACATAAATGTAACATTTAAGATGTATTAACTTACAATCTTGCTATCAATATAGAAATAATCTTACATAAATTATTCCAAATATTAAATGAACGATTACTTTAACATATTTATAAACTTTCGTAATAATAGCAAAAGATGTGGCTACCAATGAATGAAATAAAGTTTAATATCTACATTCAAAATCAGCAATATTAAGTCCTGCAATGTCACAATTCAGTATTTTAGGACAAGTACATTTTACATACGCAGATGGATTTCCCTCCTTCTCCAGAGGTTGAAGCTTTTTTTTTTTTTTTTCCCAGTGAGGGCATGGCAGGTAGTGGGATATTAACCCTTTAAGTGTTACATTAGTTTACATGTAGGATACCCCCAGAGGTTGGAAAAAATCGGATTTTTTTTTCTTAGCCCAAACAATCCCAAATGAGCCAAGTAACACAATGAAAATATATTTAAAGGGATCAGCGCGGCATTTTTACATCCCCGCGCTAGGCTACTAGACCGGTAATTCCCCGCCCTCGCTGTTGTTACACCATCTCCCTTCGCTTCTGATGGATGAGCTTCATACACTGTCTTCCACCATATTTCACATGCACCCATTAGTTTATAAACTGAATAAACACATTTTCAAACCAAAATCATACATTTAACAAATACATCCTATGGCAATCATATGAGCCGCACCGTGAACATGCCTGCCCTTGCTTACATTCTTTCCACACAATATTTTCTCTTACGCTATTTCTATTTACAGATTTCACGTTATTTAGTATTGATGGTTCTTAGAACCGTATCAGCGTGTGATATTCTTCAAAACAGGGCTCCACGCAGAGAGCAATGTCACATTCTCTGCGGTGGTAGGACGTGTCTCGCCGCCAATGCTGCCGGCACGTTGTTTTTTACACGCGTAGCAAGCTCTTTGTAGACGTTTTTTTCTTTTATTCAAGTGGTGCATCCAGGGTCCTTTTGACGTGGCGTCAAGTAAGGCGTGTAGGGTCGCCAGAAGCTGAATGACGACCCGGTGCAGGCCACTCAACAGTATGTTCGCTTAGGGGCTGACGAATTCCTTCTACAACAAATTTTTCTAGTTTACACTTCTTTCTTTATTTTATAATGTGGATTATATGTGCATTCACCATGGCAAGGTTAAGAAGATGGAGAAAAGAACTTCTTGTACCATTTCAGTGTTTTGCGAGCACAATCGGTGGAGAAAATCTTTGCACCTGAGTTGTCCATAAGTCGTATGTTTATGTTGTAATCAGTAACATACTCAGTCTTCATGATTGGTTGACGCGTAAGTGGGTCCCTGTTCACGCTCTCAACCACTGAGAGATTGTGAATGGTAGAGGAGTGACACTTCACGTTCGTCTTCCCAAACAACAGCGGTAACAGGTCATTTCGCCCACATGTCAGTTCGCCCACACCAAAAGGTCGTTTCGCCCAAAGTCAGTTCGCCCACTCGGTGTAGCTATTTCGCCCACATCTGGCAAGAGTCACGTATACGTAGTTATTTGTAACGTGTATCTCCACAAATTATTATTATTATTATTATTATTATTATTATTATTATTATTATTATTATTATTATTATTATCAACCCTGCGAACGAAGTGAGTAGGGTGGTATTACAGAAATAGGTCCCGTGTGTGTATACCGGGCCACCCTGGCTGAAAAGTCGGTCTGTCTGTCTGTCCGCTAACTACTTTTTAACTTTTTACTTTTAAATGGTATATAATTACCCAACAAACCTCATACACCATTATGAACCAATTCAAGTAAGCTCGAACAGTAGTAGTAGTAATAGTAGTAGTAGTAGTAGTAGTAAGCTCGAACAGCAATGAACTTGAACGTAGGTTTCGTTAGTGAGGGAAGCCACTGTATACCTTCCATTCCTGACATAATGGCAGACTGTTCAGACCACTGTATTCGGTGTGGTGTTCCTGTACGAGCAAGACAGGAAGGTCTACAGTGTGATGGCTGTGGCAGGTGGCAACCCAGGAAATGTGACAGTGGTATATCTCGAGTAGATTACTGGACAGCTTTGAAATCCGGGATTACCATTGACTGGAGTTGTGACTTATGTAAGGATGAACAAGCAACCCCTCAGGTGGAACTCGAGTCATCGGTTGAAGATCCGCCTTCCCAAGATTTTGAAAGCGAGGAACAAGTTAACAACATTTCAATGGAACTAGAAGCATCACTTGGAGATGTAACTCTGCAAGACACTCGAAATGAAGAACACGCTACATGTCCAATGGAATTAGAAACATCACTTGACGATCCACCTCTTATGCAAGACTTTGACAGTGAGGCACAAGCAACCCCTCCGGTGTTGGTTTCCTTCCAGTTATTTGAGGAGGGTACAAAACGTGGTCGCAGCAAGCTTATTGACAATCTAGGCTATACTTATAACATAAAATTACGAAGGCCAAATGTAACATATTGGCAGTGCACTGTCCGTCCAAAGGTTAACCCATGCAAAGCGACAGTCACGCAAAAAATTGAAACGTTTGTGAAGACTGATACATCACACAATCATCCACCATCAACTGGCTCAGCTTCTACCACAAAAAATACATCCCAGGTGAAGAAAATGGCAGTACAAGACCTATTCAAATCAGCATCTGTCATAGTTGATGAGGTAAGTTTGCTGAAAATAATTGCATACATATAGTACGTACCGTAATTTTTATGAGTTATCAATTCGATTGGCGCTGAATGTATAAAGTAAAGAAAGTAAAGTAAAAGAAGTAAAAAAAACAGGCTAGCAATTAATGCCAACATTTAATTCCATTTAGGTTCTACTAAAAGAGCTGGGTAATGCACCGTGCCCGCGTCTGCCTAAGCCTGAGTACCTAGCAAGAACTGCGAACAGGCAAAGACAGAAATTAAGACCAACAGAACCAAAAGACCTGGCGTTTGAACTTGACGAGACAAATATTCCAAATAACTTCCTTAGAGCTGATGTGAGAGTCCATGGACGACGCCACTTGATCTTCGCCACTGAACAACAAATTGGACATATAAGCAGAGCAAAATCTTGGTACATTGATGGAACATTTAAGCTGTGTAGGCACCCTTTTTCACAATTGTTAACAGTTAATGCCTTCGTGCGAACAGAGGATTATGCGAAACAGGTGCCCCTCTTGTTTGTCGTAATGTCTGGCCGAAAGAAGAGTGATTACCGCCAAGTACTTCACGCACTGATGAACATTCTTTCCAATGAAACTTCAGTTCAGCATATAACAATTGACTTCGAAAGAGCTCTTTGGAAAGTCTTGCCGGAGTTGTTACCCAATGCTAATATCAAGGGATGTATTTTTCACTGGACACAGGCTATATGGAGGAAGGTGAGTAAATAACAGTAATAATAATAGTAATAATAATAATAATAATAATAATAATAAAAATAATAATAGTAATAATAATAATAATAATAATAATAATAATATCAAGGGATGTGTTTTTCACTGGACACAGGCTATATGGAGGAAGGTGAGTAAATCTGTGAATTAGGCTTAGTTTATTATCGGTTATCGTGATACGTTCTCTTCATTATCGCGCCCAGCTATGATGTTTACAGTACTTCATCTATTTTTTTTTCCATCCAGATACAAGAGGTTGGTTTACAACATGCGTACACTCATGATGAAGGAACTTACAAATACCTGCGCAAGCTGATGGCTCTTCCATTGTTGCCGGAGGGAGAAATAGCTCCCATGTTTGAGAGTCTATCATACCAAGCTATTACCATCCAAGTACGCACGGTAGTAGACTACATTTCAAGAACCTGGATCTACTGCTCTGTATGGCCACCTTCTACTTGGAGCGTCTTTAACAAGTCTGTACGCACAAATAATGATATTGAAGGGTGGCACAACAGATTAAATAAGCGTGCAGCAGGTAGAAGTAGCCTCCAATTCTATCTATTGGTAAATCTTCTGCATAAAGAGGCAAAATTAACATCAATACATATTAGGCTAGTGTCGGAAAGGAAACTCAGAAGGATCCAACGAAGACGATACAGGGAATTGCAAAATAAATTGTTCATTCTATGGGACGAATATATGAGGGGTGAGAGATCCTCCTCACAACTTCTGAAGGCTTGCTCATATTTGAATGGACCAGTAAGCTAATGTAAACGAACCAATAAGGTGATACCTAGTAGTTTTAATTACATGGATTTTACATAAATGCTCACTTCTAAAATCCATTATATTTTATTTGTAGAAATGCGAAATTAGTTTCCATTTCATTTTTAGAATTATGAACTTAGTAATCATACTTTTTTTCTTTGTTTGTTTTCTATTGTAGTTTGTACTACCTACATGATTTGTGCACTGTTGAATAATACTTGTGGGCGAACCAACTTTAGTGTGGGCGAAGTAACTCTTGAGTGTGGGCGAACTAACTCTACATTTGGGCGAACTGACATGTGGGCGAACTGACACGTGGGCGAAATGACCGTAAACCACAACAGCAAGAATGTTCTTTGCTTGTTTGTGGACTACGTTACCTCTGGCTGCTAGGGGAGTAATTACTGGCATGTTCTTCCTTCGCCTCCTTACAGTCCCACATACTCCTGTTTGCCTTGAGAGGAGAAACTCAAATAGTTTATGTGATGAATCTCAGTTATCCATGATTTTTGTCCAGATATGGTTCCATGAGGGTCTGCACTACTGCCCTAGACAGCCCATGGCTTGTGTCATGTGTCACCTATGTATCTTTTCCGTGTAGCTGAAAATATTTTAAACAAAGCCTGACTTACAGTCACAGATAAAAAGCAGCTTCAGTGCAAACCTATGGCTTTTTGAGGGAATATATTGACAAAAAGAAATATTCCCTCGTTACAAAATTAGGCTCTCATCAATTACCATACTCTTGTATGGATAAAACACTTTCTTGAACTTTCCCCCTCAGATAGTCATACACAGCTTGAATTTTTCCTACAGATTTGGTAATATATCCTTGGAGGTTATCAAAGAAATGCAGAATATTTACAAAACGATAAACAGACATAGGGTTGTTGAAGATTGGGGTCTGAATAAGTGGATCTGTGGTCCAATCGTCTTTGTAGTTTTTCTTCTTGATAACCCCCATGAGCATAACCAGGGAAAGAAACACTTTCATTTCATTCACATCAACATCATACCGCTGATGATTACGGGAATGTGGAGTCACATATTTACCACCTTGAATGAAATGAAAGTAACGGTTTGATTCCTCCACAATTATGTTTATTATTTTATCCTTCCAAAAATAAATGAAGTTCCCTGTATCGTTTACACTAAAATCAGCAGCTACCCTTATCTCTGATCCTGACTCATCCAAATTAAAGTACTGTGGCTGGTAACTCTCTCCATCATGCCACTGCCACCTCTGTGAATAAAGTTGATTTACACCAGTCGTCCTCATTCTCTGCGAACGACTATGTATATTCACACGTGAAGCACGCAGAGTAGGGTGCGTGCAAGTTCTTTTGTCCCCGACCATGTGAGCGCATGGTGGTTTGTGGTGGTGTAGGAGGGGAGGGTACCTCTGGCACCACGCCACCTGACGCACCTCACTTGTGGACAAACAAGCATCGGCCGAAGCGGGCCCGGTAAACCAAGGTGAAATGTCGAGGTTATTTACCTCTTCCCCTTGGGTAGAGGTTTGGGGTTCGGGATCCTCTGGCGTGGAAACTCTACGGGTCATGCTTCGAGTTACAGCGCAAAGCGGGAAAATTTGGGGCAAATCTGCCTCCAGTTGCTTTAAATATGCAGGGGTATTCGACACTTCCTGCAATACCGGGGGAGGGGCTCTTCCCATTCTCTCCCCGGCCAAATCATTCCCTAAAATTAGATCAACGCCTGGGACAGGTCGCTCAGCAACAGCAACTGGGCATCACCCACAAAACAGTCCGAGTTTAAGTGGACTCGAACTAAAGGCGCTGTACTCCGACTCCCTACCGAAGATAAAACTACCCACTCTCCGGTCTTTTCCCACGTGACCACATCTGCCCTTAGCGAAGTCTGGATGGCTCCAGAGTCCCTTAAAATGTTTACAGGGTGTGTTAAACCGGACCCTGTTATTGCTCCCTTTGAGAGGAACGCATGATACCCGGCGTCCGGCTGGCTCTCCTTATCAGTTGGATGGTGGTTCCCACCTACCAGGGAGGGGGACACACAACCCACTGTCACCGTCTCTAGGCCTGAGATCCTCTGTTTTGTCGTATCTGTTTTCGCTGACTCCTTAGGCTGGCGCCTGCGCTAACAATACTCGGACTTATGCCCAGTTCTACCACAAAATGTGCACTTAAACACCTCCATCTGGCTTGCTGCCGGCGCGGGCTTCCAGCTGTTCTTGCCCTGAGGAAGAGGGGCCAAGGGACGCTTCACCTTCCCACGAGGTGGAGGCAGATTAGACCGGGAAATAAATGTGTGGCT
>CM035220.1:5415390-5425950 GCA_020233015.1 Callinectes sapidus | reverse complement strand
GGTTATCATACAGAATACACAGCTTAGGAAGCCTTAGATTAGATTTTTGTTGAGTTAAAAGTATCTTGCTTCCCTAATACATCCCCATGTCCTGTTTTATGTCAAGAACACAGAATCATATTTAAAAAAAGGGGTGGACGTATTAATCATGTGCCTGGCAGCAAGGCATTGCACAAACCTGTACTGAACCTGTAAGTTCCCTCCACTGGCTACCAACCCGATAAACGCCTTTGGTTTTATTTATGCATAGCCTCAGATTATGGCCTCCTACATTTTTCTATATGGCGCCCCAGGGGTTTGGGAACCATTGTCCTAATCCAAACTGTGATAAACCTACCCCCTACCACTTTAGGATAAAATCCAGGTGTATTGTACGTGCACTGGCCACTCTCATTTCATTGGGTAATAAAACTACCTCTTATCACTCCACAATATAGATCCAGTCGTAATAAACCTACACTTTTCTCAACATATAAACACATACATATTGAAGGAATAAAATAAGTAAAGTAACCAACCGAATTAACAGTTGAATAAATAATTAATATCGTAATAACGTCATTTTATGTTTAATTAACTAATCACTTAGATATATAACTATGATTACCCAAATGAATGGATTCAGTGAATAATTAGATATGTAAATAATAATTTATGTGTGAGCTGGAGAAAAGAACTTAAAAATAATATATTATAGAACGACAAAATACCACCACCACAACGACCAGCAGTACCACAAAGTAGGAAAGAAAAAATAACAATACCAAAAGATGAATGTCACACTGCACGTTAACACACACACACACACACACACACCAAACACACACACACACACACACACACACACACACACACACACACACACACACACACACACATAAACACACAACAATACCAGAAGACGAATATCACACTGCAAGTCAACACGCACGCACACACACACACACACACACACACACACACACACACACACACACAGACCCACACACAAACACAAAGTCAGTTAAGAAACGATATTACCCAGATAAAGTTCACCATCTCAAACAGGCCAACAGCAGTCAGTGGTTCTACAAGGTAAATTCGCTGTGCGGTCTGCAAAAACCTTCCACCTCTCTCCTCTGTACCTCACACCTATCTTCCGAGATAGCGGCAGAGGAGATTAACGGTCACTTTACCGCTATCTGTCAAACACTTCCTCCCCTCAGCACCGCCTCTCTCCCTGCTTACATCCCTTCCCCTTCCACTCCCCACGCTGTCCACGAGGCTAATGTTGTCTCCTGGGTTAGAATCTTCAAATGTAAAAGAGCCACTACCCCAACGGACCTTCCCATCAAAATTTATAAAGATTTTGCTCTATAACTCGCCACTCCCCTCTCTTCTATTATCAATGCTTCCCTCTCACAAAAGTCTCAGTTCCTGGTGACTGTAAAATTTCATATGTCACGCCATTCCCAAAACAACAGACCTTCAGTCATTCATTGATCTCAGGCCAGTCGCTCTCACTCCCATCCTCAGCCTTATTTGTGAAGATTTTGTATTTCATTGGTCTTACTCCAAAATCATTGAACACATTGATGTACAACAATTTGGAAATATCAAGGTTACTTTTACCTCCATCTACCTACCAGTTACTTTTCTTGAATTCATACACAGCCACCTGGACAATCGTGACACCTCTCTTGCTCTCACTTTTTATGATTTCAGAAAAGCATTTGACCTTGTAGATCACATTTTTGTTATTAAGAAGGACCTTGATCTGGGACTTTACCCTGACCTGATAGCGTGGCTGGCTGATTTCCTCACTGGACCCCAGCAAGCCGTCCGTTATCAGTGGCTCTGTCTCCTCGCTTCCCCAGCTGACCTCCAGGGTGCCCCAGGGGACCAAGATGGGTTCACTGTGTTTCCAGATGATGATAAACGACTCCTTAACTGAAACCCCAAATCGATGGAAGTATGTGAACGACTGCACCGTCGGCATCACCGTCAACAACAGGGTGCCAGACTACACGGCCCTGCAACACAAGCTGCTGGACAGACTACAGGCGTGGACGCAGGACAACAGCGTCACCATCAACCACACCAAGGCCGTGGTGATGGACATCTGCACTTCAAAAACAGCTGTACCACCACCCCAGCTCACCATCCGCCCCCACCCACTCCAGGTATTTAACACCTTCAAGCTACTTGTCGTGTTCCTGGACGACCATTTTTCTTGGGGCAGCACGTGGCCAGTGTGGTAAGAGCTGCATCTGATCGTCTCTACGTGTTGCGCAGGCTCAGGACTTTCAACTACACCAGCTGGAGAAAGTCCCGAAAAGGGCATGCAAGGTCATCCTTGGCCCTGCATATGTGGAGTAGAACGCTGCCCCAACTATCCTGAGCCTGTTAATGCTGGTGAGAGATACCACCAAGCTCTCACCGTGTTCAGGACAGGCTTACTCATGAGCCAACGTGACCGCCACGTCCTTCCACCAGCCTCCCAAATGAAAAACATGGCACAATAACAAACTCGTGCTCTCGAAAGCCCCACGCACAGACAGATAAGGACAAAGGGCCATCCCCACCATGATCCGGGGCATAAACAATGCACAGTAGACCATAGTTACATAAGTCGTAGATTTAGGTAGTTTTTGCTTCTAGTATAAGGTAACTTTTCCACCCTTCCCTGTACAAATTTTCGGTCCTTGGACTGCTTCATCAATAAACTACTTATTATTATTATTATTGTTATTATTATTATTATCATTATTATTACTATTATTATTATTATTATTATTATTGTTATTATTATTATTATTAGCATTATTATTACACACACATACACACACACTCGTTCTTCTTCTTCTTCTTCTTCTTCTTCTTATTATTATTATTAGTATTACTATTATTATTATTATTATTATTATTATTATTATTATTATTATTATTATTATTATTTCATTATTATTATTATTATTATTATTATTATTATTATTATTAATTATTACACACACATACACACACACACACTCTTTCTTGTATATTTTCCTCCCTTATCGTTCTCCAATTCCCATTCCTCTATTTCTTTATAATCTCTGTTACTGATCAAACACACGCACACACACACACATGCACACGCACAGGAAGAAATGCAAGAACGATACCAATCACGGACGTGGTACTCAAACGTTATTTTATGTGTACACATTTCCCCCCCTTTGTGCTTTGTTCAGTTCAACCTCGTGGCCGTTGGCGCCAGGAGTGACCGCAGTTCAGAAATGGCGGTGGATGGATAAGTGGGGGGGAAGAAAGGTCAGCCGCTCCTCTCTCTTCACACCTTAATTTTTTACCATTTGAAGGTCATGTTATTTTTATTTATTATGTACATATTTGATATTTAGTTTAAGTTAGGTTGTTTTTTAAGTCACTATATGAAGGGCAGAAGTTGGGAGAGCTTGTTCTCCGTTCAAAAATTGTATACGTCTCCGGAGTCGCCCTAGAGAGGAGAGAAAACTTATGATGTCCATTGTTATGTAAGTTATATAAAAAATTGCTTTTATTGTGCACAATAGAGAATTTCTATATTTTGTTCATGTTAGTATAACGTAGCGTTAGGGCATTTTTACCTTTTATGCCTCTAACCCTGTATTTCTCAGTTTTCCATAATGAAATTTGGAGAGCATATCATGTGTTATACTGCCTCCATGTGAATACCACTACGGAACCAATATTTGATTAGTTAGGTAGAGTTTCCTTTGTATAGTAGAGTAACCACTTGGGCAGACGACCCTGTGGTCAGTGCAGGGCTCGGGGCAGATATAATCCGCCGAGCGGGTGAGGTCAGGACTCACTCATTCACGGGTCCAGGGCCGGTATACACAAAACTTACTAGTTAGCTAACAGGAAAGTATTTCACGAAGGCTTAACTAATAGATGTTAGTAAGCAAACAGCTCTTTGTAAACTCTTGCTAACCTTCGCTAAGGATAGCAACTTATTCACTTATTTTTCGTTAAATCGAGTTGAAAATGCATCATTTAATGTAAAAATATTTTTCTATTAATAATTAAACTCTCTTGATATGCATAATTGCACATTTCATCTTTTTTTTTTTTTGTAGTTAGAACAAATACTTTTTAACCATATGCTGGCGATCTGTGGACAACATCACAACGCTGCCGTCCCGCGACTTTTGTAAACACACAAACTCAACACCCTGGCAGAGGAGGCGCAAGTGAAGAAAAGGAAGCCTAACTTGACACAGGAGGAAACCCTCCATTTAGTATCTCGTATACAAGAGAGGAAATATGTGATTAATGGCAGGTTTGAACCTACACTTACAAACAAGGATAAGAAGAAGGCCTGGGAGGAACTCGCCATCAGTCTCAATGGTGCTCATCCACTGCATCACCGGACTGTGGATGAAGTAGAGACTAAATGGTTTTCTGTCCTCAATCAGGTGAGAGTCTCTTATTTTATATATTCATAATAATTACTCATAACCTAAGTTATAAACCAAAAAATGTTGGTTACCTAATCTTGTATATTTCATTAGTGTCTATTATGAAGAAACTAAATTGTTGTGTCCCCCTTCATCATACACTGGTCCCCACACTGTTCATAACAATTGACTTCATTCAATAGTAATCCAACTGGACTGAAGGTTGGGGGAAAATAAAACTAAATTAAATGAATACTCATGGTAACTTAATACTACATTCTAGCATTATCAAGTATTCTCTAGAATTATCAAGCTTAACCTAATCTAAACAGTGAGCAATCTCTTTGGAAAATATTCAATGCAGCATTCATGATGTGTACAATTTTTTTTACAGGTGCTGGTGGTCCACAAGTCCCTCCCTTAGACCCTGTTGATACCAGAGTTGAGGAGTTGCTGGGGGAGAAAAATGAAAGCATTGAAGGTGTAGTGACCCTCGATAATTATATACTTATTGAAGATGCAAGGTAAGTCTAGTAAATGTAATTGATGTGTCCACAAGTTCCTTCCTCCCTTAGACCCTGTTGATACCAAAGTTGAGTAGTTGCTGGGGGAGAAAAATGAAAGCATTGAAGGTGTAGTGACCCTCGAAAATGATATACTTTTTTAAGATGCAAGGTAGGTCTAGTAAATGTAATTGATGTATGTACACCCTGTGAAAATGAACCATATTATACTTTGCCTAATTTTACTTGCAATGTAGTAGTTTCTTTTCCCTGGTGTACTTTTTAACCCTTTCAGGGAAGGAACGATATAGGATAACTTAAACAAGCTTCAATAGTGGCTGCAACAACTCTCTCTGTGCTGGTTTAAAGTCAACGAATCTCTCGGCCAATCAAAAATATTTATTTTATTGCCTGACAAGCCCTGTGAGGCAATCACGAACTTTAATCTCTTTTACATTTCTAGGAGTGCTCGATAAAAGGTTAATAGAGATACTGGACTGTATATTTCCTTTCAGGAAAGAGATGGTTGGTGACCACATGTCAGCATACCAAATCCTTCCACCAACAATCGAAATCTGCAATGATGAGACACAGCTCCAGCCAATGGATGGAGGGGCCTCCTTATTTGAGTGCTCAATTGAGGAACCACCTCAACTTACATATTCTACTCCTCAGGCCAGTTATGTGCAACCCCAGCAGGCACATGGTAAGTACAAGGCAGAAAAGAAAAGGTTGAAACTACAGAGATTGAGATAAAAGAATTTGAATCTAGAATTTCAAAATCTTAAATTAAAAAAATAAATAGAACTGTTAGACAACCAATTGATGCGATCAGGAGAAAAATAAAGGAGAAAAAAATCACCAGGGTATATTTATCATCAAACTATATTTTTATAATGTAGATATGATACCAATTTCCAAACTACCCTACTATGGCTTCTATCCTTCTCTCTGCAACTTCATCTCAAGTTTCCTTTCCGATCGTTCTATTGCTGCTGTGGACGTTGCAATTGCATAGTTGTGTACGACTATCACTCAATATAAATAACCGCGAGGTATAATATACACTGCTATCATTTTCTCATTTAATTGACCTAATAGTTAAGTACAAAAGTTATTAACCTAAGTCTTACTCCAGCAACCAGCTGATGACTTCCAATACACATAACACACAATATCCCCAAAGTTCTCTTCAAGTCTCTCCTCACAATTAAACTCAATATACTTCACACACAATATTATCAAAGTTTCTCACCAAATCTCTCATCAAAATTCAACTCCATATAATTCTATATCAACGTCAAATATATCCCACATCAATGTACGTAACACTCAATGTTATCAACGCTTCATATCAAATCTCACATCAACATTTAACTCATCTCAGATAACTCAATATCAATGTCGAAATACATTTCATACCAATATACGTAACACATCTCACGCCAACATACGTAACACACGATATTATCAATGTTTCTCATCAATCTCTCTTCAATATTCAACTCAAAATAATTCAATGTTAATGTCACAGTAAAATTCATACCAACACATATAAAATCAAACACAACACCTTAACTCTGAACATCCTAACCACTATTTTCCTATTTACATTTCATAAACACAACAAATACATTAGACTGCATTACCAACATTCAAAACTCCACTTACTGATACAAGTTTGTGTGTCTCCATGTCCCCCCTGACCCTCCTCTGGTCAGGGAAGCTGCGACCTCCTCAGCTTCTCTCTCTCTCTTGAACTCTGAACAAGCTGTTTCTAAAAAGTCTCTCTTCTCTCCGTTACATCTCATTTTATATTTCAGTTGTTACATATTTTCCTCAGAAAACTATCCTTATAGTTAAGGTCGAATATTCTATACATTTCACATATTCCAACGTGCAGTAATTACATCTCTTACACACGCCCTAGGCGTGGCATGACCAGCCTGGGTATCATGGTACTGGTCAACCTTAAACTAGACACAACCACTGCGGTATGGGGGCGGAGTTAAGACAATGCATCTCTCAAAGTTAGGCTTATAAATGTCCCCTCTCCTAAGGTTTACCGCTCCTTCCGCCCCTTGGACTTATTCATCCAAACTGAAAAAAAAAAATAAATAATAATAAAAAAAATAAAAAATAAATAAAACAATGGTCGGAAAGAAAGGATGCACCATATAAATTTGGCAGTACAATGAATGAATGAGATTGGATCTTATGCATTTGAAGAAAAAATTCAGAGCTACAGCAGATGATGGGGCAAGAAACATTTAATGAAAACATTTGTCATATCGGCTCTGACAGTACAGTACTATATATCATGTTTTTTAAACAGGTATTGTGCATTACTTTTCTTTATTCACAACTTGGTGACTCTTGAAATAGGGCATGTACTACACTGCAGTGGGAAATAATAAGGTGATAATGCAGGAACACTTACTTGAAGTGAAGATTGGCAATGTATTCCCGAAAGCGATGTCCATTTCGACCATCGGGAGCGGCTGCATTGGGATTTGCAGGTACATTCTCATTGGCTCCAGCTGCATCCTCTAGATCATCATCTGCATCATCAGGTGGCAGTGGAATATTGCGGTCTTTGCAAATGT
Source organism: Callinectes sapidus (assembly GCA_020233015.1). Taxonomy (NCBI): domain Eukaryota; kingdom Metazoa; phylum Arthropoda; class Malacostraca; order Decapoda; family Portunidae; genus Callinectes; species Callinectes sapidus. The sequence goes on along the minus strand of CM035220.1, from coordinate 5,418,423 downwards.
TATGGAGAATTGCACAGACATGGATGATTTTGCAGGTTTTCTGTGGGCTGACACGAACTTCCCCATGCAGTACATGAAACCTACGTTTCAGCTGTCCAATGCACCTCTCCACAACACAGCGTGTCCTCTTGTGTATTCTGAAAATATTTTACCAAATCATGGGCAGGAAGTACGTCCCAGCTGAATATTGATGAAATTTCATAATAAAAGTAAATATCTTTTGCAATTAGCATTAAAGTAACCTAAACTGGACTGGTCCTGGACTTGAAGGTTGAGGGAAAATAAAAATTAAATTAAGTGAATACTCATGGTAACTAAATATGACATTCTAGAATTATCAAACATTCTCTAGAATTACCCAGCTTAACCTAACCTAAACTGAACTGGGGCTGAACTTGAATACTGGGGGAAATAGAGGTGTGAATTAAGTGAATGATTAATTAATGCAATATTATGCTTTACAATTACCCAGCATTCTGACCTAAACTTTAGGACTGGGGCAGACTACAAAAACCAGTGTGGGGGTCTTCTGGGGGTAAAAAATTATTTAAATGCACTAGTGCCTTTTCATGACAACTTGTCAATGCATGCTTTATTGGAATGTGTAAAAAATGTAATGTATTTTCCACTTCTGTTGCTCAAATTAAACTTTATCAAAACTCTTATGTTTTTCACTTACCTATTATAATTAACTTTTGCACCTGGCTGAGGGTTGAGGTATGGTGTGAGTAGCCATGGTCTGCAGGGATATCCACTATCTCCAAGTAGGTAGCATCCTTCAGGCATTAAATTCTGTTCGAATAACAGTTTCAGCCCGGACTCCTCCAAAATCCTTGCATCATGGACTGAGCCAGGCCATCTTGCCACAATATCAAGAATTTTGTAATTTGCATCAGACACCACTTGCACATTAATACTGTGATAACGTTTCCTATTTACATATAAATGTTCATTCACTCTGGGAGCCACAATTCGGACTTGAGTGCCATCAATAGCCCCACAACACCGGGGAAGCCACTCGTTTCCATAAACACTCTCTGTTTACATTGAACTTCTTCCACAGTGCGAGGAAATTTCATAAACTGACGCCGAATTTGTGGATCAGCCAATGCATCTAATGTTTTTGTAATGACACGGCTGATGGTAGGTTGTGTTGTCCCAAAGTCATCACAGCTACACTGTTGCATTTTTCCGGTTGCTAAATATCTTAAAGTAATTGCCACCTTTGTTTCTGGATCCAGTGGTCTGTTTCTCTCAGTTCTACTTTGAAGTCTGTCCCTTACTAAGTCAGTCACTGCTATTATGCCTGCGCGATCAAGTCGGAATCTCTTCACCAGTTTGTCGTCACTATAATCTGGGAATATATCTCTCCTTTGTCGAAATGTTCGCCGCCGTAGAGGTTGTTGTGGTCCGTGGCCCGCCATATTCTCGACTAACAGGAGTTTGTTAAGAGCTTAAAAGTCCTCTGGAGCACTTTTTTTTACCTTAACAGTACTTTTAAGGCCCTAGCAAACAACTATTAGTGACTTTACAGTGAAATGTTAGAGTTAGCAGGAGTTTGCTATCCTTAACAGGAATTTGCTAACCTTAGCAGCTGTTTGCTAACTTAACAAGTTTTGTGTATACGGGCCCAAGTCACGGAGGTGATGATCGCGTTCGCCGCGCTTCTACCATGTTAAGGTATTGTTGTGTTTTTCCTGGGGTATATAGGTATATTTTAAGATGATTCTTTGGGATGAGGTTAGGAGCGCCGCCCAGATATAGTACATTTTATTTGACTGATTTTTGTAGAGGCTTGCTGCCTCCTTGATCACTATATTTTGTCCTTCCTTTTTTTTTTTTTTCCCGTTTGCTTTCACAGTATGTTTGTGGGTGGAATTACTCCGCCTTATTTTTGATTCGGGCATTTCTTTTTACCCTGGATGGGTTTTCTTAACACTGCTGGAGTGTGTAGTGTTTAATTTTGACGTAACTGTGAAAGAGGGTCGGAATATTTTCACTTTCTTTTATTTTTGTGTCTGAGTGACGATGGTTCCGTTCATCAACAAAATGCTGCCGTAGTGGAGGCATTATTTCTTGTATCCCTTGAAATAGCAAAGAAAAAGAAGCGTCACACAATTGGGGAGGAATTAATTTTGCCATGTGCCAAAACAATGGTAAAACTTGCTTTGGGTGAGAAAAGTGCTAAAAAGCTGAATACTATTTCACTCTCAAATAATACAGTGCACCGCCGAATCTCCCAACTATCGGATGACATCAAAGAGGAGGTGATACAGGAAATTAAAAGAGCTGGATTATTCAGTATTCAACTTGATGAGTCCACTGACGTCCAGTTCTGCTCACAAATCCTGGCTTTTGTAAGGTTTGTTCATGATGAGGATCTGAAGAAGGAATTCTTGTTTGTCAGCCTCTTGAACAATCTACAAAAGGTGAAGATGTAATGCAGAAACTTACAGAATTCTTTGAATCTGAAGATCTTGACTGGGGCAATCTCTGTTGGATATGCACAGACGGGGCTCCAGCCATGTTGGGTTCTCAGTCAGGTTTTGTTACAAGAGTTATACAGAAAGCACCAAATGCTATCGCTCTTCACTGCATGATCCACAGGTAAGCTCTTGCATAAAAAACGCTACTCTCAGAATTACAAGACACTTTGAATACAAAAATAAAGACCGTTAACTTTGTTAAACGTAGTGCTTTTAACACACAACTTTTCAAGAGACTCTGTCAAGATATGGGTGCACATCATGAGACTCCTATTTCATACAGCAGTTTGCTGGCTATAAAAAGGAAATGTAGTTCAGCGTTTATTTGAGCTCAGAGAAGAGATCAGCCTCTTTCTCAGAATACAGAAGAAGCAGGATTTACTGTCAGCATGGTCTGCAGATAGCTTCGAAATACGGCTAGCCTATCTTGTTGACATATTTAGGCAGTTGAACACACTGAACCGGGAACTCCAAGGGAAAGGAAGCTAGATAATCGATCTTGTGGACAAAATCAAAGCTTTCATTCGTAAGATGGAGAATTGGAGAC
>CM035220.1:5398341-5414890 GCA_020233015.1 Callinectes sapidus | reverse complement strand
GTGTACACATTTTCCCCCCTTTGTGCTTTGTTCAGTTCACCCTCGTGGCCGTTGGCGCCAGGAGTGACCGCAGTTCAGAAATGGCGGTGGATGGGTAAGTGGGGGTGAAGAAAGGTCAGCCGCACCTCTCTCTTCACACCTTAATTTTTTACCATTTGAAGGTCACGTTATTTTTATTTATTATGTACATATTTGATATTTACTTTTAGTTAGGTTGTTTTTTAAGTCACTATATGAAGGGCAGAAGTTGGGAGAGCTTGTTCTCCGTTCAAAAATTGTATACGTCTCCGAAGTCGCCCTAGAGAGGAGAGAAAACTTATGATTTCCATTGTTATGTAAGTTATATAAAAAATTGCTTTTATTGTGCACAATAGAGAATTTCTATATTTTGTTCATGTTAGTATAACGTAGCGTTAGGGCATTTTTACCTTTTATGCCTCTACCCCTGTATTTCTCAGTTTTCCATAATGAAATTTGGAGAGCATATCATGTGTTATACTCCCTCCATGTGAATACCACTACGGAACCAATATTTGATTAGTTAGGTAGTGTTTCCTTTGTATAGTAGAGTAACCACTTGGGCAGACGACCCTGTGGTCAGTGCAGGGCTCGGGGCAGATATAATCCGCCGAGCGGGGGGGGTCAGGACTCACTCATTCACGGGTCCAGGGCCGGTATACACAAAACTTACTAGTTAGCTAACAGGAAAGTATTTCACGAAGGCTTAACTAATAGATGTTAGTAAGCAAACAGCTGTTTGTTAACTCTTCCTAACCTTCGCTAAGGATAATAACTTATTCACTTATTTTTCGTTAAATCGAATTGAAAATGCATCATTTAATGTAAAAATATTTTTCTATTAATGATTAAACTCTCTTGATATGCATAATTGCACATTTCATCGTTTTTTTTTTTTGTAGTTAGAACAAATACTTTTTAACCATATGCTGGCGATCTGTGGACAACATCACAACGCGGCCGTCCCGCGACTTTTGTAAACACACAAACTCAACACCATGGCAGAGGAGGCGCAAGTGAAGAAAAGGAAGCCTAACTGGACACAGGAGGAAACCCTCCATTTAGTATCTAGTATACAAGAGAGGAAATATGTGATTAATGGCAGGTTTGAACCTACACTTACAAACAAGGATAAGAAGAAGGCCTGGGAGGAAATCGCCATCAGTCTCAATGCTGCTCATCCACTGCATCACCGGACTGTTAATGAAATAGAGACTAAATGGTTTTCTGTCCTCTCAAAATCAAGGAAGAAAGTCTCAGCAATAAGGAGGGAATGTTGTCAATCAGGTGAGAGTCTGTTATTTTATATATTCATAATAATTACTCATAACCTAAGTTATAAACCAAAAAATGTTGGTTACCTAATCTTGTATATTTCATTAGTGTCTATTATGAAGAAACTAAATTGTTGTGTCCCCCTTAATCATAAACTGGTCCCCACACTGTTCATAACAATTGACTTCATTCAATAGTAATCCAACTGGACTGAAGGTTGGGGGAAAATAAAACTAAATTAAATGAATACTCATGGTAACTACATACTACATTCTAGCATTATCAAGTATTCTCTAGAATTATCCAGCTTAACCTAATCTAAACAGTGACCAATCTCTTTGGAAAATATTCAATGCAGCATTCATGATGTGTACAATTTTTTTTACAGGTGCTGGTGGTCCACAAGTCCCTCCCTTAGACCCTGTTGATACCAAAGATGAGGAGTTGCTGGGGGAGAAAAATGAAAGCATTGAAGGTGTAGTGACCCTCGATAATGATATACTTTTTGAAGATGGAAGGTAAGTCTAGTAAATGTAATGGATGTGTCCACAAGTTCCTTCCTCCCTTAGACCCTGTTGATACCAAAGTTGAGGAGTTGCTGGGGGAGAAAAATGAAAGCATTGAAGGTGTAGTGACCCGCGATAATGATATACTTTTTGAAGAAGCAAGGTAAGTCTAGTAAATGTAATTGATGTATGTACACCCTGTGAAAATGAACCATATTATACTTTGCCTAATTTTACTTGCAATGTAGTAGTTTCTTTTCCCTGTTGTACTTTTTAACCCTTTAAGGGAAGGAACTATATAGGATAACTTAAACAAGCTTCAATAGTGGCTGCAACAACTCTCTCTGTGCTGGTTTAAAGTCAACGAATCTCTCGGCCAATCAAAAATATTTATTTTATTGCCTGACTAACCCTGTGAGGCAATCACGAACTTTAATATCTTTTACATTTCTAGGAGTGCTCGATAAAAGGTTAATAGAGATACTGGACTGTATATTTCCTTTCAGGAAAGAGATGGTTGGTGACCACATGTCAGCATACCAAATCCGTCCACCAACAATCGAAATCTGCAATGATGAGACCCAGCTCCAGCCAATGGATGGAGGGGCCTCCTTATTTGAGTGTTCAATTGAGGAACCACCTCAACGTACATATTCTACTCCTCAGGCCAGTTCTGTGCAACCCCAGCAGGCACATGGTAAGTACAAGGCAGAAAAGAAAAGGTTGAAACTAGAGATATTGAGAATAAATAATTTGAATCTAGAATTTCAAAATCTTAAATTAAAAAAAAGAAATAGAACTGTTACACAAGCAATTGATGCGATCAGGAGAAAAATAAAGGAGAAAAAAATCACCAGGGTATATTTATCATCAAACTATATTTTTATAATGTAGATATGATACCACTTTCCAAACTACCCTACTATGGCTTCTATCCTTCTCTCTGCAACTTCATCTCAAGTTTCCTTTCCGATCGTTCTATTGCTGCTGTGGACGTTGCAATTGCATAGTTGTGTAAGACTATAACTCAATATAAATAACCGCGAGGTATAATATACACTGCTATCATTTTCTCATTTAATTGACCTAATAGTTAAGTACAAAAGTTATTAACCTAAGTCTTACTCCAGCAACCAGCTGATGACTTCCAATACACATAACACACAATATCCCCAAAGTTCTCTTCAAGTCTCTCCTCACAATTAAACTCAATATACTGCACACACAATATTATCAAAGTTTCTCACCAAATCTCTCATCAAAATTCAACTCCATATAATTCTATATCAACGTCAAATATATCCCACATCAATGTACGTAACACTCAATGTTATCAACGCTTCATATCAAATCTCACATCAACATTTAACGCATCTCAGATAACTCAATATCAATGTCGAAATACATTTCATACCAATATACGTAACACATCTCACGCCAACATACGTAACACACGATATTATCAATGTTTCTCATCAATCTCTCTTCAATATTCAACTCAAAATAATTCAATGTTAATGTCACAGTAAAATTCATACCAACACATATAAAATCAAACACAACCCCTTAACTCTGAACATCCTAACCACTATTTTCCTATTTACATTTCATAAACACAACAAATACATTAGACTGCATTACCAACATTCAAAACTCCACTTACTGATACAAGTTTGTGTGTCTCCATGTCCCCCCTGACCCTCCTCTGGTCAGGGAAGCTGCGGCCTCCTCAGCTTCTCTCTCTCTTGAACTCTCAACAAGCTGTTTCTAAAAAGTCTCTCTTCTCTCCGTTACATCTCATTTTATATTTCAGTTGTTACATAGTTTCCTCAGAAAACTATCCTTATAGTTAAGGTCGAATATTCTATACATTTCACATATTCCAACGTGCAGTAATTACATCTCTTACACACGCCCAAGGCGTGACATGACCAGCCTGGGTAGCATGGTACTGGTCAACCTTAAACTAGACACAACCACTGCGGTATGGGGGCGGAGTTAAGACAATGCATCTCTCAAAGTTAGGCTTATAAATGTCCCCTCTCCTGAGGTTTACCGCTCATTCCGCCCCTTGGACTTATTCATCCAAACTGAAAAAAAATAAAAAAATAAAAAAATAAAAAATAAATAAAACAATGGTCGGAAAGAAAGGATGCACCATATAAATTTGGCAGTACAATGAATGAATGAGATTGGATCTTATGCATTTGAAGAAAAAATTCAGAGCGACAGCAGATGATGGGGCAAGAAACATTTAATGAAAACATTTGGCATATCGGCTCTGACAGTACAGTACTATATATCATGTTTTTTAAACAGGTATTGTGCATTACTTTTCTTTATTCACAACTTGGTGACTCTTGAAATAGGGCATGTACTACACTGCAGTGGGAAATAATAAGGTGATAATGCAGGAACACTTACTTGAAGTGAAGATTGGCAATGTATTCCCGAAAGCGATGTCCATTTCGACCATCGGGAGCGGCTGCAGTGGGATTTGCAGGTACATTCTCATTGGCTCCAGCTGCATCCTCTAGATCATCATCTGCATCATCAGGTGGCAGTGGAATATTGCGGTCTTTGCAAATGTTATGGAGAATTGCACAGACATGGATGATTTTGCAGGTTTTCTGTGGGCTGACACGAACTTCCCCAGGCAGTACATGAAACCTACGTTTCAGCTGTCCAATGCACCTCTCCACAACACAGCGTGTCCTCTTGTGTATTCTGAAAATATTTTACCAAATCATGGGCAGGAAGTACGTCCCAGCTGAATATTGATGAAATTTCATAATACAAGTAAATATCTTTTGCAATTAGCATTAAAGTAACCTAAACTGGACTGGTCCTGGACTTGAAGGTTGAGGGAAAATAAAAATTAAATTAAGTGAATACTCATGGTAACTAAATATGACATTCTAGAATTATCTAACATTCTCTAGAATTACCCAGCTTAACCTAACCTAAACTGAACTGGGGCTGAACTTGAATACTGGGGGAAATAGAGGTGTGAATTAAGTGAATGATTAATTAATGCAATATTATGCTTTACAAGTACCCAGCATTCTGACCTAAACTTTAGGACTGGGGCAGACTACAAAAACCAGTGTGGGGGTCTTCTGGGGGTAAAAAATTATTTAAATGCACTAGTGCCTTTTCATGACAACTTGTCAATGCATGCTTTATTTGAATGTGTAAAAAATGTAATGTATTTTCCACTTCTGTTGCTCAAATTAAACTTTATCAAAACTCTTATGTTTTTCACTTACCTATTATAATTAACTTTTGCACCTGGCTGAGGGTTGAGGTATGGTGTGAGTAGCCATGGTCTGCAGGGATATCCACTATCTCCAAGTAGGTAGCACCCTTCAGGCATTAAATTCTGTTCGAATAACAGTTTCAGCCCGGACTCCTCCAAAATCCTTGCATCATGGACTGAGCCAGGCCATCTTGCCACAATATCAAGAATTTTGTAATTTGCATCAGACACCACTTGCACATTAATACTGTGATAACGTTTCCTATTTACATATAAATGTTCATTCACTCTGGGAGCCACAATTCGGACGTGAGTGCCATCAATAGCCCCACAACACCGGGGAAGCCACTCGTTTCCATAAACACTCTCTGTTTACGTTGACCTTCTTTCACAGTGCGAGGAAATTTCATAAACTGACGCCGAATTTGTGGATCAGCCAGTGCATCTAATGTTTTTGTAATGACACGGCTGATGGTAGGTTGTGTTGTCCCAAAGTCATCACAGCTACACTGTTGCATTTTTCCGGTTGCTAAATATCTTAAAGTAATTGCCACCTTTGTTTCTGGATCCAGTGGTCTGTTTCTCTCAGTTCTACTTTGAAGTCTGTCCCTTCCTAAGTCAGTCACTGCTATTATGCCTGCGCGATCAAGTCGGAATCTCTTCACCAGTTTGTCGTCACTATAATCTGGGAATATATCGCTCCTTTGTCGAAATGTTCGCCGCCGTAGAGGTTGTTGTGGTCCGTGGCCCGCCATATTCTCGACTAACAGGAGTTTGTTAAGAGCTTAAAAGTCCTCTGGAGCACTTTTTTTTACCTTAACAGTACTTTTAAGGCCCTAGCAAACAACTATTAGTGACTGTACAGTGAAATGTTAGAGTTAGCAGGAGTTTGCTATCCTTAACAGGAATTTGCTAACCTTAGCAGCTGTTTGCTAACTTAACAAGTTTTGTGTATACGGGCCCAAGTCACGGAGGTGATGATCGCGTTCGCCACGCTTCTACCATGTTAAGGTATTGTTGTGTTTTTCCTGGGGTATATAGGTATATTTTAAGATGATTCTTTGGGATGAGGTTAGGAGCGCCGCCCAGATATAGTACATTTTATTTGACTGATTTTTGTAGAGGCTTGCTGCCTCCTTGATCACTATATTTTGTCATTCCTTTTTTTTTTTTTTTTTTTTCCGTTTGCTTTCACAGTATGTTTGTGGGTGGAATTACTCCGCCTTATTTTTGATTCGGGCATTTATTTTTACCCTGGATGGGTTTTCTTAACACTGCTGGAGTGTGTAGTGTTTAATTTTGACGTAACTGTGAAAGAGGGTCGGAATATTTTCACTTTCTTTTATTTTTGTGTCTGAGTGACGATGGTTCCGTTCATCAACAAAATGCTGCGTAGTGGAGGCATTATTTCTTGTATCCCTTGAAATAGCAAAGAAAAAGAAGGAATTAATTTTGCCATGTGCCAAAACAATGGTAAAACTTGCTTTGGGTGAGAAAAGTGCTAAAAAGCTGAATACTATTTCACTCTCAAATAATACAGTGCACCGATGAATCTCCCAACTATCGGATGACATCAAAGAGGAGGTGATACAGGAAATTAAAAGAGCTGGATTATTCAGTATTCAACTTGATGAGTCCACTGACGTCCGGTTCTGCTCACAAATCCTGGCTTATGTAAGGTTTATTCATGATGAGGATCTGAAGAAGGAATTCTTTTTTTGTCAGCCTCTTGAACAATCTACAAAAGGTGAAGATGTAATGCAGAAACTGACAGAATTCTTTGAATCTGAAGATCTTGACTGGGGCAATCTCTGTGGGATATGCACAGACGGGGCTCCAGCCATGTTGGGTTCTCAGTCAGGTTTTGTTACAAGAGTTATACAAAAAGCACCAAATGCTATCGCTTTTCACTGCATGATCCACAGGTAAGCTCTTGCATAAAAAACGCTACTCTCAGAATTACAAGACACTTGGAATACAAAAATAAAGACCGTTAACTTTGTTAAACGTAGTGCTTTTAACACACAACTTTTCAAGAGACTCTGTCAAGATATGGGTGCACCTCATGAGACTCCTATTTCATACAGCAGTTTACTGGCTATAAAAAGGAAATGTAGTTCAGTGTTTATTTGAGCTCAGAGAAGAGATCAGCCTCTTTCTCAGAATACAGAAGAAGCAGGATTTGCTGTCAGCATGGTCTGCAGATAGCTTCGAAATACGGCTAGCCTATCTTGTTGACATATTTAGGCAGTTGAACACACTGAACCTGGAACTCCAAGGGAAAGGAAGCTTGATAATCGATCTGGTGGACAAAATCAAAGCTTTCATTCGTAAGATGGAGAATTGGAGACGCAAAGTTGGAATGGGAAACTTCGCAATGTGTAGCAGCACACTACTTCAGTCTGCCCTCAAATATACATTTTCTCACATATACATTCTCTCACATTCTCGATTTGTCTTGAGCGCAGACTATTTCATTTGTAATATATATCATTCCTTTATATATCATTGCATCCGTTCTACATACACATAATACACAAACCATTATACACATTAAAACACACATAAATATTCCTTTCAACCAACATCCATTCTTAACACTACACTCATCTTACACACATCTCACACCATAATCATATATAATTAATGCACATTACAAATGAAAATCTATACGTATACCAAAGATGTAAGGTGAATAAATAAGAGATTAACAAGAGTGGATTTCCTTCACCTTTACTAGAATAAGTATTAGCGGACTCAACACGGCTGATATCATACATCGGTTTTGCTTATCCTACTCTCGCATCCAGAAGGCATTAGCGGACTCAACACGGCTGAGATCACATCTCAGTTTTGCCTTCACAACAATTGGTGACTCTTGGAGTGACCTGTATTTCGGAGACAGAATCGAACGACGGCTACAGGACATCTCTGCCTGTCCCTCCCCCGCCGCCGTTCGCCCCCCCCTTCCCTTCTCTCCGTACAAGCGCCTCCCACCACTTCACCGCCGCGGCTCCGTGTCCGCGACTGCCCTACCGGTGTCTCTCCTCCCGTAAAGGACGCCCTTCTCGCCGCAGCCCACGCTTACACAGCAAGGCCGTCCTTAACGCGGCCAGCGGTGCACCACCACCTCAAGCCACCATGTCAAACGAGGAGCCTCCACAGGCCGCCCCTCTCCGCGCACCTGCCTTCACTCCGCACGACCCTACCATCTGGTTCACCATCCTTGAGGTGAATTTCAGAGCCCACAAGATTGCAAGCAGTCTTGCGCAATTCAGCCACGCCTGCACCCTCCTGCCGTCAGATGTGGTTTCCCAGGTTTCTGACGCGATCGCCAGCGCCTCCACCTCCAACACGCCCTACGAAGACCTCAAGAAGGCGGTCCTTGCCCGTCTTGAGTCCTCCGTCTCTGCACGTCTTCAGGCGTTACTAGCAAAGGAGGAACTCGGGAACGAAAAACCGTCTGACCTCCTTGGTCGTATGAAAAGACTTCTGGGTGACAAATTCGATTCGTTTGACAGAACTCTATTTACCCATCTCTTCTATCAACACTTGCCCCCTGCCCTGCAGCGCAACCTGTTCAGTGTAAAGGACAAGCTATCGCTGAACGACCTGGCGCAGATCGCAGACGACTACATGGCATCCACTCCGGCTGAGCATCCTCCATCTGTCGCCACCGTCTCCTCTACCTCTGACACACAGCAGTTGGTACACCTCATAACCCAACTGACGCTGAAGGTGAACTGCTTGGACGAACGACTCAGCGACACTCAGCGTTACCACCCCCTGCCACATCGGTCTCGCTCTCCACGACCCTATCGTCGTTCACGGTCTGGGTCCAGAGGTGGTCGCTCCCGCACGCCAGGTGTATGCTACTACCATAACCGTTTCGGGAACGACGCAATAAAGTGCACCAAACCCTGCTCCTTCAACGCTCCACCGTTAAACCAGACCGGCGGATGCTGATGGCGCACAACCTCCGCCAAATCACCTCGAAACTGCTCCACGTCCACGACCGTCTCACTGGTTTCAACTTCCTTGTCGATACTGGCGCAGAAGTTAGTGTCTTACCCGCCACACAGACCCAGAAGTTGCTAACCCCTACCACTCACCTCCACGCAGCCAACAACTCCAGGATCCCTATCTTCCAGCGGCCGACGTTGACACTGGAACTCTCCCTCCGTCGGTCGTTCACCTGGACATTCTACGTGGCAGCAGTTTCCCAACCCATCATCGGCGCCGATTTCCTGCAACATTTCAACCTCCTGGTTGACCTTGGAAGTCGCAAGCTCCTGGACCCTCTCACTTCACTCTGGACGCGAGGCAAGACTACACCCGGCGTTAGTACTGGATTCGCCACCATAAGTCGGGACAACCAGTTTGCGTCGCTGCTCTCGAGTTACCCGGCTCTCACGCAGCCGTACTCAGCCACTACGCCCATCAAGCATCACGTGACTCATTGCATGGACACATCTGGTCCGCCTGTCTTCGCTAAGGCCCGCCGCCTTGCACCTGAACGCTACAGACAGGTAAAAGAAGAATTTGAATCCCTTATGCAACAAGGCATTATTCGCCCCAGCTCCAGCAACTGGTCTTCAGCTCTCCACGGCGTCTCCAAGAAGAATGGCGACATCAGACCATGTGGAGACTACAGAGCCCTGAACTCCTGCACACAACTTGACCGCTATCCTGTGCCCAACATCCAGGAGTTCTCTTCACAACTTCATGGATCCACCATCTTCACGAGGATCGACCTTGTCAAGGCTTTTCACCAAATTCCCATCGAGCCTGCAGACATCCCGAAGACGGCCATCATCACACCCTTTGGCATCTACGAATACACCAGGATGTCCTTCGGTCTGAAGAACTCTGCACAGACCTTCTAACGGTTTATGGATGAAGTATTGCGCGGTCTCCAGTTCTGCTTCACATATGTCGACGACATCGTCATCGCCAGTTCTGATGCTGACACACACCGGGCCCACCTCGAACAAGTCGTCACTCGCCTTCAGGACTACGGCATCCAAGTTAACGTCGACAAGTCCACAGTCGACTTTCTTGGCCACACAGTATCTACTTCTGGCATCACCCCCACCTCATCTCGCTGTAAAACCATCCAGGAGTTCCCGAAGCCTACCACACAGCGCCAACTGAAGCAGGTTCTGGGGATGCTCAACTATTATAATCGCTTCATCCCCCGCTGCGCACAGCTCGTCCAGCCTCTCTACTCCATGTTGAAGCCTGCCAAGAAAGGCCAGTCCATCACCCTGGACTGGACCTCCGAAGCTGTCGACGCCTTTCTCGCTGCAAGAACCGCACCCGCCGACGCCTCTTCCCTTGACTTCCCCACCCCAGACGCCGCCATCTCTATCGCCACCGACGCTTCTGACACTGGCATTGGGGCAGTCTTGCAACAGCACGTTCAAGGCGCGTGGAAGCTACTCGCTTTCTTTTCAAAGAAGCTGAAGAGTGCCGAGACTAAGTACAGCACTTATGACAAAAAACTCCTCGCCATCTACAAGGCAGTCAAACACTTCCGGTACTTCGTCGAAGGTCGCCCATTCAACATCTACACTAACCATAAACCACTAACCACCATCTTCAACAACAACAAGACATCCTATTCCCCAAGGCAACTACGTCACAGTGACAACATCTCCCAGTTCACCACGGACCTCCGCTTCATCAAAGGCGACGACAACGCTCCCGCCGACGCCCTTTCCCGTAACATCTGCGCGACCTCCACCTCTCTCATCGACTACGCCGCAATTGCTGCTGACCAGGCCTCTGATCTTGAGTGGCAGCCGCTAAAGGAAAATGCCGCACTGTCCATGAAGAGGATCCAGCTCCCGGGAACACAAGTGCACCTTTACGCTGACGTCTCCACCGAAACCCTCCGGCCATACCTACCGAAGAAACACCGGTATCCCCTCTTCCGTCAGCTGCACGACCTTTCCCACCCTGGCATTCGGACTACGCAGCGGATGATGACCTCCAGGTTCCTCTGGATGGGTATGAACAAGGATGTCAGGGAGTGGACACGAACCTGCGTCCCTTGCCAAGCCTCCAAGGTGACACGACACACACGTTCCCCTCCCGGAACATTCACACCAGTCTCTTCTCGGTTCGACCACGTACACATCGCCCTGGTTGGACCTTCCCCATACTCTGATGGCAACCGCTACATCCTGACCTGTGTTGACCGCTTCACACGTTGGCCAGAGGCGACACCACTGGCTGAAATCTCCACCGACACCGTCGCTCGCGCCTTCATCACCACATGGGTGTCCAGATTCGGTGTTCCCCTCAACCTCACCTCCGACCGTGGCAGCCAGTTTGAGTCCCGCGTGTGGGGCAAGGTCATGACCCTGCTGGGCATCCGACGGTTCAGGACTGCTAGTTACCATCCCCAGGCGAACGCTATGGTGGAGCGTTTCCACCGCCAGCTGAAGGCATCCATCATGGCCTCCAGACAGCCACGTGAGGAGTGGTGTGCCACCTTACCCCTCGTTCTCCTTGGCATTCGTGCCTCTGTGATGCAGGACCTCCAACACTCCTCCGCAAAGCTGGTATACGGGACAAACCTCCGACTGCCTGGTGAGCTCCTCTGTAGCTCACCCCAAGACACTCCACCTTGCAGCATCCAGGATTTCGCCAGCAGCCTCCAACAGTCCAAGGCAAGCCTGCAGCCCGTGCAACCTCGCACCTATCCCACAAAGACGTTCGTCAGCCAGGACCTCGAAGACTGCTCCCACGTCTTCGTCAGGGTTGACGCCGTCAAGTGGCCCCTTCAATAACCCTACGAAGGGCCCTTTGAAGTCCTGCGCCGGACCCGGAAGAACATCACAATCAATAAAAACGGCAGTGCCCATGTCGTCGCCATCGACAGGATCAGGAGGATTCAGGAGCTAAGATGAAGTTTGAAACTGAATCTCTAACAGTATTTTGGTCATCATTGGCAGCTTCATACCCAAACTTATGTGACTTAGCTTTTCGCCACCTCCTACCATTTTTATCAACTTATTCCTGTGAGGCTGCATTCTCTCAACTACTCCACATTAAAATGAAATATCGCAATAGACATGAAGTGAAGCATGACCTATGGTGTGCTTTAATTGAAACAAAACCAAGAATCAAGAAGCTTGTTGATATAATCTGCAACATCACCCTTCACACTGAGTAGAATGGGGATTCAAAAGTGAAGGAAACATGAACCTGGCATGAACGTTCAGAAGCAAAATTTAATGGTCTGGGAGGAGGTGGGTGTGTGGCCACTGAAGGCCATGGTTGTGGCAGTTAATTATGACTCCCTATGACAGCATTTCATTTCAGAATTACAAAGCTATCAGATTTGAAAGATTCAAAGATGAGGTCACATTGCTTGGGATTAATACACTTTTTCAATCCAGTGGATATATTTTTTTTTTTTTCTTATTGCTGAAACAGCTTTTCACAATAATGCAACTTTTAATTACTCTACGTATGAGTTTTTTTATGTGCATTATATTACTTGTTTAGTACCATTTCAATAATTATATGAGATTCAGCAAAGGCAAAATACAATTTTTTTTTATCGATAATTAACAAAAGAAAAAATATTAAATAGAATCAATAAAATTACAGGATTTGCTAGAGTGTTTTTTTTATTACGGGCCTGTGGAGGGGCCGGAGAGTTTTTGTTTGGCTAGGGGACTTACCCACCCTCCGACAGAGTTAGTTTATATTTTTCCCCGGGAACAAAGAAAGAACGTAGTCAATGTTTTTAACAGAGTATATTATGAAAGATAACAGACATTCAACCACTTCGGGCTGCAAAAGAAAAGGCATAGAGACATGTGACACCAAGTTACACCCGTGAGCAATAACACCATCACCTGAGGACACGGACAATAACCCGTATACTCCCCAATCTTACTCACGCCAGGCTCCCAATGCCTGACGCACCTCTGGGCGACACACCCCCTTTTCTTACCTCAAACCCGTCGTATACTCACAAAAGACAATCTCCCACGTGTGACACGGCGCCCATGCCCGCGTCTGTTCTCCGGAGACACCGCCAGCCAAGTTCCTTCCCTAGGGCACGCTGGGAGCAGCGTCTCGCGCCAAGACGTGCCACATGTCTCTCCCCGCCACTACTCAAACTACACATACTTAACCATACAGATCTTTCCTCTCCACCCAATACATCTAATTCACCCCCAATTATACACTACACTCCCTTACAATAGTTCCCTCGTCCTTACACGAATACACACGGTAAAAATACAGCTGGGCAATATCGTCGCGCTTCTGGCAACACACACAACAGTGATCCCCTAACCTTGTATCGGGCCACCGGCCTAATGAGTGTAGGACTGTAGACAGTCACGGTAGTCACGGGTTATTGTTGTGTGTTTTTTTGGGGGGAGGTGGGGCATGGACAAGACTCATGTATGAAAAGTGGGTAACGACCAGAAAATGTATGGGAACCACTGGAATAGGATGTGTACCGGAAAGGAGGTAGGTTTATCACAGCGTGTCACGTCAGGGCTGGTGAAGATATGTCATGCTTTTATAAGGTAAAAAAGACCCGAAAATTTTCATCCCGAGTGTCTCTATATTGGTGATCTTTTTTTGTGGCCACTGTTTATTCTATTACTTTATGTATACAGCCTGATAAAGTCACACACACACACACACACACACACACACACACACACACACACACACACACACACACACACACACACACACTTTCAAAACTCTAACAGTGCATGAGAGATTATAATAAATCTTGTTTCCCTATCTACCTATCTATATATTTATCAAAACTATCTATCTATCTAAAAAAGTACTACATACATATACACGACCAACACAATCTTAACCAAACCAACTGAACATCCGTTCCCACTTAAGCATAACATTCTTACCTCCTCAAAATCAGTACCCTCCTGTAGTATGTCACTAACTGTACTTATCTACACACTGTTCTTCTTTATTTCCACAGGAGTTTTTCGTATGCCCCTTCATGTGCCTATCTAGATACGGACGCTCCTATGTCCATTACTGTTCTTATCAAGAAAACCGTATGCACTCATCTGAAAACCGTATAAACTTATCTGAAAAACTCCCTCCCTCCCTCCCTCCCTCCCTCCCTCCCTCCCTCCCTCCCTCCCTCCCTCCGTCCCTCTCTCTCTCTCTCTCTATATATATTTTTTTTTCTCTCTGAATAACATGGATAACCAGTTAACTTTATCTTAACACAGCAGTTTTTCCGATGCACATATTTGTCCTTGATCCTTGTTTCAGTACTTCCAGTAGCAAATCCAAGAAGAATACACTCCCAAACACATCAGCTTCTTTCTTTCCTACTTTCAATTACGTGTAGCAAATGGTAAAAGAAATAAAAAATGAATATTACTGGTATGTATGTAGGTGCAAGCGAAGCGAAGAGAGTAGTAGCACAAGCGAAAGCTAGAGCAAGGGAAGATATGTACGATAAATTAGAAACAAGGGAAGGACAGAAGGGATGGACGAAGGGGAACCAAATGACAGGAGAACAACAGCAATTTCAAGGGAGGAAGTTAAACAAGCATTAAGAGGGATGAACGACGGCAAGGCAACAGATCCGGATAACATACCTGTAGAGGTGTGGAAGAGTTTGGAAGAAGAAGGGATTGGGTGGTTATGCTGGTTACTAAATAAGATCTATGATAAGGAGAAATTCCCACATGCATGGAGATGCAGCGATGTGGTTCAAATATACAAAGAAAAAGGAGACATACAAGACTGTAAGAATTACAGAGGGATTAAATTAATGTCGTATACAAAGAAACTGTACGAAAGAATAATTGAGAGAAGAGTAAGAGGAGAAACACTGGTGGGAGACGAACAATTTGGATTTATGCCGGGGAGAATTACTACCGATGCAATATTTGCGCTAAGGCAACTGTTGGAGAAATATGGAGAAAAACAAAGGGAGTTACACCTTATCTTCATTGATTTGGAAAAAGCGTATGACAGAGTGCCACGCCAAGAAGTTTGGGCTAGTATGTGATCCAGGGCATGTACAAAGGCTCAAGGACGAGGGTAAGGAGCAGTGTGGGAACAATGGAAGAGTTTGGCGTGAGAGTGTGTCTGCACCAAGGATCTTCTCTGAGCCCATACCTGTTCAACCTACTCATGGATGACAGTGTCCAAAATATAAAGGAGGAGGCACCGTGGACCATGTTGTTCGCGGATGACATAGTTGTGGTGGATGAAAGTAGAGATAGTGTTGAGAGAAAGTTGGAGAGATGGAGGAGAAGAGCATTGGAGGAGAGAGGTTTGAGAATTAGCAGGGAGAAGATGGATTATCTGAATTTTACTGGTCAGCAGGAGAGTGAGGTATGGATGCAAGATGTGAAGTTAAAGGGGGCCAAGGAGGTTAGATACTTAGGCTCTCACATAGCAGCGGATGGCAACTTGGATGGAGAGATTAGTCACCGTATCCAATCGGGCTGGAAGAATTGGAAAAGAACAACTGGAGTGCTATGTGACCGAAAAATTAGTGCAAGAGTAAAGGGAAAAGTGTTTAAATCAGTTGCAAGACCAGCAATGTTGTATGGTGCGGAATCGTGGCCAATAAAGAGAGCACAAGAGAGTAAGTTGGAGGTTGCTGAGATGAGAATGTTAAGGTGGATGCTTTGGGTGACAAGGAGGGATAAAGTGAGAAACAGTCTTATAAGGGGAACAGCCAAAATAACAGAGGTAACAAAGAAAGTACAAGAGAGGAGAATGTAATGGTTTGGTCACATCAAAAGACGAGAAGAAGAGTATGTCGGTAGAAGGATACTTGATATGGAAGTGGAGGGAAGAAGGCAACGTGGCAGACAAAAGAAAAGGTGGAAGGATTGCATCGGAGAAGACCTGAGGGAGAGAGGATTGAGGGAAGAGGATGTTGGGGACCGGGCCGTGTGGAGAAGACTAGCGAGGAACAGCGACCCCATATGAACATGGGAGCAGCTGCAGAAGAAGAAAAAGAAGTAGAACCTTATTCCTTTTTTCTGAACTAAATAAAAGATGGTCTTGTTAAGATAAGATGTTAATTATGCAAGAAAATGAATGGGTTACAGTGATTCCTACCTAGTGAGCCTTTGCCGGTACTAATAGCACCTCACCACTGGGGGTTCTCGGAAAAGGAGTTTTCCTCCTTCTCTTCATTCTTGTACTCATCTTGAGTATATGAAGACCCTGCCATACACTTGATGTTGAGTGATGTCCCATGAGGAGTCGTGTAAAAAGAAAATTCGAACCTTGCCATACAAAGACAACAGAGGGGTGATGCTGCCTGAATTGTTGACTTAGCTTGGCGTAGAGATATTACAACATTTGGATCATCACTTATCTGTAGGTCCTGGTCACCTATAGTATCACGTATAAGTGGCATCCTCTGTTCTAGAGTGGTATTTGGGGTTGCTGGTCGGTAAGAATTTCGTCCGCGTCACTTGATTCACCTAAGGCCTGAGAA
>CM035220.1:5381592-5397841 GCA_020233015.1 Callinectes sapidus | reverse complement strand
AAAAACCTTCCACCTCTCTCCCCTGTACCTCACACCTATCTTCCGAGATAGCGGCAGAGGAGATTAACGGTCACTTTACTGCTATCTGTCAAACACTCCCTCCCCTCAGCACCGCCTCTCTCCCTGCTTACATCCCTTCCCCTTCCACTCCCCACGCTGTCCACGAGGCTAATGTTGTCTCCTGGGTTAGAATATTCAAATGTAAAAGAGCCACTACCCCAACGCACCTTCCCATCAAAATTTATAAAGATTTTGCTCTATAACTCGCCACTCCCCTCTCTTCTATTATCAATGCTTCCCTCTCACAAAAGTCTCAGTTCCTGGTGACTGGAAAATTTCATATGTCACGCCATTCCCAAAACAACAGACCGTCAGTCATTCATTGATCTCAGGCCAGTCGCTCTCACTCCCATCCCCAGCCCTATTTGTGAAGATTTTGTATTTCATTGGTCTTACTCCAAAATCATTGAACACATTGATGTACAACAATTTGGAAATATCAAGGTTACTTTTACCTCCATCTACCTACCAGTTACTTTTCTTGAATTCATACACAGCCACCTGGACAATCGTGACACCTCTCTTGCTCTCACTTTTTATGATTTTAGAAAAGCATTTGACCTTGTAGATCACATTTTTGTTATTAAGAAGGACATTGATCTGGGACTTTACCCTGACCTGATAGCGTGGCTGGCTGATTTCCTCACTGGACCCCAGCAAGCCGTCCGGTATCAGTGGCTCTGTCTCCTCGCTTCCCCAGCTGACCTCCAGGGTGCCCCAGGGGACCAAGATGGGTTCACTGTGTTTCCAGATGATGATAAACGACTCCTTAACTGAAGCCCCACATCGATGGAAGTATGTGAACGACTGCACCGTCGGCATCACCGTCAACAACAGGGTGCCAGACTACACGGCCCTGCAACACAAGCTGCTGGACAGACTACACGGCCCTGCAACACAAGCTGCTGGACAGACTACAGGCGTGGACGCAGGACAACAGCGTCACCATCAACCGCACCAAGGCCGTGGTGATGGACGTCTGCACGTCAAAAACAGCTGTACCACCACCCCAGCTCACCATCCGCCCCCACCCACTCCAGGTATTTAACACCTTCAAGCTACTTGTCGTGTTCCTGGACGACCATTTTTCTTGGGGCAGCACGTGGCCAGTGTGGTAAGAGCTGCATCTTATCGGCTCTACGTGTTGCGCAGGCTCAGGACTTTCAACTACACCAGCTGGAGAAAGTCCCGAAAAGGGCATGCAATGTCATCCTTGGCCCTGCATATGTGGAGTAGAACGCTGCCCCAACTATCCTGAGCCTGTTAATGCTGGGCGAGAGATACCACCAAGCTCTCACCGTGTTCAGGACAGGCTTACTCAGGAGCCAACGTGACCGCCACGACCTTCCACCAGCCTCCCAAATGAAAAACATGGCACAATAACAAACTCGTGCTCTCGAAAGCTCCACGCACAGACAGATAAGGAGAAAGGGCCATCCCCACCATGATCCGGGGCATAAACAATGCACAGTAGACCATAGTTACATAAGTCGTAGATTTAGGTAGTTTTTACTTCTAGCATAAGGTAACTTTTCCACCCTTCCCTGTACAAATTTTCGATCCTTGGACTGCTTCATCAATAATCTGCTTATTATTATTATGAATGTTATTATCATTATTATTTTTATTATTATTATTATTATTATTATTATTATTATTATTATTATTATTATTATTATTATTATTATTATTACTACTATTATTATTACACATACACACACACACACACTCTTTCTTCTTCTTCTTCTTCTTCTTATTATTATTATTATTATTATTATTATTATTATTATTATTATTATTATTATTATTATTATTATTATTATTATCATTATTATTATTATTATTATTATTATTATTATTATTATTATTATTATTATCATTATTATTACACACACATACAAACACACACACACTCTTTCTTGTATATTTTCCTCACTTATCGTTCTCCAATTCCCATTCCTCTATTTCTTTATAATCTCTGTTACTGATCAAACACACGCACACACACACATGCACACGCACAGGAAGAAATGCAAGAACGATACCAATCACGGACGTGGTACTCAAACGTTATTTTATGTGTACACATTTTCCCCCCTTTGTGCTTTGTTCAGTTCAACCTCGTGGCCGTTGGCGCCAGGAGTGACCACAGTTCAGAAATGGCGGTGGATGGGTAAGGGGGGGGGGGAAGAAAGGTCAGCCGCACCTCTCTGTTCCCACCTTAATTTTTTACCATTTGAAGGTCATGTTATTTTTATTTATTATGTACATATTTGATATTTAGTTTAAGTTAAGTTGTTTTTTAAGTCACTATATGAAGGGTAGAAGTTGGGAGAGCTTGTTTTCCGTTCAAAAGTTGTATACGTCTCCGGAGTCGCCCTAGAGAGGAGAGAAAACTTATGATTTCCATTGTTATGTAAGTTATATAAAAAATTGCTTTTATTGTGCACAATAGAGAATTTCTATATTTTGTTCATGTTAGTATACCGTAGCGTTAGGGCATTTTTACCTTTTATGCCTCTAACCCTGTATTTCTCAGTTTTCCATAATGAAATTTGGAGAGCATATCATGTGTTATACTGCCTCCATGTGAATATCACTACGGAACCAATATTTGATTAGTTAGGTAGTGTTTCCTTTGTATAGTAGTGTAACCACTTGGGCAGACGACCCGTGTGGTCAGTGCAGGGCTCGGGGCAGATATAATCCGCCGAGCGGGGGAGGTCAGGACTCACTCATTCACGGGTCCAGGGCCGGTATACACAAAACTTACTAGTTAGCTAACAGGAAAGTATTTCACGAAGGCTTAACTAATAGATGTTAGTAAGCAAACAGCTGTTTGTTACCTCTTGCTAACCTTCGCTAAGGATAGCAACTTATTCACTTATTTTTCGTTAAATCGAGTTGAAAATGCATCATTTAATGTAAAAATATTTTTCTATTAATAATTAAACTCTCTTGATATGCATAATTGCACATTTCATCGTTTTTTTTTGTAGTTAGAACAAATACTTTTTAACCATATGCTGACGATCTGTGGACAACATCACAACGCTGCCGTCCCGCGACTTTTGTAAACACACAAACTCAACACCATGGCAGAGGAGGCGCAAGTGAAGAAAAGGAAGCCTAACTGGACACAGGAGGAAACCCTCCATTTAGTATCTCGTATACAAGAGAGGAAATATGTGATTAATGGCAGGTTTGAACCTACACTTACAAACAAGGATAAGAAGAAGGCCTGGGAGGAAATCGCCATCAGTCTCAATGCTGCTCATCCACTGCATCACCGGACTGTGGATGAAGTAGAGACTAAATGGTTTTCTGTCCTCTCAAAATCAAGGAAGAAAGTCTCAGCAATAAGGAGGGAATATTGTCAATCAGGTGAGAGTCTGTTATTTTATATATTCATAATAATTACTCATAACCTAAGTTATAAACCAAAAAATGTTGGTTAGTTAATCTTGTATATTTCATTAGTGTCTATTATGAAGAAACTAAATTGTTGTGTCCCCCTTAATCATACACTGGTCCCCACACTGTTCATAACAATTGACTTCATTCAATAGTAATCCAACTGGACTGAAGGTTGGGGGAAAATAAAACTAAATTAAATGAATACTCATGGTAACTAAATACTACATTCTAGCATTATCAAGTATTCTCTAGAATTATCCAGCTTAACCTAATCTAAACAGTGACCAATCTCTTTGGAAAATATTCAATGCAGCATTCATGATGTGTACAATTTTTTTTACAGGTGCTGGTGGTCCACAAGTCCCTCCCTTAGACCCTGTTGATACCAAAGTTGAGGAGTTGCTGGGGGAGAAAAATGAAAGCATTGAAGGTGTAGTGACCCTCGATAATGATATACTTTTTGAAGATGCAAGGTAAGTCTAGTAAATGTAATTGATGTGTCCACAAGTTCCTTCCTCCCTTAGACCCTGTTGATACCAAAGTTGAGTAGTTGCTGGGGGAGAAAAATGAAAGCATTGAAGGTGTAGTGACCCTCGATAATGATATACTTTTTGAAGATGCAAGGTAAGTCTAGTAAATGTAATTGATGTATGTACACCCTGTGAAAATGAACCATATTATACTTTGCCTAATTTTACTTGCAATGTAGTAGTTTCTTTTCCCTGGTGTACTTTTTAACCCTTTCAGGGAAGGAACTATATAGGATAACTTAAACAAGCTTCAATAGTGGCTGCAACAACTCTCTCTGTGCTGGTTTAAAGTCAACGAATCTCTCGGCCAATCAAAAATATTTATTTTATTGCCTGACTAGCCCAGTGAGGCAATCACGAACTTTAATATCTTTTACATTTCTAGGAGTGCTCGATAAAAGGTTAATAGAGATACTGGACTGTATATTTCCTTTCAGGAAAGAGATGGTTGGTGAACACATGTCAGCATACCAAATCCTTCCACCAACAATCGAAATCTGCAATGATGAGACCCAGCTCCAGCCAATGGATGGAGGGGCCTCCTTATTTGAGTGTTCAATTGAGGAACCACCTCAACTTACATATTCTACTCCTCAGGCCAGTTCTGTGCAACCCCAGCAGGCACATGGTAAGTACAAGGCAGAAAAGAAAAGGTTGAAACTAGAGAGATTGAGATTAAAGAATTTGAATCTAGAATTTCAAAATCTTAAATTAAAAAAAAGAAATAGAACTGTTAGACAAGCAATTGATGCGATCAGGAGAAAAATAAAGGAGAAAAAAATCACCAGGGTATATTTATCATCAAACTATATTTTTATAATGTAGATATGATACCAATTTCCAAACTACCCTACTATGGCTTCTATCCTTCTCTCTGCAACTTCATCTCAAGTTTCCTTTCCGATCGTTCTATTGCTGCTGTGGACGTTGCAATTGCATAGTTGTGTAAGACTATCACTCAATATAAATAACCGCGAGGTATAATATACACTGCTATCATTTTCTCATTTAATTGACCTAATAGTTAAGTACAAAAGTTATTAACCTAAGTCTTACTCCAGCAACCAGCTGATGACTTCCAATACACATAACACACAATATCCCCAAAGTTCTCTTCAAGTCTCTCCTCACAATTAAACTCAATATACTTCACACACAATATTATCAAAGTTTCTCACCAAATCTCTCATCAAAATTCAACTCCATATAATTCTATATCAACGTCAAATATATCCCACATCAATGTACGTAACACTCAATGTTATCAACGCTTCATATCAAATCTCACATCAACATTTAACTCATCTCAGATAACTCAATATCAATGTCGAAATACATTTCATACCAATATACGTAACACATCTCACGCCAACATACGTAACACACGATATTATCAATGTTTCTCATCAATCTCTCTTCAATATTCAACTCAAAATAATTCAATGTTAATGTCACAGTAAAATTCATACCAACACATATAAAATCAAACACAACACCTTAACTCTGAACATCCTAACCACTATTTTCCTATTTACATTTCATAAACACAACAAATACATTAGACTGCATTACCAACATTCAAAACTCCACTTACTGATACAAGTTTGTGTGTCTCCATGTCCCCCCTGACCCTCCTCTGGTCAGGGAAGCTGCGACCTCCTCAGCTTCTCTCTCTCTCTTGAACTCTGAACAAGCTGTTTCTAAAAAGTCTCTCTTCTCTCCGTTACATCTCATTTTATATTTCAGTTGTTACATATTTTCCTCAGAAAACTATCCTTATAGTTAAGGTCGAATATTCTATACATTTCACATATTCCAACGTGCAGTAATTACATCTCTTACACACGCCCTAGGCGTGGCATGACCAGCCTGGGTATCATGGTACTGGTCAACCTTAAACTAGACACAACCACTGCGGTATGGGGGCGGAGTTAAGACAATGCATCTCTCAAAGTTAGGCTTATAAATGTCCCCTCTCCTGAGGTTTACCGCTCCTTCCGCCCCTTGGACTTATTCATCCAAACTGAAAAAAAATAAAATAAAAAAATAAAAAATAAATAAAACAATGGTCGGAAAGAAAGGATGCACCATATAAATTTGGCAGTACAATGAATGAATGAGATTGGATCTTATGCATTTGAAGAAAAAATTCAGAGCTGCAGCAGATGATGGGGCAAGAAACATTTAATGAAAACATTTGTCATATCGGCTCTGACAGTACAGTACTATATATCATGTTTTTTAAACAGGTATTGTGCATTACTTTTCTTTATTCACAACTTGGTGACTCTTGAAATAGGGCATGTACTACACTGCAGTGGGAAATAATAAGGTGATAATGCAGGAACACTTACTTGAAGTGAAGATTGGCAATGTATTCCCGAAAGCGATGTCCATTTCGACCATCGGGAGCGGCTGCATTGGGATTTGCAGGTACATTCTCATTGGCTCCAGCTGCATCCTCTAGATCATCATCTGCATCATCAGGTGGCAGTGGAATATTGCGGTCTTTGCAAATGTTATGGAGAATTGCACAGACATGGATGATTTTGCAGGTTTTCTGTGGGCTGACACGAACTTCCCCATGCAGTACATGAAACCTACGTTTCAGCTGTCCAATGCACCTCTCCACAACACAGCGTGTCCTCTTGTGTATTCTGAAAATATTTTACCAAATCATGGGCAGGAAGTACGTCCCAGCTGAATATTGATGAAATTTCATAATAAAAGTAAATATCTTTTGCAATTAGCATTAAAGTAACCTAAACTGGACTGGTCCTGGACTTGAAGGTTGAGGGAAAATAAAAATTAAATTAAGTGAATACTCATGGTAACTAAATATGACATTCTAGAATTATCAAACATTCTCTAGAATTACCCAGCTTAACCTAACCTAAACTGAACTGGGGCTGAACTTGAATACTGGGGGAAATAGAGGTGTGAATTAAGTGAATGATTAATTAATGCAATATTATGCTTTACAATTACCCAGCATTCTGACCTAAACTTTAGGACTGGGGCAGACTACAAAAACCAGTGTGGGGGTCTTCTGGGGGTAAAAAATTATTTAAATGCACTAGTGCCTTTTCATGACAACTTGTCAATGCATGCTTTATTGGAATGTGTAAAAAATGTAATGTATTTTCCACTTCTGTTGCTCAAATTAAACTTTATCAAAACTCTTATGTTTTTCACTTACCTATTATAATTAACTTTTGCACCTGGCTGAGGGTTGAGGTATGGTGTGAGTAGCCATGGTCTGCAGGGATATCCACTATCTCCAAGTAGGTAGCATCCTTCAGGCATTAAATTCTGTTCGAATAACAGTTTCAGCCCGGACTCCTCCAAAATCCTTGCATCATGGACTGAGCCAGGCCATCTTGCCACAATATCAAGAATTTTGTAATTTGCATCAGACACCACTTGCACATTAATACTGTGATAACGTTTCCTATTTACATATAAATTCACTCATTCATTCACTCTGGGAGCCACAATTCGGACTTGAGTGCCATCAATAGCCCCACAACACCGGGGAAGCCACTCGTTTCCATAAACACTCTCTGTTTACATTGAACTTCTTCCACAGTGCGAGGAAATTTCATAAACTGACGCCGAATTTGTGGATCAGCCAATGCATCTAATGTTTTTGTAATGGCACGGCTGATGGTAGGTTGTGTTGTCCCAAAGTCATCACAGCTACACTGTTGCATTTTTCCGGTTGCTAAATATCTTAAAGTAATTGCCACCTTTGTTTCTGGATCCAGTGGTCTGTTTCTCTCAGTTCTACTTTGAAGTCTGTCCCTTACTAAGTCAGTCACTGCTATTATGCCTGCGCGATCAAGTCGGAATCTCTTCACCAGTTTGTCGTCACTATAATCTGGGAATATATCTCTCCTTTGTCGAAAGGTTCGCCGCCGTAGAGGTTGTTGTGGTCCGTGGCCCGCCATATTCTCGACTAACAGGAGTTTGTTAAGAGCTTAAAAGTCCTCTGGAGCACTTTTTTTTTACCTTAACAGTACTTTTAAGGCCCTAGCAAACAACTATTAGTGACTTTACAGTGAAATGTTAGAGTTAGCAGGAGTTTGCTATCCTTAACAGGAATTTGCTAACCTTAGCAGCTGTTTGCTAACTTAATAAGTTTTGTGTATACGGGCCTAAGTCACGGCGGTGATGATCGCGTTCGCCGCGCTTCTACCATGTTAAGGTATTGTTGTGTTTTTCCTGGGGTATATAGGTATATTTTAAGATGATTCTTTGCGATGAGGTTAGGAGCGCCGCCCAGATATAGTACATTTTATTTGACTGATTTTTGTAGAGGCTTGCTGCCTCCTTGATCACTATATTTTGTCCTTCCTTTTTTTTTTTTTTCCCCGTTTGCTTTCACAGTATGTTTGTGGGTGGAATTACTCCGCCTTATTTTTTATTCGGGCATTTCTTTTTACCCTGGATGGGTTTTCTTAACTCTGCTGGAGTGTGTAGTGTTTAATTTTGACGTAACTGTGAAAGAGGGTCGGAATATTTTCACTTTCTTTTATTTTTGTGTCTGAGTGCCGATGGTTCCGTTCATCAACAAAATGCTGCCGTAGTGGAGGCATTATTTCTTGTATCCCTTGAAATAGCAAAGAAAAAGAAGCGTCACACAATTGGGGAGGAATTAATTTTGCCATGTGCCAAAACAATGGTAACACTTGCTTTGGGTGAGAAAAGTGCTAAAAAGCTGAATACTATTTCACTCTCAAATAATACAGTGCACCGATGAATCTCCCAACTATCGGATGACATCAAAGAGGAGGTGGTACAGGAAATTAAAAGAGCTGGATTATTCAGTATTCAACTTGATGAGTCCACTGACGTCCACTTCTACTCACAAATCCTGGCTTTTGTAAGGTTTTTTCATGATGAGGATCTGAAGAAGGCATTCTTGTTTTGTCAGCCTCTTGAACAATCTACTAAAGGTGAAGATGTAATGCAGAAACTTACAGAATTCTTTGAATCTGAAGATCTTGACTGGGGCAATCTCTGTAGGATATGCACAGACGGGGCTCCAGCCATGTTGGGTTCTCAGTCAGGTTTTGTTACAAGAGTTATATAAAAAGCACCAAATGCTATCGCTCTTCACTGCATGATCCACAGGTAAGCTCTTGCATAAAAAACGCTACTCTCAGAATTACAAGACACTTTGAATACAACAATAAAGACCGTTAACTTTGTTAAACGTAGTGCTTTTAACACACAACTTTTCAAGAGACTCTGTCAAGATATGGGTGCACCTCATGAGACTCCTATTTCAGCAGTTTGCTGGCTATAAAAAGGAAATGTAGTTCAGCGTTTATTTGAGCTCAGAGAAGAGATCAGCCTCTTTCTCAGAATACAGAAGAAGCAGGATTTGCTGTCAGCATGGTCTGCAGATAGCTTCGAAATACGGCTAGCCTATCTTGTTGACATATTTAGGCAGTTGAACACACTGAACCTGGAACTCCAAGGGAAAAGGAAGCTTGATAATCGATCTTGTGGACAAAATCAAAGCTTTCATTCGTAAGATGGAGAATTGGAGACGCAAAGTTTGAATGGGAAACTTCGCAATGTGTAGCAGCACACTACTTCAGTCTGCCCTCAAATATACATTTTCTCACATATACATTTTCTCACATTCTCTATTTGTCTTGAGCGCAGACTATTTCATTTGTAATATATATCATTCCTTTATATATCATTTCATCCGTTCTACATACACATAATACACAAACCATTATACACATTAAAACACACATAAATATTCCTTTCAACCAACATCCATTCTTAACACTACACTCATCTTACACACATCTCACACCATAATCATATATAATTAATGTACATTACAAATGAAAATCTATACGTATACCAAAGCTGTAAGGTGAATAAATAAGAGAGTAACAAGAGTGGATTTCCTTCACCTTTACTAGAATAAGTATTAGCGGACTCAACACGGCTGATATCACACATCGGTTTTGCTTATCCTACTCTCGCATCCAGAAGGCATTAGCGGACTCAACACGGCTGAGATCACATCTCAGTTCTGCCTTCACAACAATTGGTGACTCTTGGAGTGACCTGTATTTCGGAGACAGAATCGAACGACGGCTACAGGACATCTCTGCCTGTCCCTCCCCCGCCGCCGTTCGCCGCCCCCTTCCCTTCTCTCCGTACAAGCGCCTCCCACCACTTCACCGCCGCGGCTCCGTGTCCGCGACTGCCCTACCGGTGTCTCTCCTCCCGTAAAGGACGCCCTTCTCGCCGCAGCCCACGCTTACACAGCAAGGCCGTCCTTAACGCGGCCAGCGGTGCACCACCACCTCCCGCCACCATGTCAAACGAAGAGCCTCCACAGGCCGCCCCTCTCTGCGCACCTGCCTTCACTCCGCACGACCCTACCATCTGGTTTACCATCCTTGAGGTGAATTTCAGATCCCACAAGATCGCAAGCAGTCTTGCGCAATTCAGCCACGCCTGCACCCTCCTGCCGTCAGATGTGGTTTCCCAGGTTTCTGACGCGATCGCCAGTGCCTCCACCTCCAACACGCCGTACGACGACCTCAAGAAGGCGGTCCTTGCCCGTCTTGAGTCCTCCGTCTCTGCACGTCTTCAGGCGTTACTATCAAAGGAGGAACTCGGGAACGAAAAACCGTCTGACCTCCTTGGTCGTATGAAAAGACTTCTGGGTGACAAGTTCGATTCGTTTGACAGAACTCTATTTACCCATCTCTTCTATCAACGCTTGCCCCCTGCCCTGCAGCGCAACCTGTTCAGTGTACAGGACAAGCTATCGCTGAACGACCTGGCGCAGCTCGCAGACGACTACATGGCATCCACTCCGGCTGAGCATCCTCCATCTGTCGCCACCGTCTCCTCTACCTCTGACACACAGCAGTTGGTACACCTCATAACCCAACTGACGCTGAAGGTGAACTCCTTGGACGAACGACTCAGCGATATTCAGCGTTACCACCCCCCGCCACATCGGTCTCGCTCTCCACGACCCTATCGTCGTTCACGGTCTGGGTCCAGAGGTGGTCGCTCCCGCACGCCAGGTGTATGCTACTACCATAACCGTTTCGGGAACGACGCAATAAAGTGCACCAAACCCTGCTCCTTCAACGCTCCACCGTTAAACCAGACCGGCGGATGCTGATCGCGCACAACATCCGCCCAATCACCTCGAAACTGCTCCACATCCACGACCGTCTCACTGGTTTCAACTTCCTTGTCGATACTGGCGCAGAAGTTAGTGTCTTACCCGCCACACAGACCCAGAAGTTGCTAACCCCTACCACTCCCCTCCACGCAGCCAACAACTCCAGGATCCCTATCTTCCAGCGGCAGACGTTGACACTGGAACTCTCCCTCCGTCGGTCGTTCACCTGGACATTCTACGTGGCAGCAGTTTCCCCACCCATCATCGGCGCCGATTTCCTGCAACACTTCAACCTCCTGGTTGACCTTGGAAGTCGCAAGCTCCTGGACCCTCTCACTTCACTCTGGACGCGAGGCAAGACTACACCCGGCGTTAATACTGGATTCTCCACCATAAGTCGGGACAACTAGTTTGCGTCTCTGGTCTCGAGTTACCCGGCTCTCACGCAGCCGTACTCAGCCACTACGCCCATCAAGCATCACGTGACTCATTGCATTGACACATCTGGTCCGCCTGTCTTCGGTAAGGCCCGCCGCCTTGCACCTGAACGCTACAGACAGGTAAAAGAAGAATTTGAATCCCTTATGCAACAAGGCATTATTCGCCCCAGCTCCAGCAACTGGTCTTCAGCTCTCAACGTCGTCTCCAAGAAGAATGGCGACATCAGACCATGTGGAGACTACAGAGCCCTGAACTCCTGCACACAACTTGACCGCTATCCTGTGCCCAACATCCAGGAGTTCTCTTCACAACTTCATGGATCCACCATCTTCACGAGGATCGACCTTGTCACGGCTTTTCACCAAATTCCCATCGAGCCTGCAGACATCCCGAAGACGGCCATCATCACACCCTTTGGCCTCTACGAATACACCAGGATGCCCTTCGGTCTGAAGATCTCTGCACAGACCTTCCAACGGTTTATGGATGAAGTATTGCGCGGTCTCCAGTTCTGCTTCACATATGTCGACGACATCGTCATCGCCAGTTCTGATGCTGACACACCCCGGGCCCACCTCGAACAAGTCTTCACTCGCCTTCAGGACTACGGCATCCAAGTTAACGTCGACAAGTCCACAGTCGACTTTCTTGGCCACACAGTATCTACTTCTGGCATCACCCCCACCTCATCTCGCTGTACAACCATCCAGGAGTTCCCGAAGCCTACCACACAGCGCCAACTGAAGCAGTTTCTGGGGATGCTCAACTATTATAATCGCTTCATCCCCCGCTGCGCACAGCTCCTCCAGCCTCTCTACTCCATGTTGAAGCCTGCCAAGAAAGGCCAGTCCATCACCCTGGACTGGACCTCCGAAGCTGTCGACGCCTTTCTCGCTGCAAGGAGCGCACTCGCTGACGCCTCTTCCCTTGACTTCCCCACCCCAGACGCCGCCATCTCTATCGCCAACGACGCTTCTGACACCGGCATTGGGGCAGTCTTGCAACAGCACGTTCAAGGCGCGTGGAAGCTACTCGCTTTCTTTTCAAAGAAGCTCAAGAGTGCCGAGACTAAGTACAGCACTTATGGCAGAGAACTCCTCGCCATCTACAAGGCAGTCAAACACTTCCGGTACTTCGTCGAAGGTCGCCCATTCAACATCTACACTGACCATAAACCACTAACCACCATCTTCAACAACAACAAGACATCCTATTCCCCAAGGCAACTACGTCACATTGCCTACATCTCCCAGTTCACCACGGACCTCCGCTTCATCAAAGGCGACGACAACGCTCCCGCCGACGCCCTTTCCCGTAACATCTGCGCGACCTCCACCTCTCTCATCGACTACGCCGCAATTGCTGCTGACCAGGCCTCTGATCTTGAGTGGCAGCAGCTAAAGGAAAATGCCGCACTGTCCATGAAGAGGATCCAGCTCCCGGGAAATCAAGGGCACCTTTACGCTGACGTCTCCACCGACACCTTCCGGCCATACCTACCGAAGAAACACCGGTATTCCCTCTTCCGTCAGCTGCACGACCTTTCCCACCCTGGCATTCGGACTGCGCAGTGGATGATGACCTCCAGGTTCCTCTGGATGGGTATGAACAAGGATGTCAGGTAGTGGACACGCACCTGCGTCCCTTGCCAAGCCTCCAAGGTGACACGACACACACGTTCCCCTCCCGGAACATTCACACCAGTCTCTTCTCGGTTCGACCACGTACACATCGACCTGGTTGGACCTCCCCCCTACTCTGATGGCAACCGCTACATCCTGACCTGTGTTGACCGCTTCACACGTTGGCCAGAGGCGACACCACTGGCTGAAATCTCCACCGACATCGTCGCTCGCGCCTTCATCACCACATGGGTGTCCAGATTCGGTGTTCCCCTCACCCTCACCTCCGACCGTGGCAGCCAGTTTGAGTCCCGCGTGTGGGGCAAGGTCATGACCCTGCTGGGCATCCGACGGTTCAGGACTGCTAGTTACCATCCCCAGGCGAACGCTATGGTGGAGCGTTTCCACCGCCAGCTGGAGGCATCCATCATGGCCTCCAGACAGCCACGTGAGGAGTGGTGTGCCACCTTACCCCTCGTTCTCCTTGGCATTCGTGCCTCTGTGATGCAGGACCTCCACCACTCCTCCGCAAAGCTGGTATACGGGACAAACCTCCGACTGCCTGGTGAGCTCCTCTGTAGCTCACCCCAAGACACTCCACCTTGCAGCATCCAGGATTTCGCCAGCAGCCTCCAACAGTCCAAGGCAAGCCTGCAGCCCGTGCAACCTCGCACCTATCCCACAAAGACGTTCGTCAGCCAGGACCTCGAAGACTGCTCACATGTCTTCGTCAGGGTTGAAGCCGTCAAGCAGCCCCTTCAACAACCCTACGAAGGGCCCTTTGAAGTCCTGCGCCGGACCCGGAAGAACATCACAATCAATAAAAACGGCAGTGCCCATGTCATCGCCATCGACAGGATCAAGCCGGCCTACATACTCTCCCATGCTTCGTTAACACCATTCGCGGACCCTCCGGACACGCCTACTGAAACACCGCGCCAGAGAAAAGTCACGTTATTCCTACCTCGTCATTACTCGTCACTACTTCAGTCTCCCCTCATATATACATTTTCTCACATATACATTCTCTCACATTCTCTATCTGTCTTGAGCGCAGACTATTTCATTTGTAATATATATCATTCCTTTATATATCATTTCATCCGTTCTACATACACATAATACACAAACAAACATACACATTAAAACACACATAAATATTCCTTTCAACCATCATCCATTCTTAACACTACACTCATCTTACACACATCTCACACCATAATCATATATAATTAATGTACATTACAAATGAACATCTATACGCATACCAAAGATGTAAGGTGAATAAATAAGAGAGTAACAAGAGTGGATTTCCTTCAACTTTACTAGAATAAGCATTAGCGGACTCAACACGGCTGATATCACACATCGGTTTTGCTTATCCTACTCTCGCATCCAGAAGGCATTAGCGGACTCAACACGGCTGAGATCACACCTCGGTTTTGCCTTCACAACAAGTGTCAGAAATTGTAGAGGAGTGTGATGCTGCTAAGCAGAACTTGATTATCCAATCAACATCTTGAGGCTTTGGAAGAGGAATCTAAAAGATACTTCCCAGATTTCCAAAGCCCAACTTCTCGGCTAGTAACGGCCCCCTTCAATGCTCCAGTGACATGCATTCCTGATGACAATGATGATGGCCAAACTGAGCTGTTGACACTTCAGGAGGATTCAGGAGCTAAGATGACGTTTGAAACTGAATCTCTAACAGTATTTTGGTCATCATTGGCAGCTTCATACCCAAACTTATGTGACTTAGCTTTTCGCCACCTCCTACCATTTTTATCAACTTATTCCTGTGAGGCTGCATTCTCTCAACTACTCCACATTAAAATGAAATATCGCAACAGACTTGAAGTGAAGCATGACCTACGGTGTGCTTTAGTGAAACAAAACCAAGAATCAAGAAGCTTGTTGATATAATCTGCAACATCACCCTTTACACTGAGTAGAATGGGGATTCAAAAGTGAAGGAAACATGAACCTGGCATGAACGTTCAGAAGCAAAATTTAATGATCTGGGAGGAGGGGGGTGTGTGGCCACTGAAGGCCATGGTTGTGGCAGTTAATTATGACTCCCTATGACAGCATTTCATTTCAGAGTTACAAAGCTATCAGATTTGAAAGATTCAAAGATGAGGTCACATTGCTTGGGATTAATACACTTTTTCAATCCAGTGGATTTTATTATTTTTTTTCTTATTGCTGAAACAGCTTTTCACAATAATACAACTTTTAATTACTCTACGTATGAGTTTTTTTTATGTGCATTATATTACTTGTTTAGTACCATTTCAATAATTATATGAGATTCAGCAAAGGCAAAATACAATTTTTTTTATCGATAATTAACAAAAGAAAAAATATTAAATGGAATCAATAAAATTACAGGATTTGCTAGAGTGTTTTTTTTTTTTTTATGGGCCTGTGGAGGGGCTGGGCAGATTTTGTTTGGCTAGGGGACTTACTCACCCTCCGACAGAGTTCATTTATATTTTTCCCCGGGAACAAAGAAAGAACGTGGTCAATGTTTTTAACAGAGTATATTATGAAAGATAACAGACATTCAACCACTTCGGGCTGCAAAAGAAAAGGCATAGAGACATGTGACACCAAGTTACACCCGTGAGCAATAACACCATCCCCTGAGGACACGGACAATAACCCGTATACTCCCCAATCTTACTCACGCCAGGCTCCCAATGCCTGACGCACCTCTGGGCGACACAACACACCCCCTTTTCTTACCTCAAACCCGCCGTATACTCACAAAAGACAATCTCTCACGTGTGACACGGCGCCCATGCCCGCGTCCGTTCTCCGGAAACACCGCCAGCCAAGTTCCTTCCCAAGGGGGCCCGCTGGGAGCAGCGTCTCGCGCCAAGACGTGCCACATGTCTCTCCCCGCCACTACTCAAACTACACATACTTAACCATACAGATCTTTCCTCTCCCCCCAATACATCTAATTCACCCCCAATTATACACTACACTCCCTTACA
>CM035220.1:5352570-5362570 GCA_020233015.1 Callinectes sapidus | reverse complement strand
CCTGCGTCCACGCCTGTAGTCTGTCCAGCAGCTTGTGTTGCAGGGCCATGTGGTCCGACACCCTGTTGTTGACGGTAATGCCGACGGTGCAGTCGTTCACGTATTTCCATCGATGTGGGGTGTCAGTTAAGGAGTTGTTTATCATCATCTGGAAACACAGTGAACCCATCTTGGTCCCCTGGGGCACCCTGGAGGTCAGCTGGGGAAGCGAGGAGACAGAGCCCCTGATAACGGACGGCTTGCTGGGGTCCAGTGAGGAAATCAGCCAGCCACGCTATCAGGTCAGGGTAAAGTCCCAGATCAATGTCCTTGTTAATAACAAAAGTGTGATCTACAAGGTCAAATGCTTTTCTGAAATCATAAAAAGCGAGAGCAAGAGAGGTGTCACGATTGTCCAGGTGGCTGTGTATGAATTCAAGAAAATTAACTGGTAGGTAGATGGAGGTAAAAGTAACCTTGATATTTCCAAATTGTTGTACATCAATGTGTTCAATGATTTTGGAGTAAGACCAATGAAATACAAAATCTTCACAAATAGGGCTGGGGATGGGAGTGAGAGCGACGGGCCTGAGATCAATGAATGACTGAAGGTCTGTTATTTTGGGAGTGGCGTGAGATATGAAATTTTCCAGTCACCAGGAACTGGTGAATTGCCATGAAAAGTTAATATATATCTTGCTTTTTTCCTTCATTTTCATTCAAAACATGGAAATAAAAAGAAAAAACACTGAAAAATCCTTTTTCTTAAAGAAATATATATTTTTTTCATTGAAATAGCTTGTATTACATTTTATGTAACATGAACAAGGGCTTTTCTTATAATTGTTGTTAAAACCAATAAAAAGGTTTAAATAGGGTAGTTTATGTAACTTTAAAGAGAAAAATAATACGCTATGTATTGTTCATGTTGTTAATTAAAACATGGAAATTCAAAGAAAATTACTGAAAAACTCACTTTTGGAGGTAAAAACATACTTTTATTTCCAAGGGAAGATTGATTTGTCTAAAAAATATTGTAAAACCCTTAAAAACGTTGAAAAATAGACAATTCAAATCGCAAATTTTATACTTGTAAAAGGGGGTTTTATGTAAAATGCCGTTAATACTCTTAAAAACTGAAAAAAAAAGTAATTTATGAGATTTTAGATAGAAAAAGTATATTGTAACATGTAAAAGTTGTTTTCTATAAAATGTGTTTAAACTTCCAAAACTGTTAAAAATGGATACTTTGTATAGTTTCAGAGAAAGAAAATGTATATAGTGTTTATTTTCTTGTTTTTAATCAAAACATTGAAATCAACAGAAAATTATTAAAAAAGTGGTTTTGGGTGTAAAATCATATTTTTTTTCGTAAAAGAGATAGTTTTCCTTTAAATGTAGTAAATCTCCGAAAAACATTGAAAAAAGGGTCATTTATGCGGTTTTAGAGAAAAAAATATATATATTGTCCTAAGATAAGGATAAAAGCATAAAAATAGGTAATTTGTTCATTTTTAGAGAAAAAAGGATTGTCGAGAAAAAGAATGTATTTTTTGTTTTTTTTTCACCAAAAAATGAAAATATGAAGAAAAAAAAACTTGAAAAATACACTTTTTAGGCAGAGTTTTCTTCTTTAATCAAATTGCATATATTATACTTGTAAAACATTTTTTTTTTAAATGCCGTTAATACTCTTAAAAACGTTGAAAAAGACGTCATTTATGATTTTTTTTTTAGAAGAAAAAATATATTGTGGCAATATTCAGTGTTTTTTGTTTATTTTTTTTTATAAAAACAATAAAATAAGCAGAAAATCATCGAAAAATTAACTTTTTCGGTAAAAAGAAACTTTTTTTCGTGAAATGTCATGTATTCCTTTTTTCTAAACTAAAATAAAGATGGTATTTCTTAGATAAGATGTTAATTCTCCAAGAAACGCAGTAATCGGGATAATTTATGCAATTTTGAGAGAAAAAATGAATTGCCATGAAAAGTTAATATATTTCTTGCTTTTTCCTTCATTTTCACTCAAAACATGGAAATGAAAAGAAATAACACTGAGAAAAATCCTTTTACTTAAAGAAATATATATTTTTTCTTTGAAATGGCTTGTATTACATTTTATGTAACATGAAAAAGGTATTTTTCTTCAAAATGTTGTTAAAACCAATGAAAAAATTTAAATAGGGTAGCTTATGTAACTTTAAAGAGAAAAACAATACGCTATAGCGTATTGTTCATGTTTTTATTTAAAACATATAAATTAAAATAAAATTACTGAAAAACTCACTTTTAAAGGTAAAAACATACTTTATTTTCTAGGGGAAGATGGATTTGTCATAAAATTATTTTAAACCCTTAAAAATGCTGAAAAATGTATAATTCTAATCGCATATGTTATACTTGTAAAAGGGGGTTTTATGTAAAATGTCGTTAATACTTTTAAAGACTGAAAAAAACGTAATTTATCAAATTTTAGATAGAAAAAGAATATTGTAACATGAAAAATATGTTTGCTACAAAATGTGTTTAAACATCCAAAAAGGTTAAAAATGGATACTTTGTACAGTTTCAGAGAAAGAAAATGTATATAGTGTTTATTTTCTTGTTTTTAATCAAAACATTGAAATCAATAGAAAATTATTAAAAAAGTGACTTTTGGTGTAAAATCATATTTTTTTCGTAAAAGAGATGGTTTTCCTTTAAAAGTAGTAAATCTCCGAAAAACATTGAAAAAAGGGTCATTTATGCGGTTTTAGAGAAAATAAATATATTGTCGTAAAATAAGGATAAAAGCATAAAAATAGGTAATTTGTGCAATTTTAGAGAAAAAAAGTATTCTTGAGAAAAAAAATGTATATTTTTGGTTTTCTTCCACCACCAAATGAAAATATGAAAAAAACTTGAAAAAGTCACTTTTTAGGCAGAAATTTCTTCTTTATCCAAATTGCATATATAATACTTGTAAAAAAGGGTTTTGTTTAAAATGCCGTTAATTCTCTTAAAAACGTTGAAAAACACGTCATTTATGATTTAAAAAAAAAAAGTATATTGTGCCAATATTCAATGTTTTTTGTTTATTTTTTGATGAAAACAATGAAATAAGTAGAAAATCATCGAAAAATTCACTTTTTCGGTAAAAAGAAAGTTTTTTCGTGAAGTGGCATATATTCCTTTTTTCTGAACTAAAATAAAGATAGTCTTTTTTAGATAAGATGATAATTCTCCAAGAAACGCTGGAAACGGGATAATTTATGCAATTTTTGAGAGAAAAAAATGAATTGCCATGAAAAGTTAATATATTTCTTGTTTTTTCTTTCATTTTTACTCAAAACATGGAAATGAAAAACACTGAAAAATCCATTTTCTTAAAGAAATATATATTTTTTCATTGAAATGGCTTGTTTTACATTTTATGTAACATGAAAAAGGTATTTTCTTCAAAATGTTGTTGAAACCAATAAAAAGGTTTAAATAGGGTAGTTTATGTAACTTTAAAGAGAAAAACAATACGCTAATAGCGTACTGTTCATGTTTATAATTAAAACATGGAAATTCAAAGAAAAGTACTGAAAAACTCACTTTTGGAAGTAAGAACATATTTTACTTTCTAAGGGAAGATGGATTTGTCATAAAATTATTGTAAAACCCTTAAAAATGTTGGAAAATGGATAATGCAAATCGCAAATGTTATACTTGTAAAAGGGGGTTTTATGTAAAATGCCGTTAATACTCTTAAAAACTGAAAAAAACGTAATTTATGACATTTTAGATAGAAAAGTATATTGTAACATGAAAAAGATGTTTTCTACAAACTGTGTTTAAACGTCCAAAAAGGTTAAAAATGGTTAAAAATGGATACTTGTTACAGTTTCAGAGAAAGAAAATGTATATAGTGTTTATTTTCTTGCAAATTTTTAATCAAAACATTGAATTCAATAGAAAATTATTAAAAAAGTGACTTTTGGTGTAAAGTCTTTTTTTTTCGAAAAAGAGATAGTTTTCCTTTAGAAGTAGTAAATCTCCGAAAAACATTGAAAAAAGGGTCATTTATGCGGTTTTAGAGAAAAAAATATGTATTGTCGAAAAAAGCATAAAAGCATAAAAATAGGTAATTTGTGCAATTTACAGAAAAAAAGTATTGTCGAGAAAAAGAATGTATTTTTATGGTTTACTTCCACCAACAAAATAAAATATGAAAAAAACCTTGAAAAAGTCACTTTTAAGGCAGAATTTTCTTCTTTATTCAAATTGCATATATCATACGTGTAAAAAGAGATTTTGTTTAAAATGCCGTTAATACTCCTAAAAACGTTGAAAAACACGACATTTATTATTTTTTCCATAGAAAAAAGTATATTGTCGCAATATTTAGTGTTTTTTTATTTTTTTTTTTTTTATGAAAACAATGAAATAAGCAGAAAATCATCGAAAAATTCACTTTTTCGGAGAAAAGAAACTTTTTTCGTGAAATGGCAAATATTCCTTTTTTTCTGAACTAAAATAAAGATAGTCTTCTTTAGATAAGATGTTAATTCTCCAAGAAACGGGGGAAACGGGATAGTTTATGCAATTTTGAGAGGAAAAAATGAATTGCCACGAAAAGTTAATATATTTCTTGCTTTCTACTTCATTTTCACTCAAAACATGGAAATGAAAAGAAATAACACTGAAAATTTTTTTTTCTTAAAGAAATATATATATTTTTTAATTGAAATGGCTTGTATTACATTTTATGGAACAATAAAAAGGTATTTTCTTCAAAATGTTGTTAAAACCAATAAAAAGGTTTAAATAGGATAGTTTATGTAACTTTAAAGAGAAAAAACAATACGCTATGGAGTATTGTTCATGTTTTTAATTAAAACATGGAAATTCAAAGAAAATTACTGAAAAACTCACTTTTGGAGATAAAAACATACTTTATTTTATAAGGGAAGATGGATTAGTCATAAAATTATTGTAAAACCCTTAAAAACGTTGAAAAATGGATAATTCTAATCGCATATGTTATACTTATAAAAGGGGTTTTTATGTAAAATGCCGTTAATACTCTTAAAAACTGGAAAAAAACGTAATTTATGAAATTTTAGATAGAAGAAGTAAATTGTAACAAAAAATATTGTTTTCTACAAAATGTGTTTAAACGTCCAAAAAGGTTAAAAATGGATACTTTGTACAGTTTCAGAGAAAGAAAATGTATACTGTGTTTATTTTCCTGTTTTTTATCAAAACATTGAAATCAATAGAAAATTATTAAAAAAAAAGTGACTTTTGGTGTAAAATCATATATATATATATATATATATATATATATATATATATATATATATATATATATATATATATATATATATATATATATATATTTTTTTTTTTTGCAAAAGAGATGGTTTTCCTATAAAAGTAGTAAATCTCAGAACAACATTAAAGAAAGGGTCATATATGCGGTTTTAGAGAAAAAAAATATATTTTAGTAAAATAAGGATAAAAGCATAAAAATAAGTAATCTGTGGAATTTTAGAGAAAAAAAAAATATTGTCGAGAAAAAGAATGTATTTTTTTGGTATACTTCCATCAACAAATGAAATTATAAAAAAAAAAAACTTGAAAAAGTCACTTTTTAGGCAGAATTTCCTTCTTTATTCAAATTCCATATATTATACGTGTATAAAGGGGTTTTGTTTAAAATGCCGTTAATACTCCTAAAAACGTTGAAAAACACGTCACTTATGATTTTTTTCAGAAAAAAAAGTATATTGTGGCAATATTCAGTGTTTTTTGTTTATTTTTTGATGAACACAATGAAATAAGCAGAAAATCTTCAAAAAATTATCTTTTTCGGTGAAAAGAAACTTTTTTTCGTGAAATGGCATATATTCCTTTTTTCTGAACTAAAATAAAGATAGTCTTTCTTAAATAAGATGTTAATACTCCAAGAAACGCT
The DNA here is from genome assembly GCA_020233015.1 of Callinectes sapidus. Lineage (NCBI taxonomy): Eukaryota > Metazoa > Arthropoda > Malacostraca > Decapoda > Portunidae > Callinectes > Callinectes sapidus. The sequence continues at coordinate 5,356,644 of CM035220.1, read as the reverse complement.
GAAAACGGGATAATTTATGCAATTTTGAGAGAAAAATATGAATTGCCATGAAAAATTAACATATTTCTTGCTTTATCTTTCATTTTCACTCAAAACATAGAAATGAAAAGAAATAACACTGAAAAATGCTTTTTCTTAAAGAAATATATATTTTTTCATTGAAAGGCTTGTATTATATTTTATGAAACATAAAAAAAGGATATTCTTCAAAATGTTGTTAAAACCAATAAAAAGATTTAAATAGGGTAGTTTATGTAACTTTAAAGAGAAAATCAATACCCTATAGCGTATTGTTCATGTTTTTAATTATAACATGGAAATTCAAAGAAAATTACAGAAAAACTCACTTTTGAGAGCACAAAATCATCGAAAAATTCACTTTTTCGATAAAAATAAACTTTTTTTCGTGAAAATGCATATATTCCTTTTTTCTGAACTAAAATAAAAATGGTCTTACTTAGATTAGATGTTAATTCTTCAAGAAACGCTGGAAACGGGATACTTTATGCAATTTTGAGAGAAAAAAATTAATTGACATGAAAAGTAATTATATTTCTTGCTTTTTCCTTCATTTCCACTCAAAACATGGAAATGAAAAGAAATAACAGTGAAAAATGTTTTTTCTTAAAGAAATATGAATTTTTTCATTGAAATGGCTTGTATTACATTTTATGAAACATGAAAAAGAGATTTTCTTTAAAATGTTTTTAAAACCAATAAAAAGGTTTAAATAGGATAGTTTATGTAACTTTAAAGAGAGAAACAATACGCTATAGAGTATTGTTTGTTTTTAATTAAAACATGGAAATTCTAAGAAAATTACTGAAAAACTCGCTTTTGGAGGTAAAAACATACTTTATTTTCTAAGGGAAGATGGATTTGTCAGAAAATTATTATAAAACCCTTAAAAACGTTGAAAAATGGATAACTCAAATCGCATATGTAATATTTGTAAAAGGGGGTCTTATGTAAAATGCGTTAATACTCTTAAAAATTAAAGAAAACGTAATTTTTGAACTTTAAATAGAAAAAGTATATTATAACATGAAAAAGTTGTTTTCTACAAAATGTGTTTAAACGTCCAAAAAGGTTAAAAATGGATACGTAACTTTAAAGAGAGAAACAATACGCTATAGAGTATTGTTTATGTTTTTAATTAAAACCTGGAAATTCTAAGAAAATTACTGAAAAACTCACTTTTGGAGGTAAAAGCATACTTTATTTTCTAAGGAAAGATGGATTTGTCAGAAAATTATTATAAAACCCTTAAAAACGTTGAAAAATGGATAATTCAAATCGCATATGTTATATTTGTAAAAGGGGGTCTTATGTAAAATGCCGTTAATACTCTTAAAAAATTGAAGAAAACGTAATTTATGAACTTTTAGATAGAAAAAGTATATTATAACATGAAAAAGTTGTTTTCTACAAAATGTGTTTAAACGTCCAAAAAGGTAAAAATGGATACTTTGTACAGTTTCAGAGAAATAAAATGTATATAGTGTTTATATTTTTGTTTTTAATCAAAACATTGAAATCAATAGAAAATTATTAAAAAAGTGACTTTTGGTGTAAAATCATATTTTTTTCGTAAAATAGACGGTTTTTCTTTAAAAGTAGTAAATCTCCGAAAAACATTGAAAAAAGGGTCATTCATACGGTTTTAGAGAGAAAAAAAATATTGTTTTAAGATAAGGATAGGAGCATAAAAATAGGTAATTTGTGGAATTTAAGAGAAAAAAAATATTGTCGAGAAAAAGAATGTATTTTTTTTGTTTACTTCCACCAACAAATGAAAATATGAAAAAAACCTTCAAAAAATCACTTTTTAGGCAGAATTTTCTTCTTTATTCAAATTGCATATATTATACTTGTAACAGGGGTTTTTGTTTAAATAGGGTTATTTATGTAACTTTAAAAAGAAAAATATATATACTGCATTGGTGTTGTTTTTAATTGAAACATGAAAATTAAAAGAAAATTACTGAAAAATTCACTTTTGGTTGAAATGAATTGCAATAAAACGTTAATATATTTCTTGCTTTTTCCTTAATTTTTAATTAAAATATGGAAATGTAAAGAAAAAATACTGAGAAATCCTTTTTCTCAAAAGAAATATATATATTTTTTTTAAATGGCTTGTATTACATTTTATATAACATGAAAAAAAGTATTTTCTTCAAAATGTCGTTAAAACCAATAGAAAGGTTTAAATAGTGTAGTTTATGTAACTTTAAAGAGATAAAAATATATTGTGTGTTGGTCTTGTTTTTAATCAAAACATGAAAATTAAAAGAAAATTACTGATAAACTCACTTTTGGATGTAAAAATATACTTTTTTCTAAATCTCTGAAAAAATATTGAAAAAAAAGGTCATTTATGCAGTTTTAGAGAAAAAAAAAATTATCGTAAAATAAGGATAAAAACGTATAAATTGGTAGTTTGTGCAATTTTAGAAAAAAGAAATATTGTCGCAAAAAAGAAAGTATTTTTTGGTTTTCTTCCACCAACAAATGAAAATATGATAAAAAAACATTGAAAAGTCACTTTTTAGGCAGAAATTTTGTCTCTATACAAATTGCATATATTATACTTGTAAAATGGGGTTTTGTGTAAAATGCCGTTAATACTGCTAAAAACGTTGAAAAACACGTCATTTATGAAATTTTTGAGAAAAAAAGTTTATTGTCGCAATATTCATTGGTTTTTGTTTATTTTTTATGAAAACAATGAAATAAGCAGAAAATAATCGAAAAATTCTCTTTTTCGGTGAAAATGAACTTTTTTCCTGAAATGGCATATCATTCCTTTCTTCTTATCTAAAAAAAGATGGTCTTTCTTAGATAAGATGTTAATTATCCTAAAAACGCTGAAAAGTTGATATTTTATGCATTTTTGAAAGAAAGAAAAAGAATTGCTATAAAAAGTTAATATATTTTTTGCTTTTTCCTTCATTTTCAAACAAAACATGGAAATGTAAAGAAAAAACACTGAAAAATAAATTTTCTAAGAGAAATGTATATTTTTTTCATTGAAATGGCTTGTATTACATTTTATGTAACATGAAGAAATGATTTTCTTCAAAATGTTGTTAAAACCAATAAAAAATTTAAATAGGGTAGTTTATGTAACTTTAAAAAGACAAAAATATATAGTGTATTGGTCTTGTTTTTAATTAAAACATGAAAATTAAAAGATATTGCTAAAAATCTCACTTTTGGCTGTAAAAACATACTTTTTTTCTAAATTTCTCAAAAAAATTTAAAAAAGGGTCATTTATGCAGCTTTAGAGAAAAAAATATATTCTCGTAAAATAAGGATAAAAACATAAAAATGGGTAGTTTGTGCAATTTTAGAGAAAAAAAATATTTTCGCAAAAAAGAATGTATTTTTTGGTTTTCTTCCACCAACAAATGAAAATAAGATAAAAACATTGAAAAATTCTATTTTTAGGCAGACATTTTGTCTTTATACAAATTGCATATATTATACTTGTAAAATGGGGTTTTCTGTAAATTGCCATTAATACTCCTAAAAACGTTGAAAAACACGTCATTTATATATTTTTTTTAGAAAAAAAGTATATTGTCGCAATATTCATTGTTTTTTGTTTATTTTTTTATGAAAACAATGAAATAAGCATAAAATCATCGAAAAATCGACTTTTCCGATGAAAAGGAACTTTTTACGTAAAATGGCATATAAAATCAATTTTCTAAAAGAAATATATATATATATTTTTTTTTCATTGAAATGGCTTGTATTACATTTTATATAACATGGAAAAGGGATTTTCATCAAAATGTTAAAAGCAATAAAAAGGTTTAAATAGGGTAGATTATGTAACTTTAAAGAGATAAAAATATATAGTGTATTGGTCTTGATTTTAATTAAAACATGAAAATTAAAAGAATATTACTGAAAAATCAATTTTGGATGTAAAAACATGCTTTTTCTCTAAATCTCTGAAAAACTTAAAAAAAGCGTCATTTATACAGTTTTAGAGAAAAAAATATATTTTCGCAAAATAAGGATAAAAACATAAAAATAGGTAGATTGTGCAATTTTAGAGA
>CM035220.1:5257358-5278975 GCA_020233015.1 Callinectes sapidus | reverse complement strand
ACAACACTAAGTTTGCTTTGCCCCCATCAGAAACTTTAGAAAGATCAGAAGTTAGGCGTACTGAGGCTTTCCTGCGTGAGCTGTGTACTTCCTGAAGGGTTGGTAGTCTATGGAAAGACGTGGAAAAGTGCAAGGTGGTATCATCAGCATAGGAGTGGATAGGGCAAGAAGTTTGGTTTAGAAGATCATTGATGAATAATAGGAAGAGAGTGGGTGATAGGACAGACCCTTGAGGAACACCACTGTTGATAGATTTAGGGGAAGAACAGTGACCGTCTACCACAGCAAAAATAGAACGCTCAGAAAGGAAACTTGAGATGAAGGTGCAGAGAGAAGGATAGAAGCCAAAGGAGGATAGTTTGGAAATTAAAGCTTTGTGCCAGACTCTATCAAAAGCTTTTGATATGTCTAGGGCTACAGCAAAAGTTTCACCAAAATCTCTAAAAGAGGATGACCAAGACTCAGTAAGGAAAGCCAGAAGATCACCAGTAGAGCGGCCTTGGCGGAAGCCATACTGGCGGTCAGATAGAAGATTGTGAAGTGATAGGTGTTTAAGAATCTTCTTGTTGAGAATAGATTCAAAAACTTTAGATAAGCAGGAGATTAAAGCAATAGGGCGGTAGTTTGAAGGATTAGAACGGTCACCCTTTTTAGGAACAGGCTGAATGTAGGCAAACTTCCAGCAAGAAGGAAAGGTAGATGTAGATAGACCGAGTTGAAAGAGTTTGACTAGGCAAGGTGCAAGCACGGAGGCACAGTTTCGGAGAACAATAGGAGGGACCCCATCAGGGCCATAAGCCTTCCGAGGGTTTAGGCCAGCAAGGGCATGGAAAACATCATTACGAAGGATTTTAATAGGTAGCATGAAGTAGTCAGAGGGGGGAGGAGAAGGAGCAAACAAGCCCGGAATCGTCCAAGGTAGAGTTATTAGCAAAGGTTTGAGCGAAGAGTTCAGCTTTAGAGATAGATGAGATGGCATTGGTGCCATCCGGTTGAACTAAAGGAGGGAAAGATGAAGAAGTAAAGTTGTTAGAGATGTTTTTGGCTAGATGCCAGAAGTCTCGAGGTGAGTTATATCTGGAAAGATTTTGACACTTTCTGTGAATGAAGGAGTTTTTGGCAAGTTGAAGAACAGACTTGGCATGATTTCGGGCAGAAATATAAAGCGCGTGAGACTCAGGTGATGGAAGGCTCAAGTACCTTTTGTGGGCCACCTCTCTATCATGGATAGCACGAGAGCAAGCTGTGTTAAACCAGGGTTTGGAAGGTTTAGGTCGAGAAAAAGAATGAGGAATGTACGCCTCCATGCCAGACACTATCACCTCTGTTATGCGCTCAGCACACAGAGACGGGTCTCTGTCACGGAAGCAGTAATCATTCCAAGGAAAATCAGCATAATACCTCCTCAGGTCTCCCCAACTAGCAGAGGCAAAATGCCAAAGGCACCTCCGCTTTGGAGGATCCTGAGGAGGAATTGGAGAGATAGGACAAGATACAGATATGAGATTGTGATCGGAGGAACCCAACGGAGAAGAAAGTGTGACAGCATAAGCAGAAGGATTAGAGGTTAGGAAAAGGTCAAGAATGTTGGACGTATCTCCAAGACGATCAGGAATACGAGTAGGGTGTTGCACCAGTTGCTCTAGGTCATGTAGGATGGCAAAGTTATAGGCAAGTTCACCAGGATGGTCAGTGAAAGGAGAGGAAAGCCAAAGCTGGTGGTGAACATTGAAGTCTCCGAGAATGGAGATCTCCGCAAAAGGAAAGAGAGTCAGAATGTGCTCCACTTTGGAAGTTAGGTAGTCAAAGAATTTTCTATAGTCAGAGGAGTTAGGTGAGAGATATACAGCACAGAAAAATTTAGTTAGAGAGTGACTTTGAAGTCGAAGCCAGATGGTAGAAAACTCAGAAGATTCAAGAGCGTGGGCACGAGAGCAAGTTATGTCGTTGCGGACATAGACGCAACATCCAGCTTTGGAACGAAAATGAGAATAGAGAAAGTAGGAGGGAACAGAAAAGGGGTTACTGTCAGTTGCCTCAGACACCTGTGTTTCAGTGAGGAAAAGAAGATGAGGTTTAGTGGAGGAGAGGTGGTGTTCTACAGATTGAAAATTAGATCGAAGACCGCGAATGTTGCAAAAGTTGATGGAGAAAAATGTGAGGGGGGTGTCAAGACACTTAGGGTCGATACCAGGAGAGCAGTCCGACCTGGGGACATTTATGGTCCCCTCCCCAGAGGGGGACTCCGAGGCTGGTGTAGGAGTCGCCATATTTAATAGTAATTTTGAGTGAAGGAAGTGTGTGTAATTCGGTGCATGTAGTTTTGTGTGGAGGAAGAGGTTGTCTGTAGAGGGCAGGCTTGTGACTACCCCTTGTGTTATGAGACACAAAGGGAAACGTTCAGTGAGGTCACAACTGGTTTTGATGATAAGTTCACAGCACCCCCCGTTCCAGTGCTTTAGACCCCACTGGGAGTAATTATCGTTTCGGCAGGTGTCTACTGCCTCCTCCAGATATATTAGTATAATATTAGCAATTTGAATAAAGACAAAATTTCTGCCTCAAAAGTTATTTTTTCAATGTTTTTATTTTATTTTCATTTGTTGGTGGCAGAAAACAAAAAAATACATTATTTTTTGCGACAATATTTCTTTTCTCTAAAACTGCACAAACTACCCATTTTTATGTTTTTATCCTGATTTTACGATGATATATTTTTTTCTCTAAAACTGCATAAATGACCCTTTTTTCAATGTTTTTCAGATTTAAAAAAAAAAGTATGTTTTTACATCCAAAAGTGAGTTTTCAATATTTTTTTTTTAATTTTCGTGTTTTAATTAAAAAACAAGACTAATACACTATATATTTTTTTCTCTTTGAAGTTTCATAAACTATTCTATTAAACCTTTTTATTGGTTTTAACCACATTTTGAAAAAAAATTCCCTTTTTTATGTTACATATAATGTAATACAAGCCATTTCAATGAAAAAAATATATATATTTTTTAGAAAAAGGATTTTTCACTGTTTTTTTTTTCTTTACATTTCCATGTTTTGATAGAAAATGAAGGAAAAATAAAGAAATATAATAACTTTTTATTGCAATTCTTTTTTTTTTTCTCAAAATTGCATAAATGATCCCTTTTCAGCTTTTTAGGAGAATTAACATCTCATCTAAGAAAGCTTATCTTTTTTAGTTAAGAAGAAAGGAATATATACCATTTAACGAAAAAAGTTCCTTTTTACTGCAAAAGTAGATTTTTCGATGATTTTCTGCTTATTTCATTGTTTTCACAAAAAGTAAACAAAAAACAATGAATATTGCGACAATATACTTTTTTTTATCAAAAATTTCGTAAATGACGTGTTTTTCAACGTTTTTAAGAATAGTAACGGATTTTACATAAAAATATTAAATAAAATTTTACATAAAAATATTAAATAAAGAATATTAACGGATTTTACATAAAATGTAACACAAACAATTTCAATAAAAAAATATATATATATATATTTTTTTTTGAGAAAAAAGTATATTGTCGCAATATTCATTGTTTTTTGTTTATTGTTTTACGAAAACAAAGAAATTAGCAGAAAATCATTAAAAAATCTACTTTTTCGGTGAAAAGGAACTTTTTTCGTGAAATGACATTATATTACTTTCTTCCTAACTTAAAAAAGATGGTTTTGCATTTTTAGGAGAAATAACATCTCATCTAAGAGATGAGATGTTATTTCTCCTAAAAACGCTGAAAAGGGGATAATTTATGCAATTTTGAGAGAAAAAAAAAATGAATTGCAATAAAAGTTAATATATTTCTTGCTTTTTCCTTAATTTTCAATCAAAACATGGAAATGTAAAGAAAAAAAACAGTAAAGTATATTTTTTCTTAAAGAAATATATATTTTTTTCATTGAAATGGCTTTTATTACATTTTATGTAACATGAAAAAGGGATTTTCTTCAAAATGTTGGTAAAATCGACAAAAAGGTTTAAATAGGTTTGTTTATGTAACTTTAAAGAGAAAAAATATATATAGTGTATTGGTCTTCTTTTTAATTAAAACATGAAAATTAAAAGAAAAATACTATAAAATTCACTTTTAGATGTTAAAACATGCTTTTTTTCTAAATCTCTAAAAAAAACATTGAAAAAAGGGTCATTTATGCAGTTTTAGAGAAAAAAAATATTATCGTAAACTAAGGATAAAAACATAAAAATGGGTAGTTTGTGCAATTTTAGAGAAAAAAAATATTGTCGCAAAAAAAAAAAACATTTTTTGGGTTTTCTTCCACCAACAAATGAAAATAAGATAAAAACATTGAAAAAGTCACTTTTTAGGCAGAAATTTTGACTTTATACAAATTGCATATCAGATACTTGTAAAACGAGTTTTTGTGTAAAATACCGTTAATATTTCTAAAAACGTTGAAAAACACATCATATATAAAAAAAAAAAAAAAAAAAGTATATTGTCGCAATATTCATTGTTTTTTGTTTATTTTTTTTATGAAAACAATAAAATAGGCAGACAATCACCGAAAAAACTACTTTTGAGGTAAAAAGGAATTTTTTACGTGTAATGGCATATATTCCTTTCTTCTTAACTAAAAAAAAAGATTGGCTTTCTTAGATAAGATGTTAATTCTCCTAAAAACGCTGTAAAAGAAGATAATTTATGCAATTTTGAGAGATAAAAAATTAATTGCAATAAAAATGTAATATATTTCTTGCTTTATCCTTCATTTTCAATCAGAACATGGAAATGTAAAGATAAAACACTGAAAAATCCTTTTTCTAAAAGAAATATATATTATAACATGAAAAAGTTATTTTCTACAAAATGTGTTTAAACGTCCAAAAAGGTTAAAAATGGTTACTTTGTACAGTTTAAGAGAAAGAAAATGTATATAGTGTTTATTTTCTTGTTTTTAATCAAAACATTGAAATCAATACAAAATTATTAAAAAGTTGCTTTTGGAGTAAAAACTTTTTTTTCGTAAAAGAGATGGTTTTCCTTTAAAAGTAGTAAATCTCCGGAAACATTGAAAAACTGGTCATTTATGCGGTTTTAGAGAAAAAAAATATTTCGTCGTAAAATAAGGATAAAAGCATAAAGACAAGTAGTGTGTGGAACTTTAGAGAAAAAAAAGTATTGTCGAGAAAAAGAATGTCTTTTTTCGGTTTTCTTCCACCAACAAATAAAAATATGAAAAAAACCTTGAAAAAGACACTTTTTAGGCAGATTTTTCTTCTTTATTCAAATTGCATATATTATACTTGTAAAAAGGGGTTTTTGTTTAAAATGCCGTTAATACTCCTAAAAACGTTGAAAAACAAGTCATTTTTTATTTTTTTCAGAAAAAAATTATATTGTGGCAATATTCAGTGTTTTTGTTTATTTTTTTATGAAAAGAAAGAAATAAGCAGAAAATCATCGAAAAATTTACTCTTTAGGTGGAAAAAAACTTTTTTTCGTGAAATGTCATATACTCCTTTTTTCTGAACTAAAATAAAGATGGTCTTTCATAGATAAAATATTAGTTCTTCAAGAAACGCTGGAAACTGGATAATTTATGCAATTTTGAGAGAAAAAAATGAATTGCCATGAAAATTTAATATATTTCTTGCTTTCTCCGTCATTTTCACTCAAAACATGGAAATGAAAATAAATAACACTAAAAAATCCTTTTTCTTAAAGAAATATATACTTTTCATTGAAATAGCTTGTATTACGTTTAATGTAACATGAAAAAGGGATTTTCTTCAAAATGTTTTTAAAACCAATAAAAAGGTTTAAATAGGGTAGTTTATGTAACTTTAAAGAGAAAAATAATATGATATAGGGTATTGTTCATGTTTTTAATTAAAACATGGAAATTCAAAAGAAATCTACTGAAAAACTCATTTTTTGAGGTAAAAATATTCTTTATTTTCTAAGGGAAGATGACTTTGTCATAAAAATATTGTAAAACCCATAAAAACGTTGAAAATGGATAATTCAAATCGCATATGTAATACTTGTAAAAAGAGGGTTTTATGTAAAAAAACGTTAATATTCTTAAAAATTGAAGAAAACGTAATTTATGAAATTTTAGATGGAAAAAGTATATTGTAACATGAAAAAGTTGTTTTCTACAAAATGTGTTTAAACGTCCAAAAAGGTTAAAAATGGATACTTTGTACAGTTTCAGAGAAAGAAAATGTATATAGTGTTTATTTTCTTGTTTTTTTATCAAAACATTGAAATTAATAAAAAAATATTTAAAAAGTGACTTTTTGTGTAAAATCATATTTTTTTTTCGTAAAAGAGATGGTTTTCCTTTAAAAGTAGTAAATCTCCGAAAAACATTGAACAAAGGGTCATTTATGCGGTTATAGAGAAGATAAAATATATTGGTGTTAAATAAGGATAGCAGCATAAAAATTGGTAATTTGTGCAATTTAAGAGAAAAAAAAATATGAAAAAAACCTTGAAAAGTCACTTTTTAGGCTGAATTTTCTTCTTAATCCAATTGCATATATTATACTTGTAAAAGGGGTTTTGTTTTAAATGCCGTTAATACTCCTAAAAACGTTGAAAAACACGTCATTTATGATTTTTTTTTTTTTCAGAAAAAAAGTATATTGTGGCAATATTCAGTATTTTTTTTTATGAAAACAATGAAATAAGCAGAAAATCATCGAAAAATTCACTTTTTCGGTGAAAAAAAACTTTTTTCATGAAATGGCATATATTCTTTTTTTCTTTAACTAAAATAAAGATGGTCTCTCTTAGATAACATGTTAATTCTCCAAGAAACGCTGGAAACGGGATAATTTATGCAATTTTGAGAGAAAAAAATGAATTGGAATGAAAATTTAATATATTTCTTGCTTTTTCCTTCATTTTCACTCAAAACATTGAAATGAAAAGAAATAACACTGAAAAATCCTTTTCTTTAAAGAAATATATATTTTTTCATTGAAATTACTTGTATTATATTTTATGTAACATGAAAAAGGGATTTCCTTCAAAATGTTTTTAAAACCAATAAAAAGATTTAAATAGGGTAGTTTATGTAACTTTAAAGAGAAAAACAATACGCTATAGGGTATTGTTCATGTTTTTAATTAAAACATGAAAATTCAAAGAAAATTACTGAAAAACTCACTTTTGGAGGTAAAACCATACTTTATTTTCTAAGGAAAGATGGGTTTGTCATAAAAATATTATAAAACCCTTAAAAACGTTGAAAAATGGATAATTGAAATCGCATATGTTATACTTGTTAAACAGGGTTTTATGTAAAATGCCTTTAAAACTCTTAAAAATTGAATAAAACGTAATTTATGAAATTTTAGATAGAAAAAGTATATTGTAACATGAAAAAGTTTTCTAAAAAATTTGTTTAAACGTCCGAAAAGGTTAAAAATGGATACTTTGTAGAGTTTCAGAGAAAGAAAATGTATAGAGTGTTTATTTGCTTGTTTTTAATCAAAACATTGAAATCAATAGAAAAATATTAAAAAGTAACTTTTTGTGTAAAATCATACTTTTTTTCGTAAAAGAAATGGTTTTCCTTTAAAAAGAGTAAATCTCCGGAAAACATTAAAAAAAAGTCATTTAGAGAAAATACAATATATTGTTGTACAATAAGGATAGCAGCATGGAAATAAGTAATTTGTACAATTTAAGAGAAAAAAATATTGTCGAGAAAAAGAATGTATTTTTTTTATTTACTTCCGCCAACAAATGAAAATATGAAAAAAACTTGAAAAAGTCTCTTTTTAGGCAGATTTTTCTTCCTTATCTAAATTGCATATATTATACTTGTAAAAGAGGGTTTTGTTTAAAATGCCGTTAATACTCCTAAAAACGTTGAAAAACACATCATTTATGATTTTTTTTTTTCAGAAAAAAAGTATATTGTTGCAATATTCAGTGTTTTTTGTTTATTTTTTATGAAAACAATGAAATAAGCAGAAAATCATCGAAAAATTCCCTTTTTCGGTGAAAAAAAACTTTTTTTCGTGAAATGACATATATTCCTTTTTTCTTTAACTAAAATAAAGATGGTCTTTCTTAGATAAGATGTTAATTCTCCAAAAAAACGCAGAAAACGGGATAATTTATGCAATTTTGAGAGGAAAAAATTAATTCCCATGAAACGTTAATATATTTTTTGCTTTTTCCTTTATTTTCACTCAAAACATGGAAATGAAAAGAAAAAGCACTGCAAAATCCTTTTTTTTTAAAGAAATATACATTTTTTCATTAAAATGGCTTGTATTACATTTTATGTAACATGGAGAAGGGATTGTCTTCTAAATGTTGTTATAACCAATGAAAAGGTTTAAAGAGGGTAGTTTATGTAACTTTAAAGAGAAAAACAATACGCTATAGCTTATTGTTCAAGTTTTTAATTAAAACATGGAAATTCAAAGAAAATTACTGAAAAACTCACTTTTGGAGGTAAAAACATACTTTTTTTCTAAGGGAAGATGGATTTGTCATAAAAAATATTGTAAACCCCTTAAAAACGTTGAAAAATGAATAATTTAAATCGCATATGTTATACTTGAAATAGGGGGTTTTATGTAAAATGCAGTTAATACTTTAAGTCTTAAAGACTGAAAAAAACGTAATTAATGAAATTTCAGATAGAAAAAGTATATTATAACATTAAAAAGTTATTTTGTACAAAATGTGTTTAAACGTCGAAAAAGGTTAAAAATCGATACTTTGCATAGTTTCAGAGAAAGAAATTTTATATAGTGTTTATTTTCTTGTTTTTAATCAAAGCATTTAAATCAATAGAAAATTATTAAAAAGTGACTTTTGGTGTAAAATCATATTCTTTTTCGTATAAGAGATGGTTTTCCTTTAAAAATAGTAAATCTCAGAAAAACATTGGAAAAAAGGGTCATTTATGCGGTTTTAGAGAAAAAAATATATATATTGTCGTAAAATAAGTATAAAAGCATAAAAATAGGTCATTTGTGCAATTTTAGAGAAATAAATTATTGTCGAGAAAAAGAATGAATTTTTTTGGCTGTCTTCCACCAACAAATGAAAATATGAGAAAAAATCTTGAAAAAGTCACTTTTTGGCAAAATTTTCTTCTTTATTCATATTACATATATTATACTTTTAAAAGGGGATTTTGTTTAAATTCCCGTTAATACTCCTAAAAACGTTGAAAAACATGTCATTTATGATTTTTTTCAGAAAAAAAGTATATTGTGGCAATATTCAGTGTTTTTTTGTTTATTTTTTTATGAAAACAATGAAATAAGCAGAAAATCATGGAAAGATTCACTTTTTCGGTGAAAAGAAACGTTTTTTCGTGAAATGGCATATATTCCTTTTTTCTGAACTAAAATAAAGATGGTTTTTCTTAGATAAGATGTTAATTCTCTAAGAAACGCTGGAAACGGGATAGTTTAAGCAATTTAGAGAGAAAAAAATGAATTGCCATGAAAATTTAATATATTTCTTGCTTTTTCCTTCATTTTCACTCAAAACATGGAAATGAAAAGAAAAAAACACTGAAAAATGTTTTTTTCTTAAAGAATTATATTTTTTGTCATTGAAATGGCTTGTATTATATTTCATATAACATGAAAAAGAGATTTTCTTCAAAATGTTGTTAAAACCAATAAAAAGGTTTAAATAGGGTAGTTTATGTAACTTTAAAGAGAAAAACAATACGCTATAGCGTATTGTTCATATTTTTAATTAAAACATGGATATTCAAAGAAAATTACAGAAAAACTTACTTTTGGAGGTAAAAACATACTTTTTTTCTAAGGGAAGACGGATTTGTCATAAAATTATTGTAAATCTCTTTAAAACGTTGAAAAATGGATAATTCAAACCGCATATGTTATACTTGTAAAAGTGGGTTTTATGTAAAATGCCGTTAATACTCTTAAAAACTGGAAAAAAAAACGTATTTTATAATATTTTAGATAGAAAAAGTGTATTGTAACATGAAAAAGTTGTTTCCTACAAAATGTGTTTAAACGTCCAAAAAGGTTAAAAATGGATACTTTGTACAGTTTAAGAGAAAGAAAATGTATATAGTGTTTATTTTCTTGTTTTTAATCAAAACATTGAAATCAATAGAAAATTATTAAAAAAGTTACTTTCTTGGTAAAAACATTTTTTTTTTTTTTTTTTTCGTAAAAGAGATGATATTCCTTTATAAGTAGTAAATCTCCGAAACACATTAAAATAAGGGTCATTTATGCGGTTTTAGAGAAAAAAAAATATATTGTCGTAAAATAAGGATAAAAGCATAAAAATAGTTAATTTGTGCAATTATAGAGAAAAAAAGTATTGTTGAGAAAAAGAATGTATTTTTTTGGTTTTCTTCATTCAACAAATGAAAATATGAAAAAAACCTTGAAAAAGTCACTTTTTATGCAAAATTTTCTTCTTTATTCAAATTGCATATTTTATACTTGTAAAAGGGGGTTTTGTTTAAAATGCCGTTAATACTCCTAAAAACGTTGAAAACCACGTCATTTATGATTTTTTTTTTCAGAAAAAAAGTATATTGTGGCAATATTCAGTGTTTTTTGTTTATTTTTTGATGAAAACAATGAAATAAGCAGAAAATCATCGAAAAATTAACTCTTTCTGTAAAAAGAAACTTTTTTCGTGAAATGGCATATATTCCTTTTTTCTTTAACTAAAATAAAGATGGTCTTTCTTAGATAAGATGTTAATTCTCCAAGAAACGTTGGAAACGGGATAATTTATGCAATTTTGAGAGAAAAAAATGAATTGCCATGAAAAGTTAATATATTTCTTGCTTTTTCCTTCATTTTCACTCGTAAAAGAGATTATTTTCTTTTAAAAGTAATAAATCTCCGAAAAACATTAAAAAAAGGGTCGTTCATACATTTTTAGAGAAAAAAATATATTGTCGTAAAATATGGATAAAAGCATAAAAATAGGTAATTTGTGCAATTTTAGAGAAGAAAAGTATTGTCGAGAAAAAAAATGTATTATTTTTTTTGGTTTTCTTCCATCAACAAATGAAAATATGAAAAAAAAAACTTGAAAAAGTCAATTTTTATGCAAAATTTTCATCTTTATTCAAATTGCATATTTTATACATGTAAAAGGGGGTTTTGTTTAAAATGCCGTTAATACTCCTGATTTATGATTTTTTTTTTTTTTCAGAAAAAAAGTATAATATGGCAATATTCAGTGTTTTTTTTTTTTTTTTTTTTTTAATAAAAACAATGAAATAAGCAGAAGGTTTAAAAAAAATCACTTTTTCGGTGACAAGAAACTTTTTTCGTGAAATGGCATATATTCCTTTTTTCTTTAACTAAAATAAAGATGGTCTTTCTTAGATAACATGTTATTTCTCCAAGAAACGCTGGAAACGGGATAATTTATGCAATTTTGAGAGAAAAAAACGAATTGGAATGAAAAGTTAATAT
The DNA here is from genome assembly GCA_020233015.1 of Callinectes sapidus. Lineage (NCBI taxonomy): Eukaryota > Metazoa > Arthropoda > Malacostraca > Decapoda > Portunidae > Callinectes > Callinectes sapidus. The sequence goes on along the minus strand of CM035220.1, from coordinate 5,267,532 downwards.
ACTTCTTGATTTTTCCTTCATTTTCACTCAAAACATGGAAATGAAAAGCAAAAACACTGAAAAATGCTTTTTCTTAAAGAAATATATATTTTTTCATTGAAATTGCTTTTATTACATTTTATGTAACATGAAAAAGAGATTTTCTTCAAAATGTTGTTAAAACCAGTAAAAAGGTTTAAATAGGGTCGTTTATGTAACTTTAAAGAGAAAAACAATACGCTATAGCGTGTTATATAGCATGTTTTTAATCAAAACATGGATATTCAAAAAGAATAACTGAAAAACTTACTTTTGGAGGTAAAAACGTACTTTTTTTCTAACGGAAGATGGATTTGTCATAAAATTATTGTAAAACTCTTAAAAACGTTGAAAAATGGATAATTGAAATCGCATATGTTATACTTGTAAAAGGGGGTTTTATGTAAAATGCCATTAGTACTCTTAAAAACTGAAAAAAACGTAATTTATGAAATTTTTTATAGAAAAAGTATATTATAACATGAAAAAGTTGTTTTCGACAAAATGTGTTTAAACGTCCCAAAAAGCTAAAAATGAATACTTTGTACAGTTTAAGAAAAAGAAAATGTGTATAGGGTGTATTTTCTTGTTTTTAATCAAAACATTGAAATCAATAGAAAATTATTTAAAAACTGACTTTTGTGGTAAAAACTTTTTTTTTCGTAAAAGAGGTGGTTTTCCTTTAAAAGTAGTAAATCACTGAAAAACATTGAAAAAAGGGTCATTTATGCGGTTTTAGAGAAAAAAATATGTCGTCGTAAAATAAGGATAAAAGCATAAAAAATAGGTAGTTTGTGCAATTTTAGAAAAAAAAAATGTATTGTCGAGAAAAAGAATGTATTTTTTTGGTTTTCTTCCACCAACAAATGAAAATATGAAAAAAACCTTGAAAAAGACACTTTTTAGGCAGAATTTTACTTTTTCAAGGTTTTTTTTTCATATTTTCATTTGTTAATGGAAGAAAACCAGAAAAATACATTCTTTTTCTCTACAATACTTTTTTTCTCTCATAAAAATATTGTAAAACCCTTGAAACCGTTAAAAATTGGATAATTCAAATCGCATATGTTATACTTGTAAAAACGGGTTTTATGTAAATTGCCGTTAATACTCTTAAAAACCTAAAAAAAACGTAATTTATGTAATTCTAGATAGAAAAACTATATTGTAACATGAAAAAGTTGTTTTCTACAAGATGTGTTTTAACGTCCAAAAACGTTAAAAATGGATACTTTGTACAGTTTCAGAGAAATAAAATGTATATAGTGTTTATTTTCCTTTTTTTAATCAAAACACTGAAATCAATAGAAAATGATAAAAAAGTGACTTTTGGTGTAAAATCTTTTTTTTTCGTAAAAGATAATGTAAAATCTCCGAAAAACATAGACAAAAGGGACATTTATGCAGTTTTGGAGAAAAAAAAAAAATGATCGTAAAACAGGTAATTTGTGCAATTTTAGAAAAAAAAATAATGTTGAGAAAAAGAATGTATTTTTCTGGTTTTATTCCACCAACAAATGAAAATAAGAAAAAAAACATAGAAAAAGTCACTTTTTATGCAGAATATTCTTCTTTATTCAAATTGCATATATTATACTTTCAAAAAAAATGTTTTGTTTAAAATGCCGTTAATAATCCTAAAAACGTTAAAAAACAGGTCATTTATGAATTTTTTCAGAAAAAAAGTATATAGTCACAATATTCAGTGTTTTTTGTTTATTTTTTCACGAAAACAATGAAATAAGGAGAAAATCATCGAAAAATTTTTTGGTGAAAAGAAGTTTTTTTTTCGTGAAATGGCATATACTCCTTTTTTCTGAACTAAAAAAAGATGGTCTTTCTTAGATAAGATGTTAATTCTTTTAAAAACGCTGGAAAAGGGATAATTTATGAAATTTTGATAGAAAAAAATGAATTGCAGTAAAAAGTTAATATATTTCTTGCTTTTTCTTTCATTTTCAATCAAATCATGGAAATGATAAGAAAAAAACACTAAAAGAAACCCCTTTTCTAAAAGAAATATATAGTTTTTAACTTGAAATGGATTGTATTACATTTTTTTAACATGAAAAAGAGATTTTCTTCAAATTGTGTTTAAAACCAATAAAAAAAGTTTAAATAGGGAAGATTATGTACCTTTAAACAGAAAAACAATACTCTATAGCATATTTTTCATGTTTTTTACAGAAATGCATAGAAAATTACGTAAAAACTCACTTTCAGAGGTAAAAACATACTTTTTTTCTAAAAAATGATGGATTTGTCATAAAAATATTGTAAAACCCTAAAAAAATTTGGAAAATGGATAATTCAAATCGCATATGTTATACTTGTTTAAGGGGATTTTATGTAAATTACCATTAATTCTCTTAAAGAGCAAAAAAAAAACGTAATTTGTGAAATTTTAGATTGAAAAAGTATATTGTAACATGAAAAAATTGTTTTCTACAAAATGTGTTTAAACGTCCAAAAAAATTAAAAATGGGTATTTTGTACAGTTTTGGAGAAAGAAAGTGTATATAGTGTTTATTTTCCTGTTTTTAATCATAACATTGAAATCAATAGAAAATGATAAAAAAGCGACTTTATGTGTAAAATCACTTTTTTTCGTAAAAGAAATGATTTTCCTTTAAAAGTTGTAAATATCCGAAAAACATTGAAAAAAGGGTCATTTATACAGTTTTGGAGAAAAAAAATATGTTATCGAAAAATAAGGATAAAAGTTAAAAAATAGGAAATTTGTGCAATTTTAGAGAAAAAAATATTGTCGAGAAAAAGAATGTATTTTTTTGGTTTTCTTCCACCAACAAATGAAAATAAGAAAAAACATTGAGAAAGTCACTTTTTAGGCTGAATTTTTATTTTTATTCAAATTGCATATATTATACTTGCAAAAAGGGGTTTTGTTTAAAATGCCGTTAATACTCTTGAAAACGTTAAAAAACACGTATTTTATTATTTCTTTTCAGAAAAAATGTATATTGTCACAATATTCAGTGTTTTTTGTTTATTTTTCGACGAAAGCAATGAAATAAGCAGAGAATCATCAAAAAATTAGCTTTTTCGGTGAAAATAAAGTTTTTTTTTGTTAAATGGCATATATTTCTTTTTTTCTGATCTAAAAAAAAGATGGTCTATCTTAGATAAGGTGTTAATTATCCTAAAAACGCTGGAAAGGGGATAATTTATGCAATTTTGAGAGAAAAAAATGAATTGCAGTAAAATGTTCATATATTTCGTGTTTTTTTCCTTCATTTTCAATCAAAAAATGGAAATGAAAAGGAAAAACACTAAAAACTCATTTTCTAAAAGAAATATATTTTTTTCCTTGAAAAACGGAAAATTCTTAAAATTGTTGTTAAAACCAATAAAAAGGTTTAAATAGGGTACTTTATGTAACTTTAAATAGAAAAACAATACGCTATAGCATATTGTTCATGTTTTTAATTAAAACATGGAAATTCATAGAAAATTAATTAAAAACTTACTTTTGAATGTAAAAACATAATTTTTCTTATAAGGGTTGATGGATTTGTCATAAAAATATTGGTAAACCCTTAAAACCGTTAAAAAATGGATAATTCAAATCGCTTATGTTATTCTTGTTTAAAAGTGGGTTTTATGTAAATTGCCGTTAATACTCTTAAAAACTTTAAAAAACGTAATTTATGTAATTTTACATAGAAAAACTATATCGTAACGTGAATAAGTTGTTTTCTACAAAATGTGTTTAAACATCCAAAAACGTTAAAAATGTACAGTTTGTACAGTTTCAGAGAAATAAAATGTATATAGTGTTTATTTTCCTTTTTTTAATCAAAACACTGATATCAATAGAAAATGATAAAAAAGTGACTTTTGGTGTTAAATCTTTTTTTTTTTTTCGTAAAAGAGATGGTTTCCCTTTAAAAAATGTTAATCTCCAAAAAACATTGAACAAAGTGTCATTTATGCAGTTTTGGAAAAAAAATATATATATTATCGTAAAAAAAGGATAAAAGCTTAAAAATAGGTCATTTGTGCAATTTTAGAGAAAAAAATAATGTCGAGGAGAATGTATGTTTTTGGTTTTATTCCACCAAAAAATGAAAATAAGACAAAAAACATAGAAAATTTCACTTTTTATGCAGATTTTTCTTCTTATTCAAATTGCCTATATTATACTTAAAAAAAGTTTTTTTTTTTTTTTTAATACCGTTAATGCTCCTGAAAACGTTAAAAAACAGGTCATCTATGAATTTTTTAAGAAAAAAAAGTATATTGTCACAATACTCAGTGTTTTTTGCTGATTTTTTTGACGAAAACAATGAAATAAGAAGAAAATCATCGAAAAATTCACTTTTTTGGTGAAAAGAAGTTTTTTTTTCGTGAAATGGCATATACTCCTTTTTTCTGAACTAAAAAAAGATGGTCTTTCTTAGATAAGATGTTAATTCTTTTGAAAACGCTGGAAAAGGGATAAGTTATAAAATTTTGAGATAAAAAACGAATTGCAGTAAATGTTAATATATTTCTTGCTTTTTCTTTTATTTTCAATAAAATCATGGAAATGAAAAGAAAAAAAAACACTAAAAAATCTTTTTTCTAAAAGAAATATATAGTTTTTACCTTGAAATAGCTTGTATTAAATTTTTTGTAACAAGAAAAAGGGAATTTCTTCAAATTGTGTTTAAAACCAATAAAAAAGTTTGAATAGGGAAGATTATGTAACTTTAAACAGAAAAGCAATACGGTATAGCATATTTTTCATGTTTTTTATTAAAATTCATAGAAAATTACTTAAAAACTCACTTTTGGAGGTAAAAACGTACTTTTTTTTTCTAAAAGATGATTGATTTGTCATAAAAATATTGTAAAACCCTTAAAAACGTTGGAAAATGGATTATTCAAATCGCATTTGTTATACTTGTTTAAGGGGATTTTATGTAAATTATTGTTAATACGCTTAAAAATGAAAATAACGTAATTTATGAAATTTTAGATAGAAAAAGTATATTGTAACATGAAAAGTTGTTTTCTACAAAATGTGTTGAAACGTCTAAAAAGGTTAAAAATGTGTACTTTGTATAGTTTCGGAGAAAGCAAATGTATATAGTGTATATTTTCCTGTTTTTAATCAAAACATTGAAATCAATAGAAAATTAATAAAAAGTGACTTTTGATTTAATATAATATTTTTTTTCGTAAAAGAAATGTATTTCCTTTAAAAGTTGTAAATCTCCGGAAAACATTGAAAAAAGGTCATTTATGCAGTTTTGGAGAAAAAAATATGTTATCGTAAAATAATAATAAAAGCATAAAAATAGGTAATTTGTGTTATTTTAGAGAAAAAAAATATTGTCGAGAAAAAGAATGTATTTTTTTGGTTTTCTTCCACCAACAAATGAAAATAAGAAAAAACATTGAAAAAGTAACTTTTTAGCCAGAATTTTCTTTTTTATTCAAATTGCATTGTAAAAAGGGGTTTTGTTTAAAATGCCGTAAATACTCCTAAAAACGTTAAAAAAACACGTAATTTATGAATTCTTTTCAGAAAAAAAATTATATTGTCACAATATTCAGTGTTTTTTTGTTTATTTTTCGACGAAAACAATGAAATAAGAAGAAAATCATCGAAAAATTAATTTTCTCGGTGAAAAGAAGGTTTTTTTTTTTGTTAAATGGCATATATTTCTTTTTTTCTGATCTAAAATAAAGATGGTCTTTCTTAGATAAGATGTTAATTATCCTAAAAACGCAGGAAAAGGAATAATTTATGCAATTTTGAGAGAAAAAAATGAATTGCAGCAAAATGTTCATATATTTCTTGCTTTTTTCCTTCATTTTCAATCAAAAAATGGAAATGAAAAGAAAAAACACTAAAAACTCCTTTTTCTAAAAGAAATATATATTTTTTTCCTTGAAATACGGGATTTGCTTCAAATTGTTGTTAAAACCAATAAAAAGGTTTAAATAGGGTAGTTTATGTAACTTTAAATAGAAAAACATTACGCTATAGCATATTGTTCATGTTTTTAATTAAAACATGGAAATTAATAGAAAATTAATTAAAAACTTACTTTCGGAGGTAAAAACATACTTTTTCTTATAAGGGTTGATGGATTTGTCATAAAAATATTGTAAAACTCTTAAAACCGTTAAAAAATGGATAATTCAAATCGCATATGTTATACTTGTTTAAAAGAGGGTTTTATGTAAATTGCCGTTAATACTCTTAAAAACTGAAAAAAACGTAATTTATGTAATTTTAGGTAGAAAAACTATATTGTAACATGAAAAAGTTGTTTTCTCCAAAATGTGTTTAAACGTCCAAAAACGTTAAAAATGTACAGTTTGTACAGTTTCAGAGAAATAAAATATATATAGTGTTTATTTTCCTTTTTTTAATCAAAACACTGAAATCAATAGAAAATGATAAAAAAGGGACTTTTGGTGTAAAAATTTTTTTTCGTAAAAGAGATGGTTTTCCTTTAAAAAATGAAAATCTCCGAAAAACATTGAAAAATGTGTCATTTATGCAGTTTTGGAGAAAAAAGATATATTATCGTAAAAGAAGGATAAATGCTTATAAAAAGGTTAAAAATGTGTACTTTGTACAGTTTCGGAGAAAGAAAATGTATTATAGTGTTTATTTTCCTGTTTTTAATCAAAACATTGAAATCAATAGAGAATTAATGAAAAGTGACTTTTGGTGTAATATATTTTTTTTTCGTAAAAGAAATGATTTTCCTTTAAAGTTGTATATCTCCGGAAAACATTGAAAAAAGGTCATTTATGCAGTTTTGGAGAAAAAAATATGTTATCGTAAAACAATAATAAAAGCATAAAAATAGGTAATTTGTGCAATTTTAGAGAAAAAAAATATTGTCGAGAAAAAGAATGTATTTTCTAGGTTTTCTTCCACCAACAAATGAAAATAAGAAAAAACATTGAAAAAGTCACTTTTTAGCCAGAATTTTTTTTTTTATTCAAATTGCATATATTATACTTGTAAAAAGGGGTTTTGTTTAAAATGCCGTAAATACTCCTAAAAACGTTAAAAAACACGTAATTTATGATTTCTTTTCAGAAAAAAATGTATATTGTCACAATATTCAGTATTTTTTGTTTATTTTTCGACGAAAGCAATGAAATAAGAAGAAAATCATCGAAAAATTAACTTTCTCGGTGAAAAGAAAGTTTTTTTTTTTGTTAAATGGCATATATTTATTTTTTTCTGATCTAAAATAAAGATGGTCTTTCTTAGATAAGATGTTAATTATCCTAAAAACGCAGGAAAGGTAATAATTTATGCAATTTTGAGAGAAAAAAATGAATTGCAGTAAAATGTTAACATATTTCTTGTTTTTTTTCCTTAATTTACATAAAAAAATGGAAATGAAAAGAAAAAACAATAAAAACTCCTTTTTCTAAAAGAAATATATATTTTTTTCCTTGAAAAACGGGATTTGCTTCAAATTGTTGTTGAAACCAATAAAAAGGTTTAAATAGGGTAGTTTATGTAACTTTAAATAGAAAAACAATACGCTATAGCATATTGTTCATGTTTTTAATTAAAACATGGAAATTCATAGAAAATGAATTAAAAACTTACTTTTGGAGGTAAAAACACTCTTTTTCTTATAAGGGTTGATGGAGTTGTCGTAAAAATATTGTAAAACCCTTAAAACCGTTAAAAAATGGATAATTCAAGTCGCATATGTTATACTTGTTTAAAAGGGGGGTTTATGTAAATTGCCGTTAATACTCTTAAAAAGTGAAAAAAACGTAATTTATGTAATTTTAGATAGAAAAACTATATTGTAACATGAAAAAGTTGTTTTCTACAAAATGTGTTTAAACGTCCAAAAACGTTAAAAATGACAAGTTTGTACAGTTTCAGAGAAATAAAATGTATATAGTGTTTATTTTCCTTTTTTTAATCAAAACACTGAAATCAATAGAAAATGATAAAAAAGTGACTTTTGGTGTAAAATCTTTTTTTTTCGTAAAAGAGATTTTCACTTTTGGAGGTAAAAACATACTTTTTTTTCAAAAAGATGATGGATTTGTCATAAAAATATTGTAAAACCCTTAAAAACGTTGGAAAATGGATAATTCAAATCGTGAAATTGCATATATTCCTTTTTCCTGAACTAAAATAAAGATGGTCTTTCTTAGATAAGATGTTCATTCTCCAAAAAACGCTGGAAACGGGATAATTTATGCAATTTTGAGAGAAAAAAATGAATTGCCATGAAAAGTTAATATATTTCTTGCTTTTTCCTTCATTTTCATTCAAAACATGGAAATGAAAGGAAAAAACATTGAAAAATCCTTTTTCTTAAAGAAATATATATTTTTTCATTGAAATGGCTTGTATTACATTTTATGTAACATGAAAAAGATATTTTCTTCAAAATGTTGTTAAAACAAATAAAAAGGTTTAAATAGGGTAGTTTATGTAACTTTAAAGAGAAAAACAATACGCTATAGTGTATTGTTCATATTTTTAATTAAAACATGGAAATTCAAAGAAAATTACTGAAAAATTCACTTTTGGATGTAAAAACATACTTTTATTTTCTAAGGGAAGATGGATTTGCCATAAAAATATTGTAAAACTCTTAAAAACGTTGAAAAATTGATCATTCAAATCTCATATGTTATACTTGTAAAAGGGAGTTTTATGTAAAATGTCGTTAATACTCCAAAAAACTGAAAAAAACGTAATTTATGGAATTTTACATAGAAAAAGTATATTGTAACATGAAAAAGTTGTTTTCTACAAAATGTGTTTAAACGTCCAAAAAGGTTAAAAATTTATTCTTTCTACAGTTTCCGAGAAAGAAAATGTATATAGTGTTTATTTTCTTATTTTTAATCAAAACATTGAAATCAATAGAAAATTATTAAAAAAGTGACTTTTGGTGTAAAATCCTATTTTTTTCGTAAAAGAGATGGTTTTCCTTTAAAAGTAGTAAATCTCCGAAAAACATTGAAAAAAGGGTCATTTATGCGGTTTTAGAGAAAAATAAATATATTGTCGTAAAATAAGGATAAAAGCATAAAAATAGGTAATTTGTGCAATTTTAGAGAAAAAAAATATTGTCGAGATAAAGAATGTATTTTTTTGGTTTTCTTCCAATAACAAATGAAAATATGAAAAAAACCTTGAAAAGTCACTTTTTAGGCAGGATTTTCTTCTTTATTGAATTGCATATATTACACTTATAAAAGGGTTTTTTGTTTAAAATGCCGTTAATACTCCTAAAAACGTTGAAAAACACGTAATTTATTATTTTTTTCAGAAAAAAAGTATATTTGTGGCAATATTCAGTGTTTTTTTTTTTTATTGTTAATGAAAACAATGAAATAAGGAGAAAATCATAAAAAAAATAACTTTTTAGGAGAAAAGAAACTTTTTTCGTGAAATTGCATATATTCCTTTTTTCTGACCTAAAATAAAGATGGTCTTTCTTAGATAAGATGTTAATTCTCCAAGAAACGCTGGAAACGGGATAATTTATGCAATTTTGAGAGAAAAAAATGAATTGCCATGAAAATTTAATATATTTCTTGCTTTTTCTTTCATTTCATTCAAAACATGGAAATGAAAAAAAAAAAACTGAAAAATCCTTTTTCTTAAAGAAATATATAATTTTTTCATTGAAATGGCTTGTATTACATTTTATGTAACATGAAAAAGAGATTTTCTTCAAAATGTTGTTAATACAAATAAAAAGGTTTAAATACGGTAGTTTATGAAACTTTAAAGAGAAGAACAATAAGCTATAGTGTATTGTTCATATTTTTAATTGAAACCTGAAAAATTCAACGAAAATTACTGAAAAACTCACTTTTGGATGTAAAACATACTTTTATTTTCTAAGAGAAGATGGATTTGACATAAATAAGTTGTAAAACCCTTAAAAACGTTAAAAATTGATACTTCAAATCGCATATGTTATACATACTTGTAAAAGGGGGTTTTATATAAAATGCCATTAATGCTCTTAAAAACTAAAAAATACGTAATTTATCGAATTTTTCATAACATGAAAAAGTTGTTTTGTACAAAAAGTGTTTTAACGTCCAAAAAGGTTAAAAATGGATACTTTGTACAGTTTCAGAGAAAGAAAATGTATATAGTGTTTATTTTCTTGTTTTTAATCAA